>VXBC01008933.1:52402-139483 GCA_013399945.1 Ploceus nigricollis | reverse complement strand
TAATATATTTATTATTATTGTTATTGTTATTGTTATTGTTATTGTTATTATTATTTTACTTTGTTTTCTTTTGCTTGAAGGTTCAGCCTCCATTTTGTACACCAGATAACAGCACCTACTGGAAAACAGACTGTGGAAATTATGCTGGTGCTCTTATGTATTTCTGTTCTTTCTATGTCATCATTGCATACATCATGCTAAATTTGCTTGTTGGTAAGTGAAAATAGACAATAATAACAACAAGGTACATCTTGGCATGTAGTATGTTAGATGTGAGTCTGTTGTGCTGTTCAAGTATGAGGCTACCTTGTACCTTCAATGTTACCTTGCATGCATATAATGATTTTGATACTTCTTTGGCACGGGAATGCTAAATCTCAGGAAGTTTGGGAATGAAAGCTTTTGGAACAAAGAAATATTTTCTATTTGTGGAGTAGAATTGCCCTACAGAACACTGTTTTCTAAGCTTTTATTTCTTCAGTTAACCTTTTTTCAAACATCATTGGAATTCACTTAATTGATCTTAGATGTTAGATTAGGCATCTCACCAGCGTTTAAGATACAGTTTTTAAAAAGCATGGTGAATATTGGTGTGGCAAGACAGTATATTATGCATTGAAAATCCTTGTCTTAGCATACAGGCATGTGTTAACCTGGAGTTTGCACAACAGAATTAGATGTTACAGTGTAACTACAGGTTTTCTTTAGGGTGTATTTTCTTCTTGTGGTTTTCAGCTATCATTGTGGAGAATTTCTCATTGTTTTACTCAACTGAAGAAGATCAGCTTTTAAGTTATAATGACCTAAGGCATTTTCAAATTATATGGAACATGGTTGATGACAAAAGAGAGGTAAGAAATAATAATTTCTTGGTAATAAGAAGAGATACAGTAAATTTCCAGTTTTTCTTGAGAAGGAATATGAGGAGGGAAAAGTGTGACAAAATTCTCTGAGTAGTTACTGTTCAAATCTGAGATGTGAGCATGATCTAATGTTGTTCATGGCCCTTCAGATATTAACCTGTATTCTGTGAAGTGCTTATAATAGCAGTTTTGCAAACAAACATACCTATTTATAGGATCAATATAATAGCATCCTTCCTCCCAGCTCCCTGAGAGTTGTTCCCTTGGAAGTCTACAGATTCATATCCATTTTTTGTGTCTTGTCTTCAGAAGATCTTTGCTGAAATTTCAGCACTGCAAAATTATTATGGGGAGACTAATCAAGTATGGGCTGAGTGAGAAGACAATGAATTAGACTGAAAACTGTCTGCATAGGCAGGCCCAGAGGGTGAGGGTCGGCAGGACAGGTTCTAGTTGGAGGCCAGGAACTCGTTGTGTGCCCCAGGACTGGCTCCAGTCCTGTTCAATATCCTCATTAATGACATGGACAGAGTGGCAGAGGGCACCCTCAGCACATTTGCTGGTGACACCAAGCTGGGCAGAGTGGCTGATATGCCACAGAGTCGTGCTGCCATCCAGAGGGACCCTCACAGGCTGGAGAAATGGGCTCATAGAAGCCTCATGAAGTACAGCAAGGAAAACTGAAAAGTATTGCACCTGAAGAAGAATAAACCAAGGCACAGTACGTGCTGAGGCCACCCATCTGGAAAACAACTTGGCAGTAAAAGACCTGGGGGCCCCAGTGGACACCAAGTTGAACATAAGCCACCATTGCCCTTGTAGAAAAGAGGGCCAATGGTATCCTGGGCAGCATTAGACAAGTTACTGCTAGCAGGCCAAGGCAGAGAGGGTCCTTTTGCGCTGCTCAGCACTGGTGAGACCACAGCCGGAATCCTGGTTTGGTTCTGGGCTCTTCTGTACACAGACACACAGACATACGGGAGAGAGTCCAGCGAAGGGGCACAAAGATGATGAAGAGACTGGAGCAGTCTCCTGAGAGGAAAGGCTGAGAAAACTGACACTGTTCAGCCTGGAGAAGGCTCAAGGGGATCCCATCCATGTATATAAATACCTGCAGGGAGGGTGCAAAGAGGACAGAGCCAGACTGCTCAGTGCTGCCCAGTGACAGGGCTGGAGGCAACGGGCACAACCTGAAGCACAGGAGGATCCCTCTGAACATCAGGGAACTGTTTGTCACTGTGATGATGACTGAGCACTGGCACAGGTTTCCCAGGGAGTTTGTGGAGTCTCCATCCTTGGAGATATTCAAAAGCCATCTGGACCTGATCCTGGCTTTAGGAGACCCTGCTTAAGCAGAGGGGTGAGACAAGGAGAGCTCCATCGTTTCCTTCCAACCTCAACCACTCTGTGATTCTGAAATGAGAGTAACATCTGGGAGACTGAGCTGCTCAGATGCCCACACAAATTAAATCATCATCTGAATGATTTGTGACTTCACTGATATTGAATGCAAACAACATTATGGTGAAAGTAGTTGGTTGTCTGTAGTTGGCACATGGCTGTGCTGGAGAGGGAAGCTGCAGTCTGTCCTCATGAAGGTAGAGAGTTCTGAATCCATGGTGCCCAGCACTGACAGAATCTCTTTGATGTGGAACACCTTACAGCAAAAATAGTTCTGATGAGGCTCATTTAGCAGAACAAAAGATATTTGAAGATTGTGAATACCACAATTTCAGAGAAAAGTACACTCAGTCTTAATTTTGTAACAACAGATAGAAATTGTTGTCACCAAAAGTGCAGGATGTGCTGCCTCTTGGAGCAGATAACCTTTAAAAAACCAGTAAACTCTCAACATTCTCCTGCTCATTCAGAGATGCACAGAGAAGGGCACAGGTTTACAACAAATTACAGACATGGCTATGAGTGTTTAAACTATAGTTTAATTTCCATTTTACAAAGGCAGCTCTTTGGGAATATGATTCTAATTACAGGTGAATGCAAATAGGGAAACTAAATCCCCAAGCAATTTTGAAAAATTCTGGCAAAATTAGCGGCATAGATTCTCATTGTGTATAAGTCAAATAACCACAAAGACTTCTGTGAATTTGCTGAAGAACTGGCTGAATGTGCACATTCTTCAGCAATGTGTTCAAAATGACTTAAATATGCTGGAGAAATAATTTTTCTCTAATTAAACAAGTTGAATGTCTGAGTTGGTTGTTAGATCACAGTAATAATTTACCATCAATTATGCAATTTAATGCAGGGTGTAATCCCTACCTTCCGAGTGAAATTCCTGCTGAGGCTTCTGCGAGGCAGGCTGGAGGTGGATCTTGACAAGGACAAGCTGCTGTTCAAGCACATGTGCTATGAAATGGAGCGGCTCCACAATGGTGGTGATGTCACTTTTCATGACGTGCTCAGGTACACTGAGACTTTCTCCACGTTTTTAGAACAGATATAACAGGCTGTGATTCTTTCCAGGTTATCAGGTAGCCATTAGGCTCAGGAGAAGGCAAGACTGGTAGTCACAGAGGCACTGTAATTTTAAATGTTTTACAAAAATTCAATTTCCTTTTATTTTCCTACAAAAATATTAGTGATGGCAAACACAGGTCCTAGGGAATCAGCGCTAAGTAATTTTAACATTATCATTGCAGGAGGTTTGTCATAAGCGACAGTCACATGGTCCTCTTCATTAGTATCCCAACTAATGAAATGTACCTTCAAGTAAAGCAACATGACAGTGAGCCTGACTAGAAATAAAATAGAAATGGGAACATTATCCAAGTGTTAACACTTGGGGGGGGAAAAAGCCCAAACCACCACAAATGCCCTAATTGCTTACAGGTCAGCAGTTCACCTGTATTGGATAGCTGGATGTAGGTGATAAGGTCTTTGTTTTGAGTACAGTAAGTCTCTTCTAGAATCATCTCAGCAATTTTTTTAGCTTCAAATGTGAATTTACTATGCACACCTGAATTATGTATTTTCACACTAAGGTCTTAAGTATGAGCTTTGATTCTCTAAAAAAATGCAAAGACACCAGAATTTAAAAATAAATAACTTGTGTTCCTTCCAGCATGCTTTCATATAGGTCTGTTGATATCAGAAAAAGTCTTCAACTGGAAGAGCTGCTTGCCAGGGAGCAACTGGAATATACCATAGAAGAGGAGGTGGCCAAACAGACCATACGAATGTGGCTGAAAAAGTGCTTAAAGCGAATCAGAGCAGTAAGTCAAGCTAAAGCAGTGTCTAAATGGTTGCATAAATTGAACTGCTCAACAATGCTGGAATCTGTGTCCCTATGCTTCATTTACATTGGAGTCATGATAATACTTATTTGAAGTATGTAGCAGTTGCTAACTGAGCAAAAAAAAGTTTATTACAGCTCTACAGTGCTACAAAATTAAGCATCTTTTGAAGGCAAAAACTGTCTTCCTGCCCAAACTTTATCTGTCTTTTCAATACAACAGGAAGGTGCATATGCAGAGACCAAAGTCAAAGGAATAAAGAAAAAAAAATAATTTAATTAGATGGAACTTCATAGGCCTAATCCTTCCTCACATAATGTAATTGTATAATTTCCTTGCCTCTGCTGGCAGATGAGAAACCTGTAGATGACTCTCCAGATGGAGCCTGTATTAAGATAAATTATTTGAGTGAGCCATTACAGTTACTGTGTGTGCAAATGAGCAGAGTGTCTACATGGAAAGCAGGTGTATGGACCAAGTCACAACCTGGTTGCATTGATGACCAATTTTTCAGTTACTATAAGTCTGACTCCAGGTTTTGACACATATATTTTTTGTTTTTATAAAAAATTACTTCTTGTGATAGGAGATGTTCCATAGTGATCTGTCATCATGGCATCTGTCTTTTGTTTGTAAATTTATACAAATACTTAACTGGACATTTTGAATATGATGTACATTCCAGCTGAAACATCAGAGTTCAATGATACATAGTTTCATTTTGATTTCATCTCTGTGATAATAATGGCAGTAAATTTAATCTCAGCTCTCAGTTCTGGGTTTGTTCAACTCTGTTGTTCATTTCATTATGATATTGAACTACACTATGTTAAAGTAAATATGCTATTCATTTCACTCTAATAATATGGTTCAGATCATTTCACATTCTATGAACCTTTTATAAACTGAATGTAATTATGGAAGTTAAGATATATTTTGAAATTCTCTTGTTATTCTCTAAGTCTCCCTAGAGGGATCATGTGAAAACTACCCAGGAAAGTGAAACCCTTCCCTAGTGCTATTTATTTTAATTTAAAAGCAAATTAGATTGTAAAATCATAATGGTAGTAGGTTTGTTTTTCTATTTGTACTGTAAATCTATACTTAGTCCCAAGGTTTTCACTACTATTTTATTCAGTTTTATTGACAACCTGCTCCAAAGTCCATGAAAGAAATCATAATTTTTTCATTGCCTTCATGTAATTCCCTATGAATCTATGTAATTCCCTGTGAATCTCTACCAATTTCCTGGTTTCTTTTTCTTTGCAAGAACTTAACTGATAAATTCAAAACTTTGTATGTGTTTAAACTCTAGGTTTAAACCAACAATTGAGCAACATGCCTTACACTTAATGTAGTTCATAAATTTCACCCTCTGTTCCCTAAAGGTTAGAAATATGCTGGAATTCACTTTATTTAAATAGCAACATCTAATACATGGATCTTTATCGATGCACCTGGAATCCACAGCTGGTGCTCACTGTTCAATTAAATATTTGGAATGCTTTAAAAAAAAAATCAAACACATTGGTGTGACAGAGCAATGAGAACATATTTTTTTCATCACATACTGTACCTTGATAGAAACAGCAGCAGTCGTGCAGCATTATCCATAGCCTACGAGAGAGCCAACAGCAGGAGTTGAGCCGATTTCTGAATCCTCCGAGCATTGAGACAACACAGCCAAGTGAGGATATGAATGCTCTTAATCAAGATAACAGTGCACAGCCAGAGGTATGTTATCCAGAAAACTATCAGCTACTCATAACAAATTCAGAAAACTTCCATGTTTCTTATTTGTTCTTTTTTAAACATCATTTTAACTGAAAGAAAAAATTTAAAATAATACCTTGTTTTACTTCAGTCTTTGCCATCAGATGTAAAGGCAAGATGCTGTAAGGCAGAAATCCCCCAACATATTTAGCTGTCTTGCTATCACCATAAAGGGCAAACTCAGCTGTATGACTCTGGCAGCCCCAGCTTTCAGTTCTTGCATGTGTGCAGGCTTGGGGATGTAAAGCTTTCCAGTTCAGGCATTCTGAAGTGGTGCTTACACTGAGAGGGAGAACACTGGGCATGCTGGGACCTCTGAGCAGCAGTCCTGGACTCTTCCAGAATATAGAAGGCACAACTTAAGGGCTGCTTTCCACAGTGCTTGTAGTAGGCTGAGAATAATTTCATACCCTTCAATAGGACGAATGACATTGAGAGCCCACGTGACCTTTTTGCTTTTGTCTGTTAGTAGTAGTTTTCTACTTAAAGGGTCTTAAAGAGCAGAAAGCATGCTGCCCTAACCAATAGCAATATGTTTTGTTGGTATTCATTGGTAAAGCTTGCAACAGAATAGAAAGGTACCCCTTTCTAGGGGGGCTATGATTGAGATTCTTTTTTCTCTGTTCAGACAAGTAGCCAGCAGCAGCTCCTTAGCCCAACCCTTTCTGACAGAGGTGGCTATAGACAAGACACTGGAGATGCTGGGAAACCCCAGCGGAAATTTGGACAATGGCGCTTGCCATCAGGTAAGTGAAAAAGGTTTATCAGTGAAGTCCCCACATGCGAAATTGCTGTTGTGCAATAACAAGGCCAAGAAAGGCTTCATGATTCACAATTCTCCCTCCTGGCTGCTGCTTGCACCTACATCAGGGCTTTCCTGTCCTCATGCCCATTCCTTTCTTCACAATTCAGAAAGGTTGGAAGATGGGCTCAAGCAGTGTCCTGTGCAAGTGGTTACATTTTTTACTTTTTCATACATTTGCTCAGGACCTTTTACATCAGTCAGTCCTATTCTGAATCAGAATGCTGCCCTCCAAGGCTGCCACTGTTCAGACCCTAATCATATCTAAGTGGAAGCAGGAGAGACAGTAATGCTGTTCTGTTGACTACCATTGACCCTATTTTTGTTGCCAGTGTACTTGTCCAAGAAACAGGATAGTTTAATAGAAAGCTTTCAATAAATGATTTCCATTTAAATATTACTGAGCAGCAAAGATCAACATTTTGTTGGAAAAGAGAGAAAGAGTGAGAGGAAGCATGCTAAGGGGGAGTCATACTACTGTAGTCAACTGCATAGGTTTTTCAAGTGAGAAGTCTTGAAAGAATTAATAGCCCAGGGTTTCCTTTCTTAGCACTGATTGGTGTCAGTTTTGAACATTCCTCAGTGTATGGTCCTAAAAAAGAAGGTCATTTCCATGCACAATACAGCTGACAGATAAGCAGTCTGCCTCCAGTCCAGCAAAGACGAGTATTTAAGATCATGAATAGCATAATTAAGATCAGTTGTGGGGCTTATGTACTTAGACATGTGGTTTAGTGCCATACCAGCAACTTGTACTAGTTCAACCCCTAGGCCACTGTAAAGTATCACTTTCTAGATGTAGCTGCCCATCCTAAAAGCACCTCCCCACCCCCACCGCGCCTTCCTCACATTTACTACTTTCACTGTTTTGCCAGCAGGTTAGCTCATGTAAGTACTGTGTAAATCATTTAGTTTGCAATTAGCTGGATAAGAAGAGATCTTTTGCATCAGTTATCCCAGCAGAAGGAAATGAGGCACTGCTCAGTTAAACTGCTCTGCCAGCAGATTAGTGGGAGCAGTGTGAACATCTGGAGCTGGGAAAACAAACAAACAAATTAGAACAAAGCCCTACCCTTTATGAACTAAATCTGTTTAAAGGTGCCCTAGTCTAGCTAGTTCTCTATACTTGAATTCTAAGCAAAAATGTTCAAGAAGCAGATCTACTCTAATACAGAACTTTCTGAACTTTCTGTTTAATTTCCTAGCCCCCAAACCAATAAGCCATTCAGTGTCTTCAGTCAACCTCCGTTTTGGTGGACGTTCAACTATGAAATCTGTTGCATGCAAAATGAATCCCATGTCTGATGCTGCTTCCTGTGGATCAGAAGTCAAGAAATGGTGGACAAGACAATTAACTGTGGAGAGTGATGAGAGTGGAGAGGACCTTCTTGATATCTGAGAAGCATTTAAGTCATATCACAATCTAATTTTCTATGTTTAGAATTAAAGATACTGTGATGTATGATTTCTTTAAAATCAATGTCATAAATTTTCTCTTACGCTTATCCTCTTGCCATATGAAGTGTAGCCCACACTTCTGTGTTAGAATTTACTTCTGTAAGTACTAACTGTAGTCTAAGAAACTTGTATACTATAGCAGTACTAACAAAGCCAGAAAGACTGTAATGCCTTTAGCAGACAGATCATTGAAAGGTTTCATGTGTTCTGTAAAACCATAGTGAAAATTTGATATACACACCTCTGCGTTTTTCTTCAACCTTTACCATACTTTAAAGTGGCAACACTTTACAATACAGGGGTAATGTATTTCTTCTCGTTGTGTTTTCCTTACTTAGTAACATTTCTTTAGAAAAATTTTGTTATTCACAAATGACCTGAAGAGGTCAGCACTGACTTCATGTTCAAGGGAAGTATTTTTACTAAGTACAGATAATGAATTACAATTCTAAGCTTTCACTGGACCTTTTTTAAAATATGCAAGATACAGGATTACTCATTTTAAAATTAGAAGGTGAAGGATTGGCTTTTAAAATGTAAATATCTTTGAGGTTTGGTTAATTATGTAAAGAGCTTGATTTTCATAGAGATAATGGGGGAGAGAGGAAAAAAATACATTAAAACTGTGCATTTAAGCATCCAGCAGAAGACTTTCACAGGAAAAACATGGGTTTATGCTTCATTTTCAGCATATACTGGTTATATATATGTGTGGTGTCATTATTCTTTTAATTGGGTCCCATTTTTCTTGTGTACTCCTAAGGTTTTCTTATTGCCTGTGATAAAAATTAGCATGTTGGGGATTCTAATTACAAAATAGTATTATATATCTTTAAAAATACATTCAGTTTTGCCTGCATAGGTAGAATTTTACTTACCCATGTTACTGCTCATGCTGCAGGCCTGCAAAGGTAAGGCATGGCACTGTGCTGTGGCTAAGTACCTTTGTCCCTTTTATCTCAGCACATCATATTTGACATGTTAGCCTTCACTTGTTTTACGAGCCACCAATAGCGCTACATTATCGCCAGTGAAAAAGCAGCTATCGTTTTCATAAAAGCTGTTCCAGTGAAAGGCCAATGCTATACAGATATGGAGGTGGAGAAGGAGAGCCACAAAACACAGCCATGTTTGCTAGTTTCAGAATCTAAGGCTGTCAAAAAATGTGGGGTAAAATTGTGCCCTTCCCTCAGGGAAGAACTAAGAGGTTGCAGATTTTGTTGCTTGGCCCCTGACTAGGTTTTATAGCATAGCTGGGACCTTTCTGTTACCATTGTTTCCTATGGAAATGATAGTTTGCTCTAACATGGCCCGATGTGAGATCTTGTAAGAGGCTCACGGTTTATTTACATCACCACTTCAAAAATATATCCTTTCAAAAGCAGACAAAAGCCAGTGTTTTGCGATTTTTTCTGGCCAAGATATTAATCTGAAGTAGCCAGAATATAACAGTGAAAACACACAGATGCCTTCACCAAAAATGAAAAATTAGTTTTGACTATGAAGTACAGCTTTCTTGGCATCTGTCAATGTTTTTTCCCAGTGTATTGTTGAACATTGTTTAGATTTTTTTTCTAAAATAATCATATTGAACTCATCAGTATTTTGTGGGGGGTTTATGTGTTTTGGGGTATATTTAAGTTTAAATCTAGTCAACTGTAACTCCATAGTAAAAGAATATGTGCATTCTCTGGTTTACTAGATCATGAACCATCAACAAAACTTCATATGCAAATCCATTACTTTGTTCTGTTTTGTGCTTGTTTAAGTTGAGCTTTTGTATATATAACAAAAAGATAAATATTGGATTTATAAAAGAGAGTATCTTTGACAGTTCAATAATACATTGAACTGCAGATCACTCTTGCTGCAAGCCTTCTTTTTAAAAAATCTGGCAAACATTTTTTCCTTGCCTTACAGTACACTGTCAATAAAAGTGAGTTGCTTTAAGCAATATTCCTCCCTCTGGTTTTCATTGTAACTGCATTGGCTGTATGTGGCTCATCCATGATAATGCTGCATTGTAACAATCTCTGTGGTTTGTACAGGATTATGTAGAGGTGCTTTCAAACTCTTGCAATTGAGGGTCTGGTTTTTTCACTCCAGCAACTGACCTCATCAGTACTGCCACAAGGGGTCTGAGTCAAAAGATGGGACTAAATAGGACTGTTCATTATTTATTTTTATTTAACCCCTTTTTTTCTTTGCTTCAGAGCCTAGATGTGAGTGTGTGTGTGTGTGTGTGTGCACGCGCACCATTTTACTTTTGCAGATATAGGAAGTGGAGTGAATGTACAAAGATATGAAAATAATATATACACAGGCACACAAGCAACCAGTTAAAGGTAAAAACCTCCCTTGCACAGCACTGCCAACATAACTAACAAGGGTCCTGCTCTGCAGCAGAGAAACCAATGCACATTTGCACATGAAGGTGAAAAGCAGAGAAGAGAGTTGAAGAATGACTGGAGTTCAAAGAGATTGCACCAACAATGGAGAGACACAAAGAGGAAACAGTGTGTCAGGAAGTCAGAGAGTCCAGACAGCCTTAGAGAAAAGCCTTAGGAATAGATCCTAAGCAAAGGTAAACAAAAAATTGCTCGGGGAATATTACTACCTGCAAAGTCACCCTACACAAATGAAAAAAGGAAGTTGTTTAGGCTTCTTTTCATCCACTAAGAAAGATCTGCTTCATAGGAAGCAAGTCATAAAAGTGTTCACAGCTTTGTTGGACAAAAAGTGTAGTGCATATTGTCAGTGCTCAAATAAAAACCTGCTTGTGGGAAGTCTGAGAACACACAGCAAAGATGTATGTCAATATCATTCCAAAGTCAGGTCAGATTTCAGACAATCACTTTTTTAATGAAGAAACTAATAACCTGAAACCATCTGCTTTTGGAAGACATCCAACTGAATTAAGAACTGAAAACATAAAGTATGTGTTTGCAACCTGAAAATACCATCTTTGTTTTAACTAATGTGGAGCAATCAGGCTTAAACATCTTCAAAATAACATTACATTCAGTATTGTCTGCATTCAAAGACCAATATCACAGCTTCTGAGAAGCCAAAGAAGATTAAATGCCAAGAGCAAGTGAATAACTTTGTGAGAATAAACTATTTTGTTCTCTTCTTTTATTCACAACATGCCCATGCAGATTAGAGTGTCCATGAATAACTGAAGCAGAAGAGTTTGCACTGTTGTAAGAGTACATTTGAAGGACCAGCAAGCAACCTCCCATCCAAAATGCCCATTCCTTCTGCAATACCTCCACAACCAAAAACAAACACTGGCCTGAGTTGTCAATCAGAATTTTCAATAGGATTATCTCAGTCTCTCTGAATCTGGCTTTCAGAGGCTGAATTCATTCCTGCTATTGAAGGCAATTTAGTCACACCACAGATGAACTTGCCACAATGCATAGGCTGATGCTGGGAAGTTGGCTGCCCTGGTTTGTTCAATTGCTCTGAAACACAAAGGGAGCCTCACTAGAATTCAATTAACCTTCCTCTTCATCCCAAGGGCACTGGTGTCAGACCCCATTAGCAGCTGTTGCCCATTGTTCTCAATGGAGAACCTCTAAGCATGAAGTTATTAACCCATCAGTGAGCTAAGTGTATGGGCAGTGGCACTTTATCCCCCTTCCACAGGTTCCTGCCTCAGACGCTTATTCCAGTACCCTTACTGGTTTCATACTTCTAACTAACTTGCATATCTGCCCTGGGGAATTTGGGTGAATTACCTGAGCACCTACAAAAGTGTGTTTCATACAAGGGTGTCTTACTGGAAACACAAGAAATGTCTTTAGTATGTGTAGAAAAGGAAAAAGAAAACCCCAAACACTATCTATCAACCTGAAGAGCTGCTGACATTAGCCTTTTCTTCTTTCTGAATTTGGGCATCAACCAAAAGTGGCACAAGCCTCCAGTGTCTCAGTGGGAGTTACTTTATTTCAGAAAACTTTTGCTGAGGTAGGAAACAAACTGATTTATACGAGCAGATATCAGTGTGTCCTAGAGACTTGGGCAGTCAGGTTCTGACGGGGTCCTCCACATGTTGGAAGTCACTCTGGCGGGATTGCTTTCGGTAAGTACATCTTCCCCCAAAGGTCAGGGAAGAGAGCTGGCCCTTGAGTTCATTGGCAGAGAAGCTGGATGTTGCATCCTCTCTCAAGCCCTGTTTTCTGGTTTCCTTTTATGTTTTGCTGTCCAATTTCATATAGGGTGGACAGTGTCTATAAGCATATTCTCCATTCTCAGCATGTCCTCCCAAGAAATGAGGGATTCAACAGTTAGGATTTCACTATAATTTATATGATGCCAGTTTATAAGGGTAGTAAGTATTGCTTTTTTGTCTCAGCACTTATTCTATAGAGCTACATGTTCTACAGCTCAAGTCATTTCTCCTGATCAAGTCATTTCTCCTCTCAGATTTCCTAAATTCACACTGCCTGGGGAATCTGTTCACTGCAAATTTAAAAACTGATAGAAATAAAAGTGAAAAATAAAAAAAAGAAAAAAGAAAAGAAAAAAGGAAAAAAGAAAAAAGATAAAAAGAAAAAAAAAAAGACAAAGTCACTACCTGGGCATTGGATTTTAGTTTTTGAGAGTTTTCCCTTTTTTATTTTAGTGGCTATTTAAAAATAAATAAATCTCTATTTCTGTGAAAAGTCAAGCTTCTCGGTTGTTCTGACCAATCTAAGAAAACAAAGTTTTACTTTTTTTCCTTAATGTCTCTGTTTTTCAAATGCACCTGTTTTGAAATTAAGAGCTTTCACGTTTTGTCTCTACTTTTAATTTTTAAATCTCATCAAAACCTATTTCCTGTATTTGACTAAAAATTATTAATATTTTTGTTATGAAAAACTGATTTTTCTCATAAATTTTTATCATGCATAAAAATTCACCCCATTTTTTTTTAAGTCCCCCAGGAAAAGGTTCATCTGGCTGAAAACTGGTCATGACCCAGGAATGTGAGCTTCCATCCCAGAAAGCAAACAGTATCCTGGGCTGCACCAAATGCACTGTGACCAGCAGGTAGAGGGAGGGGATTCTGCTGCTCCACTCTGCTCTGGTGAGATACCACCTGGAGTGTTGTGTCCAGCTCTGGGGTCCCTGACACAAACAAGGCATGGATCTGTTGGATCAAATCCAGAAGAGGGCCATGAAGATGATCAGAGGGCTGGAGCACCTCTCCTATGAAGACAGCTGGGGCTGTTCAGCCTGAAGAAGAGAAGGCTCAGGGGAGACTTTATAGCACCTTCCAGTACCTAAAGGAGGATGATAAGTAAGGCAGAGAAGTGACAAGGCCTGAAGTGACAAGACAAGGGTTAATGGTCTTAAACTGAAAGTGGGTAGATTTAAATTAGATATTAGCAAGAAATTATTCACTTTGAGGGGGTAAGGAACTGGAAAACATTGCCCCAAGAAGTTGTGGATTCCCCATTCCTGAGTGCTCAAGACCAGGTTGGATCAGGCTTTCAGCAACTTGGTCTAGTGGAAGGTGTCTCTGCCTATGACAGGAGGCTTGAACTAGATCATCTTTTAAAGACCCTTCCAAGTCAAATCACTACCCAGTTCTTTCTCAGCTGCCTGCCGAGTTCCCCTCATTTTTGCCTCATGATCGTCGCAATGGCAGAGACTGAGATCCTGAAGACCCCGATTGGAGCTCCGGCTTGGTTGAGGTGGAGGCTCTCCTAGTGATTGTTTGCAGGTGTGTTTGCTGTGTCACCACACTACACCGCTTCGAGCAGGGCCTGGCAAGGAGCGGCTTGCTCTATGCACTTCCACCTGCTTCATGATACCCGCTCATCACAATAACCCATGAATTTTCCCACCTCTTGGCCAAGTGAACTTTCTGGGGTAACTTTGGTGATCTCCCACGGAAGATCCCTCATCTGCCTCACGACCACTGTGACAGACGGAGATTGAAGTTCCCTCCCAAGGACTGAGACTGAGACCCCTATAATCCTAACCCAGGGGCGCTGGCCTGACTGCAGTGGGATGTTTGCCAAGTGTTGCCTGCAGGTGTGTTCCCTGGACCAAGAAAACAATGGGCCTTGCTCACTGCTGAAATTGCCTTGCCCTGCTTCGGAACATGGACTGTCTGTACCCATTCTCAATAGACTCATTTCTCCATTGCCTTTTACCTGTTCCCCCCCTCAGCAGAGGACTTTAAAAGACCCCTGAGTTAACCAAGACTTGGAGACTCTCTCCGACAGGATCTATTGGCCAGACCATGAGGATTTCGTCTCTCCATTGGTAGCTATATCCCCCTTCTGCTCTTTTTCTCTCTCTCTATCCTTCATCTCATTTCTAATCCTTCTATTGCATTTGCTGTGGGCACTCAATAAGGGCGCATTTCTTGTGATTAAACTGATAGTCCCCTGCTGTTTGTCTTTTGTACTTTTGGGATCAGTAAACGAACCATCATGACTTCGCTTGTCCTAGTGGATCGTGACAGAGGGTCACCTCTGTCCCCATGGTGCTTGGGCAGCCAAGAGCAGCCAACAGACACTGCTTGCCTCAGCTTTCTTGCAAACACTTTCAGATCAGTGATACTAGGTCTATCATTTATCCACTCCTATACTGCAGACAATCCTGAGGGTGTGATCCAGTAACGGGTTTGGCTGCTGTGATTAAGAAGGTGTCAAATGCAGTTGTTCGTAGCTGGCTCCAGCTCTTCCACCAGAAAGTGCAATGCTCTGAACTTGACCAGTCTACTCTTCCCCCAGTTGCTTCTTCTGACCTCTGTAAAATGCCCCACATTTAAAAATCCAGCTATTAAAATCTTCATCTCAATTGCATCAACAACAGCAAGAATATTTGTCTGATGCTGGCCTACAGATGTATTCCAACTTCATATGCATTCATCAATTCAGTGTGTATCTGTAAGGGATTGTCTATGTGAGGAAGTTGCACCAGCTTAAATTTAACCTGTTATTGCAAATTGATTTCTCTAAATCACTTTGAATACCTGTGGAAATGCTTATTTCAGTTTAAAGATTTTTTTATATTGATCTATGTTTAAACCCAAATAGCCTTGCTTTTATTCTAATGGCAAGAGTGCTCCCACAGGTCTACACCTCAGCCCTCTTAATACCCACACCTTTAATTATGTGGTGCTAAGTCCTTTGCATAAAGGAGGCCCTTCTTATGGTCTCTGGCAGCAGCTGAGATGATAACTAGAAGCTGTCTCAGGAGCAGCTGTCTCCCTGCTGCCTGAGCATCCATGGAACCCAGTGCCAGGGCAGCCCTGGCTCTGCCATGTGACATTCCAACTGATTTGCCACAAGATATTGCTGGGCATTTTGGGGCAATTTACACCAAGAACCACCCATGAGGAGTCATTTCAAATGAGTCTGTATTGGGTATGACTCCCTCCACTTCATGCAGTCCTTGGAGGGGGTGTGAGCAGTCCTTTAACCCCCAGTATTTCTACAAGCCTTCCTGCCATGGCACAGTACATGGGGGACATCCTCCCAGTTTCGCACTATGGCTGCTGAGATACATTCCTTGCCTTATCCCAGGTGACTGAGCTGAGCAAAGCACACGTCTATACACTAGCAGTCGACTTGGGCTCAGGCTGCTTTCACCAAACCCTTTCTATTTTCAAGTAAATCAGTGCTTTTCATCAGGAGAAGGTTTTTGTACAATCTCTAAGACTTGTTTTCTGAGCTAATCTAACTACAGCATTTTAATATAATATCATCCCCAGTCGTAATCAAACATTATATTCCCCTGGAGATGGACAGTCAGAGTTGCCAAAAATGGACCATCTCAACAATTTCTGATAGCTGAGCCTTCTACCAAGGTATCAAAGAACTATGACAAATGTAAACTCTTTTTTAACACTAGAGGGCTGGCATTAATTTACACTGGTCTCTGCACACATTCACACAAGATAAAGTAGCTTGATCCTTGTTGTGGTAGTGGTTTAATATTGGTTTAATTATTTTGGTTTGTAGAGTGTTTAGACACTGCAGTGACAAGATATTTCTACCATCATTATATAACAAGGGACCTTTCATTGACCTTATAGGACTTCTAGAAAAGCTGCTTGATTTTGTTTGTGGAAGCATGACTTTTTGGGAAAGTAATGACATTTGAATTCCCACTTGTATATGATTTGCACAGAAGTTGTAATAGAAGATTGAGTTAGCAACAGCATTCCATTTTCTGTATCTCCAGTGACTATGACATTTGCATGTCAGATGGAATGCAGATTAAATTTGCATATCAATTCTCAGGAAAAATCAGGAGTGAGACCATTTTCAAAATCCAGATACTAAAGCTGAAGAAACAAATAGCTAAGGATGCCAAAAGCCTTATGCCACAAAATAAACACATTTCATTTCTTGGACACAGAAATTCTGCTCAATAATTTGAACAGTGATGCCTGCTTGTCATGATGCCTGCTTTTTGTTTCTGGATTTTCTTTGCCTGGCTGCAAGTATTCACATATGTTCATTTACAAGCTATGGTTAGATGAGAAATACCATAACAGATTATATTTGTTGATGGATAGTTAATCATTTTGAGAAATATTTGAAAGTACAGCTTGCTTTCTGTGCTTTATCAAGAAATCTGGGAGTGCTTGGGGTAATTTTTTCGTAACAATTTTTACAGTAAGAGGAAAAGAGGGGAAGAAAAGCACACAATCGTGCACGATGTCCACTAAAAGCAGCACGAAGTTTCCCTGCACCTGCAGTCAGCCCGTGGTGTCCCTCCTAATGGACAGATGCAATGGACTTTGGACTAATGTGGTTCATTTCCACTTCAGATGCCCACATGTGTGCAGCTCCCAGCTGTGTGCAGTGACTTGTCCAGTTGTGGTTACCCACATTCAGTTACATGCCCACACCTTGACTTCAAATTACATTCTGGGCTTCCTCCTCAAGGGTTCATCTAACATGAACCACGAGACTTTCTGCCATATCAAAACATTTCCAGGGTAAACTCTCAACAAGAGATTAGTCAGCTTGAACTGTGCATGAATTTCATTTGAAAACTCCAGTACACATCTGCATCTGGAAATTGCTGCAAGTGCAAAGTGGTGCCCAGGAAGCAGCCCACAACCTGTGAGCACACAAGGCACTGCTACCTTGCAGCGAGGGCAGGTTTGCTCTTGTGATTATCTTTTGCCTTTGGCATCGCAGTTAAACACTGCCTGCATTGCTCAGCTTTTGTGTGCTTCTGAAGCAACGAGAGAGAGAGAGAGACATTTCTACCCTGTGTGTAATGGGATACTTATCAGCAGGAAATGTAATCTGGAGCCCAAATCAGTGTAAAAAACTTCTACTGTTTCTTTCCATTCCCAACATTTAGTTGGGAAGGAGGAGCTGAGCGTCAGCCCATGTGGAGGAATTGCTGGAAATTTCTGTGATCATTCTGTTGATAAGTGCAAGCAGGCTGCAGCAAAGTTAGAGTTGTGCAGTGGTGAGAGGATTGAGGCAGTAAAGTCACAGAGGAAAGATGAAGGACAGAAAGGTCATAGAATTATAGAATGGTTTGGGTTGAAAGGAACCTTAAAGATCATCTAGTTCCAATGTCACCAGACATGGGCAGGGACACCTTCCACTAGATGAGGTTGCTCAAATCATAGCTGGTCTTTAACACGTCCAGGGACGGGGCGTCCACAGTGTCTCTGGGCAACCTGTTCCCAAGCATCACTTTCCTCAACCCACCAAGAAGAGGATGAGGAGGGTCTGGATGTTTTTTTTCCTGAGTGTGTCTACTTCAGAAAGCCCTGCAATGGCTGCAAGTCCTAAAGCTGTGCAATGGACAGAAGCAAAGGCAGAATGTAAGATGCATAAAATAATTTTTCAGGAAATTTTTACAGAACTTTCCTGCAGATTTTAGTTTTCTTTCCATCTTTAGAAGTGAGTAGGCAGGGCCTTGCAGGAGCCTCCTGTTCCTTTGTCATTACTAACTGGTTGTTAGCTGGCATGGGGCTGGTCCTTAAGGTGCCAGGGATGTCACGGTAGCTGGGGGTGCAGCCAAGAAAGGGGTACCCAGCTCAAGGGTCATTGTGGTAGCCAGTGGGCTTTAGGGGTTATTTGCAAAGGATGTGGGACCATACTGGGACCAGGGTCACACATGGTAGCAAGGGTAAGTTCACACATCAGCAGTGCAAGGCTGGGTAGTCAGGGACAACCAATGCCTCAGATGTGTCTCCAGTAACTTCTGTTTAAAATCATAGGGAACAGCTGAGGAAGACAGGTCATGCCACTGTTTATCACAGTGCTGTCCCCAAAGCTGAGGTGTGGAAATAAGAGCAAAACATATGTTCTCCAGGCAGGAGAAAAGCAACCTGTATTTTCTCTGTGCCAAGTCAGAGCTTTAATTGGCACAAAAATTTTCTTCACTAACACCTGCAAGTGAATGCATAGTACACTGCAAAATTAATAGTCAGAGGGAGAATTAATTCCTTAGAGCTCAAAGGGAAAACATTTCCTCTTGTAGATGATGGTGTATTAGGTATCTCAGGCTGCTAGAAAGCCAAGGGCACTACTGGAACCAAGAACCAGAACTGTGACACCCTGCTTTATTTCAGGTGTGAGCCTCTTCAATAAAAGTGCTGTCCATCAAACAAAGGAATCTGGCTGAAGCTGCACAAGCTTGTCAGCATAGAGATTAGTCAGGTGAGAAGGAGTGATATACAAGAACCACGGAAAATGAGTCTGTGATATGTTGAGATAGTGGAAAAGATGAGGTTGGTCTCTGTTGAAGTTTTTCTGTTACAGAGCAATGGATGAAAATTTTGAAAGAAAAAGCAGCAATTCTCCAACATGACAGTCTTCTAACTGAAGGTGCTTTCTGCTGTCTCTTATACTTCCTCCCTTGTTTTCCACAGTGAGGTGAAACAAGAATCATAGACTTATAGAATCATAGAATGGTTTGGTTTGGAAGGAACATGGGCAGGAACACCTTTCATTAGGCCAGGTTGCTCAAAGTCCATCAAAGTACCCTTGAACACTTCCAGGGATGTGGCATCCACAAATGCTCTGGGTAACCTGTTCCAGTGCTACATCACTGAATTCCTTCCAGATATCTAATCTAAACCTACTCTCTTTCAGTTTAAGGCCATCACCTTCATTCAGTCAAACCATATGGCCTTCTCCTTAATACCTTCACAAAGAAGGCTGTTCTGTTCCTGGAAAACTGTATCAGTAAACCATAGGGAAGTGTATACAAGTTTTACCTCTTTTTCCTGAAACTTCCACAGTTACAGCTTACCAGCAGTAAAAGTTTTCAGGAAGGCTCTTGGAAAGGCTTGTGTTTCATATTTTTTCCTTTATTTCTTTTTTTCTTCAATTGCCATCTCACCCCAAGGAACAGCATTGCGTAGCAGAGCACCTGTGCCCAGGGTGTGTTGGAGGCTGGCCTGGGTCTCGGCACACACGGTCACCCACCGCCCTGGGAGTGGGTGAGTGGCAGCTCCACTTTCTGCAGGAGGGTGCCAGGCAGGAGGTCTGCCCCAGGGACTGCACCTTGGAGCCCTTTTCAGGAGGCATCTGGACTCTGCCCAGCTCCAGCTGGCACAGAATTACTCGGGACCTAATTACAAAAACCTGGTGACAGCCCAGTGAGAGGAGTTCCTCATTAAACATGATGGTCTGGATGCCACGGCTGGCACAGCAAACTCTTAAATGGTTATTGCTGGGAACGGCGAGTGCATACCAGAGGAAAGATCACTCTATAGATGTGCTATTTCTTACATTCCTTCTCCAAGCATCTGTCATTGCTCTCTGCCAAAGGCAAGATACTGGATCTTTAGATTGGCTCAGTGAAGCCAATCTTCTAGTTTTATGGTTAGGTCTGTAACAGCAACTACAAGAAAAACTTTAAATACTTGAGTGGAAAAAAATCCTTCAATAGTATTTGTGCCGTTTTTTGGTCTTCTGAAGTAGTAAGCAATACGAGGGAGATGCAACAGTATTGATGAGAACCATCCTACTAGCAGTATTTGATTTCTATTTCCACAATATTATAGTAATATTTAATAGAATTATAATTAATGTGTATTGAAATACCACATCAAGTAGAAGACTAGCCTTTTCTGGTGCAGTTTGTTGTGAACTACTATTGTGAACAGTAGTTCTCGTATTGTGTGGCACATTGTGGAAAAGCTTTTTCCCTTTTTACTGAGATGAGACAGAATAAAGAATAGGTCTAACCAGCAGAAATCTGATCTACAAGTAAAACAAAAGGCCTAAAAAGACTGCATAGTTCCCAGGGACATTTGACAAGGTCTACTCAGTGACTGGATGTGTGGCCTCCTGATTACAGAAATGTGCTGTTTCGTCCCTTTCTTCACCTTCCTTTGTAAGCCTTGTAAGCCAGCTGCCACGAAGCTGGTTGGGTGATTTGGGATGCCAATGGCTCATCATTTGCCAAACAGGGTGGCAGTAACAAGTTTCTCCTTGCATTTGTTTGTGCTATGAAGGTCTCAAATGTTTCTTGTCCACTAAATAAAACTACTCTGGCCAAGCTATCACCAACACAAATGGATCCTTGCTTATCTTTCCCAAATACCTTCATACCTGATGTGTCCTGTGGCTTTAGTGTGCTCGCCTGAGGCAACCTGTCATTGATTGCATCCTCCTGGGCATGATGCCTCCCTGAAGCAGCAAACTGTGTGATCTCAGTGAAAATATGGCTGTGGCTTCTCTGGCAGGAGTAGTAAACCTTTGCTACATTGACCTGTTATTAGCATTTCATTCCTAGTGTCACAAATAATAAAAATTGACCCAAAGTGACTCCAGCAGCTTTTAATTGCTACTCTTCTCCTGTGGATCTCTGTTAGTAACGACAGACAAAACAAGGCAGCAAAGAAGCAGATTTTCATTTCTTTTTTATTTTACTGTTTCCTACTGATGAGGGGCACTGCAGGACATGTAAACATAAATGCAATATGAGCTACCAAACATGAAAGCCCTGGCCACTGTTCTTTTGTTGAGATAAGTGATGAAAGAACCCCGTTAAAACAAACCTTAGAGTAGATTTGCTTTAAAATTACTCTGAGTTTGCAAAGTCAAGCCTTTCAGGCTCCAAATAATAATTATTTTAGCATCTACTTGTTTTCAGAGAAAGCTCTCCTTGCCAAGAATGGTACTTTCTTTTACATATATATATCTGGGAGACACACAAAAGCAATGCTTTTTATCTGACAGTTTCTGCTAAGCTCAGGTCTCCTTGATGCTCTAAAATGCATAGAAAGAGGAAATCTTTCCCCAAAGGACTTTAAGGCCCAGAATCTTTAAATTCCTGTGGAGAAAAGCCTGGGGCCACACCACTGTGGACGTGGAGAGCCTCGACACCAGCAGGAATGGAACATTTTTTAAAATGCTGTTGCAGAGGTGTCTAGCCCATGGGACACAGCTTTCAGGTATCCAGGCACTGGAGGAAACACCTGCAAAAGCCACTGGCACAAGGCAGTGCTGCAGATCTCACATGCCATAAACAAGGTCCCCAGTGACAGCCATGCCCTGCTCACGTGTGCCAGGCTCTAAAGCTTCTTCAGCTACTTCCCAGCAGCCCATAGCCTGGGGCCTCTCCAGGAACCGGGTTCTGTGATACTGCCTGCTTGGGAGAACTTTCCCAAATCCCTGAGCAGAAGTGCTCCTGCCCTGTCAAAATGTTAGGTAATGCTCACAGCCCCACTGCTGCCTTGCTCCTGTCTGCTTCAAAGGAAGGCTCACTGTGCCTACTGTCAACTAGAAGTGTCTTTTACCAAAATCAGCTTCTTTTGAAGCACTGGAAGACATCCCAGCACTCATCCCTGGGCTGTAGAAAGTGCCTATGAAAAGCTACAGAAAAGTTTTCACTTACAGAATTCTGAAGGTACCTGTGGCTGTGTAGTGGCTGAGGATTGTCCCTTTGCAGTCTGCAGTTTATGGGGGTGAACGTGACACAACTCAGCTGGGTGGGGCTCTCAACTTAACAGACAATGCCACTGCTGAGTGGCAGACTTACCCAGGTGCTTCCTACTTCACAAACCTCTGCCACTAGGGCTCTTCCTCCTTCTGTGTCCTCCCACACACAGAAATATCTGGGATCTTTGGCACAGCCCCATGTTCAAAGCTCAGTTTGGACATTGACTCTCCCAACAGCAGCCAAATACCATGTGGCCTTCTCCTTTAAGCAACAGACCAAGGGCAGACCCTCATAGAATCATAGAATGGTCTGGATTGGAAGGGGACCCTAGAGATCATCTGGTTCCAATCCCCATCATCACAGGATCCCATATGGAAGTATGATATCATTGTGTGAGTCCAGCATGGGCCCTATCTGACATGCAAAATATGCATAAACAACATGAATCATCTTGAAAGAAGTTTGTCTCTGATATGTGGCTACCTGAAACATGACAGTTTAATCAGCCTCTGAACTCCAGAGAAAAACTGCCTTGCATCTATGCATAAGTTCTGTGCTATTACTAGCTAGACTTCCAGCTCAAGCAGTCTATTCCTCAAAGACACAGCCCTGGCACTACATCATCTGCTGAACTAACCCGAAATCTTAGGAGTCCGACTTCAGCAGGAATATTTCCTAATTTTGCCATGTGCTTTTAAATAAAACTACTCCTCATCCAGCTGACTTACCCTGCCCAAGCTGAGAAATGACCCACACACATAAATCTCTTTCCATAGTTCATTCTTTTTGATCTCAGTTCACATCCACACACAATTATTTGCATCTACATTTTAAAAGCAGAACTTAGAGTACAAAGGTTATTAAGTTCCAGAACTTCCTATCCCAGGGCAGTCTTATAAGGTCCCTTACTACCAAGAGCAGCTTGTTGCTTGTTTTCATTATGCTGGCATGTAAGTTTATTCAAAGAGCCCTGAAGAACTGGAGATTTGTTGCACTCATAAATTTCCCAGGATGTCTGCCAGAGCCATAACATGCTCCCAACTATCTGAAAGTCATCAGTGAACTCTGAAAAGGCAATATTTTAAAACCAAAGCTAACAGTGAATGTTTGCACTTTAAATATAAATATAGTAAAAAATATATAAATAGATTAGTTCTTGATGTGGTTTGAAAAGGTGATGACATGAAAATTATGGAAACTATTTTCTCCTTCTCAGGTAGAGCAAGCTGATTCACTAGCCTCAGATAAGAAAACGTTGCTTGTTAGGCAAACAGTCAAAACTGGATGCTAAATGCAGAAATCAAGGACACTTAAAAACCAGAAATTAATCCAGTATGGATAGGGCATGTCTGTGAAGGCACGTCCAGGATTATGGCAGTTTAGGAGGAACAGTAGCAGTTCCAGGACTTCTCTAGGAATGGCAAAAAGAAATTGTGACTTAACTTGGACAACATACACTAAATTTTGGAGATACCTAGGCAAGGTAATATCCCTAGCCTATGGGCAATAAAACAGAGCACAGCATCAAGATTGTTTGTGCCAGGGAACTCTTCAATTATTTGATTTAGCCATGCATGAAAAAGATATTTTTTTCCTCATTTGAGAACCAATGAAGATCCTGAGGAGGGAGAGCTGGTGCCCTTCCTCCATGGGAGTTCTGTTGATCATCTGCAGATTCTTGAAGCTGAAAACTTCTCAAGTGACCCTGGTTGGAAGAAGAGGACACAGCAATGAGGAGCAGGTTGTGTTCTGAGAGAGGGGCTGCTGCCTCCCAATAGGAATGTAAATGAGCATAACCAGTTCACAGATACAAAGCCACAAATTACTTCTTCACTTATCACATCAGCTATCAAAGAGGCTCCCCTGGGACGCCACATGGACACTGGCAAAGTTTTCCATGCTGAGTTAAGCACTCTTGCATGCAAACTGAAGCAATAATCTGTTCTTCCTTTTGTTTAATAAAATCTATGTTAGTGTAGCTAAATATCCAGATGAAGATTTAACTTTCTTCAGAAGAGTTTCTCTCTTCCCTTGGAAGTCATCTTGCATCAGGTGTGGGAGATAGATAACGGCCAAGGAAAATTTGGCTTCCACTCTCAAGTCAAGCAAACTGTGTCCCACTGCATGTAAAATCCTGTGTAACAATGCATTTATTGGTTTTCATCCAGAAATATTTCCTACTGTTGCTAGCATTCCCCCCCAGCTGAGAGTCTGGCTTCCGTGCAGCTATCACACCAAGCTGTTCCTCCAGCCTTGATGAATTCCTTGAAAAATGGATTTAGGATGCCCACAAGTCTGCCTGGCTGTTGGAGCTTCCTACCAGGCCTCCAGTGCTGCAGCCTGTGAAATAGCTGTTATTCAGACTAATGAACATGGCTCATGCAAGCACTGGTGGGTAAAAAGTGGCCATGAATAAATTTAGGATGGAAATTAAACATATATTTCTAAGCCTCAGAAAAAGGATGGTTCTGCAAAAGCCTTTTGTTGTAGCAGTGGTAGCTAAATCCTGAAATACTTCAATTAAAAATAAAAAGTTCAATCAGTTTCTGCTCTCCCTGCAAAACAAGAGACTGAACCAGGATTTTCCCCCACTGTGTTGCCAAGGCCAGGTTCCAACACAAGCACATCAGCACCTCTGGATAGCTCAGTGGGGGCTACAAAGCACAGGGCAAAATAACACACATGTTAAGCCGTGTTACATGAGGACACAGGTGTGACAGTGACATCCTGACGTTTTAAGGACCCTGGGTTAAGTTAAACAGCAGAGATGGCTCTCTGGAAATGCCAGGGCCTGGGGCTGTGGTTCAGCAGGCTGGGGGGAGCAGGAGAGCTGCCCATGAGGCTGAGACATTCACACATTGCACTGCAGGACACCCGTTGCCAAGGGGACTGTGAGATGGCATGGGATTAAAACATCCTGGGGTTTGTTACAGAAAGATCTTCAGCTCATTCTGGGTTTTTTTCAGCTCATTAAGGTTTTTTTCAACCTCTAGTGCTATGGTTTGCCTGTTGCATTTGTCTTGAATAGATATTTCAGTGGTTTCTTGTTACCTTACATGTCAATAACAAGTAAATAGGCCTCTTTTACCTATATTGGGTTTAAACAGCACAGTGTGGCATTTCCCTGTGGCATAGCAGTTGAAAAGATGGTGCCTACCTAAAATATTTTGCAAGTGATGGGTAAATCAGATGGAGAAGTATAAGAGACCACCAGCTGAAATGATGCTTTCCACCACAGCGTCGGGCAGAGGTCTCTGCTCAGCCACAGCCTGACCACTGTCAAATTTTGCTGCTGGCACCGCAATAGAGTAAGGTTTTAAGAAGGGATTAACCACCAGAACATCTTTATTCTGCATCCTTTTGTGCTTTTGTGCTTTCTCTGCTGGCTCAAAACCAGCAGGTAAGTAGCCTTTATTATTGTCAGAGTTTTTCTTGATGTTACTGATGATCTGCAGCAACACAATGGGAGCAGGTGGAGCCTTGCAGAGTATAGGTCCAAAGAAACAAAACTAGGAAAATCAATGTTTGCTAATGAAGAAAAGAAAATCATCTGCACTGAAAGGAACTGACTCATGGAATGGGGTCTGTGGTTCCTGCCTTGGCTCCTGAGGCAATCACCTAATGTTTAAAAAGAAGGAAAGAAAGATGAGAGGATGGTAGAATGCTGCTCCATGAATTAGGGTAAGTACTCTGTCCATTCTGGGATGTTTCAGCTTCACCTGCAGAGTCTGCTTAAGTCAAAGCAGTTTGTGTGATGTATTTTCATTTTATATCCAAATAGCTGAACATTACCTTTTGTGTCCCTCTCAGGTGTGTAATGGCCGTGAGCTAACCCCCGTCTAAAGCAGCACCAAAGGGAAGAGGTAAAATACTGTTCCTAATTTGTGGCAATGGAGAAAAAAGGTCCTTTTTTCCTTTTTTATTCTTGTCAATACATGGAGTTCACATGAATGGACTACTCAGGATGGGGTAGCTAGTTCTTATTCAGAAGTGTGCACTATACAGGTTTATTGATTTCTTCTCTGCTTGGAGATAAAAAACAGAATAAGCAGGAAGCAGTTTTCACACTTGACCTCGTGCATGTTCAGCCCTGAATTGTTTCCAAGCATTTTCTCCTGAATCCATTTTTAACCTTTAGATACCACTGTCTTTATGCACTCAGCAAGGGCATTCCACACAGTTATCTCCTCCTAACCAGCAGTTAATTGGGCTTTCCAAAATGCACCACATTCAACCCCAAATTATTAAATCAATGGTGTTTTTTGAAGAAATCATTAATCATTTTACTTCTGCTTGTCTGCTTGATTTTGTCTGGTTTTCTACATGCCCATCCATGTTATACTAAGCAGCAGTTTTGAATTATGCCTATTTTTTCATCTTCTGTTATTAAAATATGGTGCTAACATAGTTCTGGAAGAGGAAAATGATTAAGTAGAGCATACGTCAATAATCACTTGGCTTTCTCTTACTGCACTGTAGAAGTAAAGGAACTCCAGAAATAAAAGCCTATTGAAAAAATAACAGTCCCCTTTTATTGAGAAGAACACTTACATTACAAATTTATTTTTAAAACATACATTGTTCTTACTTGCTCTTCAATTTCAAAATCAGTTATTTTATATAAAAGCAATTTTCCTTTCTGACACAGTTGATATACTACTCTGCGTTATATGGCGTAGGAAAGGATACAGAATTATTGCTGTAAATGGAGATTTTGTTTCAATACCTCTTCCTGTTTTGTTTCAGGGGTTTTGTAGGGTCCCATTACTACTTGTTCACAGTATCAAATGAATGCATGTGACATACACAGTCCCTCAGGACACCAAACCACATATTTCTCGAATTATATTCAGATGTGGGTTCAGCCTTGTCCATGTACACACTGATAATTTGTCACCCACCATTGGTCACCTTCAGGTTTAGAAGCTCTCGGTCAACCAGCCCTAGTTGAGGTGCAGCAGTAGCCAGCTTATCCTGACAGAAAAGGATTTATAATTCAAGGTCAATATAATTGGAAGCAGTTCTGAAGCATTTTGCCATCATCCTTTCCACTTGCAGCAAACATATTTGAAATGCCAAGATAGGAATGTAAATGTTCAACATCATAAAAAAAGAAAAAAATATGCAATTGATAAACTTTACAAACGTAAGTACACAAAGTGTTGGGATTAGTGTATGTCATTTAATGTCAAACCTCATTTTGTGTTCTGAGATACAGTAAAAAGTTAAGGAAAAATGGCAACCTTTTTGAATGGCTTCCTTTTGGCCTTGCACTATTTTTAATGAGCATTTTTCCTGGGTTGATACTTTAACTCCTCAATTATTTTAATCCAGCTGCCCCCATCACTAGATATTTACAAAAGATATTTACAAAAGAAACATGGATTTGTTGCAGATAAAGAATCTGGTGTTTTAGGCAAGTAAATAATTCCATCTAGTTCCTATTGGGTTTTTGTTGGTATCATATTTCCGTGAACAA
The DNA here is from genome assembly GCA_013399945.1 of Ploceus nigricollis. Taxonomy (NCBI): domain Eukaryota; kingdom Metazoa; phylum Chordata; class Aves; order Passeriformes; family Ploceidae; genus Ploceus; species Ploceus nigricollis. The sequence continues at coordinate 111,976 of VXBC01008933.1, read as the reverse complement.
CAGGACATTTTTAAAATATAAAACAACAATTGAATTGTCACAGTATGGGTGGCATTTCAGTTCTGCACCACTTCTTCACTGGACCAGAAGATAAAAGGTTGAAATATTAAGGGACATGGGTCCAGACATGCTTCATCTGTTAGCATCCCAGCACGACACCAGAAACGGGCCTCTGAGAAAGAAACATTAAATTGAAGTTCCCAGGGATGTTAACCCTTGTTTCACTGTTCTTTAGCTTCATCCCACATGTTCCTTTCCTCAGAAAATGGGGGTAATGCCATTTTGGAAACAAACACCAGGCATTTTGAATTATGTCAGCAAATTTGCATCAAGATGTGTGAGTTGGTTGCTGATGACCTCCACGCCTCACCAGGGGTTAATATTCAGTGGGACTCCTCAGAGAATCTCAGCTTTACAACTAAACCCTTGCATGTCCAAGCTTCTTACATAATATTTCTTTTTCTATTATTTTTATTTTTCCCCTGTGGCTTCTGTCGCAGCTGAAAACCCAGATCTTCTCTGTAGCCCTTCACCAGCTCCCTCCCTGCTGGATTTCATCTGGCAGTTGTGGGACATCTCCTCACTTGTATCTCTGACTTCACCTTACTGTAGCAAAGACAAAGGCAAAACTACTTCCAGCTTTACACCTTTTACTTCCAACACCCTTTTCCTTTCAGCTTTCTTGGCTGAGGTGCCTGACCTGTGACTTTACTCCAAGAGGTATTTGAAATTTGCTTACAACACATAATTGAGAGGAATGAGAGTATTTGCCAGTTTGCTTGGGAGTATGTGAAGCCTGAAGCCAGCCCATGCAGTTGAAACCGATCCCCTCTGTGTGGTCTGGCATAGGCCAAAATTCTGACACTTCTAATTTTCCTTATGGAAAGGCAGCCCAGATTATTTAGGCACTGCTCATCACCTGTATCTCCATTGTGTAAGGATATAATGTTGTTTCTGAGAAGGTCCTGTTTGCATTCCAATAAGAATTAGTCTCTTCTTCAAAGCTAAAGTGAAGCCCTGTTTCTAAATGTTTCAAGATAGGAGTGGGGAAATTAAATGGAACAGAAATGTAATGTCAATACAGCCTTTCAACTTCTTGAGAATCTTAAGTAAAATGTAAAATGCTTTTTGAAAGTGTCGTGTAGTAGAAAATATCAGTTTTAATAAGGCATTCCTCTCCTCTGTTGAGGCAAAAGTGTCTATATGCAGCCACCTCCAACCAGAAGTAGACAAAGCAAAAACCTCTGGTGTATTTAAATACTATTGGAAATCATGAGAGTGTTTGAGAAAATACACTCTCATGGAGTAGGCAATTTATCGCTTAAATAAAATCATATAAAGGGAAGGTCACAGTCTCAGAAAGGCTGAATGACAAGAATGAAAAAGAAGCTGAGTTCTGTGGGCTGAATTTTCAGAGCAGTGCCTGGGCAACAGTTTTGTAAGACTCCACATTTTGCATGCACAGAGAAAATTCATCTCAACAACACAGAGCGAAGCACCTGCAATCTGAATTTCTGAGCTTCTATTTGCAATGGTGATCAGGTACTTGCAAAAAACTCATCATCAATTCAGTGGTCCCTGGAGAGTCATGTTAATTAGAAAAGGCTGATCTCAGTCAGTAACAGCAGAGGTCACGGCTCCCATGCAGGCTGCCCCACCAGACTCCGCAAGGTTTAATTGATGAGTTTACACAGGCTCGACTGATTTTTGCCCATAACATTTAACTTGTTTGTCCTTCTCTCAGCCCATTTATTAACAGGTCTTTGTGCAATAAATATATTTGTCCATCTTCTTTGAAGCTTGGCTTTCCTTACTCCACATATTTGCAAAAAACATCTAACTACTGCGAGCATAAATTAAAGATAAAGCCGGGTTTTCTTGACTCACTCTTGTTATTTGTGCAAAGACACCTCATATGAATAAAATGATGCCACTCCAACCTAATGAATGACTGAATCCCTCAACATATTTCTATCATTTATTGACAAATCTTTAAAAGTCATTTCAATATGAAAAAGAAAGAGAATGTGTGGATTGATAAAGTTATTTTTCTCTGCCTGCAAACATGGTTATTCAGCTCCATCATACTCCAAATAACACATAAACCCCCACTCCACAGTTGCCAATAGTGTCAATAACAGAGCTAATTACATCTGTTGCCAGTTGTTGGGCTCCTTGAGCACCTTCTTGCCCCTACTGCCAGTAGTATCAGTGAAGATGGAAGAACAAGAACACATTTCCTCAGTATGAAAGCAAAGGAATGAGGAAAGGTTATTTGGGAAAACAAACAGCTTGGATATATAAAAAAGCATGGCTTTTTGTTGGGCTGCTGAGGTGAACCACATATGACTCCTTGCCAACAGGCAAGACAAGACTTCTGTAGATTTCAGTGGGTCCAGAGTTTCACTTCAGAAATAGAAACACAATATAAGAAAAAAGAACATCTCCAGAGGATTTTAAAAAGCAGATAGCATAGAGAATGCAGTTAATAACAGCAGAACAAAAAATACAACTGCTTCTCTATATTATTTAAAAAGAGATTCAGTTTCTCTTATTCTCATCATTTTATTCCAGTGCTCCTCCATGAAAATCATTTTTGAGAGGAGCTCATGTATTTGGGTCCTTGTCAGATACAGACCCAAGTCACATTGCAGAGCCCTGGTTAATGTTTGAAGGTGATTGCTTCATCACTTACAAAAGCAAGTATTACGGCCATTTTAGTATTTCTGTCCATTTTTAAAGACCTTGTTTTACAAACTGAGTGTGAGATCCCTGCAGACTTAGTGAACAAAATTCATTCTCAAGATTACATATTATTGTCATCATTTAGCTGTCATCTTGTTGGCTATTTTGTATGTTCAGTCATTATTTTCTTTCTCTAATTTCTTGGATGAGGCATTTTTCAGTGTACCAGACAAGCAAAACCATCAACTTTCCCCCTGGCTACTGGGTAACAATACTAGCCAGGCACAGCAAGCCTCTGATTTTAAGGAACCAAAATAATGTCTCTTCTCAACTCAAGCATCCTGTCTCTTCTCAACTGTGCTGTTATTGTACTGTGTTTAAAAGTTCACAGAAGGGTAGTAAGAAAGCTAAGAAAGGGCTGGAAAATGCTTACTGCCTTCTTCCAAATACTTTACAAATAATAAAGGGAGACATAAAGGTAGTGACAGCTCCTTCTTTCAATGTTCGACGAGTCTCACTTCCAGCTTTTGCAGTGTGTCTGATGGCTGCACCACAAGAGGTTTCTGCAGCCACAGTACCATCCCTGAACACCAAAGGCTTGCATTTGCTGGCTGCATGGCATGAGCAGGGCTCAGATTCACCCAGATTCCTCTAAGACATCAACTTTAGAGAAGTTTATCTCTGAATAGAATTTTTTTTTAATTCTGCAGTGGAAATCTATGTTCTCTGTCACTCTTGAAGTGACAGTTTTAAAAAATAGTTCTTGCCAGTTATGAGATTTCTGTTTCCCTGTGATTATTTCTGAGTCTCTGTAATCATACAATTAATCCAATTAAGTAATCTTCTTCACAATAGCCTTATCACATGGCTCTGTGTTTGTGGGTGGGCAGCTGTTGCCACAGCCTGCTGGGGCAGGTCTCAGAATTACAGCAGAGAGAAAGAATTATATTCATGCATCAATCACTTCTATCCTGGGATATAATAAATAAGAGTTCTTGTGATAACCATTGTCTGGCTCAGCCAGAAGAATAGAACTTGTAAAACCCTCACAATTCTGTTGTTCACCTCAGAGATGGTAGAAATTGCTGCTAGCCCCTCAGTTAACAAGGATCTATAACAACTCAATCCTTGGCATTAATTTTTCTCTGTCCTTTGCAGTATTTTTTTCATCGCTGACTGACTCCATGCTGAGAAAATCCCTTCTCTTTTGCTCTTTTTCATAGCTATACTTAACTTCTGGGATTCCAGTTTGGTCAGGGCAGATTTCTGTTTTACCATTACAAGGCAGAGTAAACCCTCCCTGTCTGTGTGCTGGGAAGACTAGATGAGGACATTTCCCTCATGAAATATAGCAACCTCCTGAGCTACACTGGGGGAGACACAGCTTCTTTCAGTGATACTAGGAAGACTCAAACGTACCTAAATTTAGTATCCCAGGACCCCCTGAAGCAGAGGAATCCTTCAAATATCAGAAGGGAATGTTCAGACAGCACAGGGAGGACACCAGACACATCTGCTGGGTAAAAGCAGCACAGCCAGGCCAAATATGTCCTAATGATCTCAGCAAACAGTGAAACCTCAAGCTTTTACCTCCAGTTTGATTGCCCACAGCAAGCATCTACCACTGTTTCACACACCAACAGGCACTGGATGTGATCCCGTGGGGCTGGCAGAGGCACGAGACTTATAGACACGTGAGTCTTAGGGAAAAACAGGGAACTTTTGGACAGAGACCCACACCAGCCCCACAAAGCAGTCTGACTTTAGTGTTTTAAAATACATGCTTTCTTCCCTGAATTTTCCCTTTCTGACTGTGATCTTCAAGCTTAGAGGTCTTTCCATCTCTCAGCTACCTGAGACTAATCCACAGATGCTTATGCTGGAGTCTAATATCACAATTTGGTACTTTAGAAAATGGCATTAGCATTTATTAGCATGCATTAGCCTTAATAAAAAGCTACAATATATTTGCTGTTTTGTTCCTTCAGATATGATCCACTGGTCTGAAACAATTTTTGAAACTCCCATAGCAAAACCATAATACAAAGGACACACTGTAGCGAGCAAATTAGAAGCATGCTCGTATTTTTACATAAAATGCATATGCAAAGAGGCAGACATCCATCTTGCCATTGAAAACCCATAATTTGTTGTGCTTCTCTAATAATTCATGTGGGAATTTAGAAAGTGTGCAATACAGATTTCAAAATACATCACTGAACTGAAAGAAAACACTGACATACAAAGACAAAAATTAATAATCTGGAAACTGAGCCAAAAAAAATCCCAGCCATTGTTTATGCAATCATTGCCCTTTTTTTCCTTACACAAAGGAGAATGTCTCATTTTTGTTTGTACAGATGTAACATCTTGTAGTACAAATACCACTGGATGAAATACCTAAATGAGATTTAAAATGCACGTGTTTGCACCTTGTAACAACCAAACATGGATTCTGTTCACAGCTTAAGACAGTTCAAGGTGTGAGCTGTGTCTCTTAGTTCCAAATAAACTCCATGGAAATCTGGACAACAGGTTAGAAATCGATTCATTTTTCCATGTTCTATTCTCTGGTTTCACGGGAGATGCACTAGGGCATCCCAACTACCCCCACACCATGACCTCAAAGTATGAGCATCACAAAAGCTCTGTCAGTCCAGCTCAGGTGTCTCAGGTGCTTCAGGGCATCAGAGATACGTGGTACATCTGTGTTTAGATCACCTTAACAAACCAATCCTTAAGTGGTGTGTGGAGAGGGATTCATCAGGCACCCACACATCACCTGACCAATTTCAGATGTCCAGATCCCATAAGGGGCTGGGATGCTCATCAATATCCCAGATAAGTACACAGGGTGGGCAGGCACAACTCAAACTTATGGAAGATTGCTCTTTCTGGAAGAGACTCTGGAGACTGTCTGACACAAAATTACTAAAATATACTGGAATTCTCCAAGGCCTGTAACAGAGGCTTGACATACAGTACATAAGCAGACACCAAAGCACAGACAGACACTTCAGTTTAATGAATTTAACCTCCATGGTCAGCCCTCCAAAAAAAGTAAAATAACTTTTTTGAAGGTTATGTTAAATAGTCAAGGGTCCTTTGTGTTCATTTAAAAAAAATAATGAAAAAACAGATTTAATCATATTTTTCAAGCTCACAGGAAGCCAGAAGATTCTCACAGATTTGCCTTGCCTTAAACACAAAATTATCCTCCCTACTTAAAAGACCTGAAGCAAGACATGAGAAATGCCCACAGTCTTTTTGCTCAGTGTACAAAGCGAAGACAGATAAAGTGGAGCAGGACATCTTCGTTACTCAGGTCTTCTTTTAATCAGGAAGAAGAAAAAGAAGCATCATTCCTCAAAAAGAATGTTCAAAAAGGCAACTAAAGAGCAGCCTGAGAGCCCTGTCAACAAGGGAAGGGAAGGGAAGGGAAGGGAAGGGAAGGGAAGGGAGAAATAATCAAGACTTTAATTTCACAAAAAATCCTTACGATAATGACACACCCAGAAAAATAGCTCATAGAAGATAAGGAAATAAAACAGCTTTTTATTACTTTTGGGGATTTTTTGTCTTTAAAATTTCTGGCTTCTAACTCAAGATCACTTACTGGAGTGTGATTTGTGAATTATGAGCATTTGGGGTCAGCTGTATTAAAACACACATGGAACAACAATAATGAAGGATGATCAGAACAGTATAATGTGTCTTCAGGTTTTACATCTGATGAATTTCCCTCAAAGACAAAAACATTAAAGGGAACATCACTGGTAGTAAAAAGCTGAGCATTTGGATGCCTGCCATGCCTGATTCCCCATTGACACTGAAGTGCCTGAGATAATGCAGAACAGTACCTCACAAGACTTGCTTTAGTTCTCTTACGCTGCAGATAAATGTTTCTCTTTCCTCCTATGGCAACCACTTAAAAAGCTGAGTGGTTATCTTACCCAAGTGTTTCAAATATTTAAGGTTGGGAAGTTATATCCTGTTTCATAGAATCATGGAATCACATAGAATGGTTTGGGTTGGAGGGGACCTTAAAGATCATCCAGTTCCAACTCCCTTGCCGTGGGCAGGGACACCCTCCATTAGACCAGGCTGTTCAGAGCCCCATCCAGCATGGCCTTGAACGTTTCCAGGCATGGGGTGTATACAATCCCTTTAGGGAGGTTTAACCTACTTAATGCTGAAATGGACATACAAATTCTGTCCATTAATATGTAAAGTCCCGTCTTCCTCTCTTAAAGATGAATAAATGGCAATAATCCGACCTAATGACTTCTTCCTGACCAAAGGGACACGAAGGCAGATTTTCCAGTCACTGGATGCAGAATATCAGAATGTGACTCTGCCACCCTGGACAACAGTAATGTTCCTGTGAGGGTTTGACACAGTCTCAGTGATGATATGAGTGGTTAGGTGTGTCAGCTCATCCAGAAAAGAGCAAAACGGAATAGCAGCTATTCAGGAGACTCCAGGCTGTAGTTTCAGAGCTCTGTAGAATAAGAAGCCACCACGCTCATTCATTTAGTCCCTCCTTAACAACAGAACTGCCAGGCAGGATCAGACCAATTTTCTACAAAGTCCAGAGCCTTGAGTTCATGTCCTAGTCACACCTGGCAACACTTCACTTTTACACAGGAAGGAGGAGAAGTGCATGTCTTGAAGCTGACAGTCCAGAAACAACAGAATGTTCCTGAACCCATGTGTTTCCCCTAGGGTTTATGCGAATCAAATGGACTGAATCTCTCACAAAACAAGATATTCTGAACTGATACATTACCCATCTTCACACTCTGGGGGGCTGATCATTTGCTATTGATAACTTCAGAAGTTATCCAAGTTATTTGGATGAGTAACTTGTTGAGGTGATAGAATAGTTCACGTTATGAAAATTTAAGGACCATTGATTAAAGGCATTCTATATTTTTAAATGACTTTACAGCGATTGCTTACATTTGACAGTAAATAGCTGCTGTTTAGATCAGAGAATTTTTTCTCACACAAAGCAGTAAGTACCTGTTTCCAGGGAATGCAGTATTCTATGAGCCAATCACTAATACAAAATTACCCAAAAATTAACTGTTGCCTAGGTAGCAGTGATAAAGATCTAATTGCACATGCATTGTACAAACAGACAGGATACCCATAGATGCTGTATAAAGATATGTCTTTTAAAACACATTTTCTAAAAATTAAAACAACTATTGGCATAGCTTATAATTTTAAATTTGGTTCCAAAATGCTCTAAAGTTTGCAGAAATCTTCTGGGCAAGAAACCCCTTGCTTTGAAAAAAGGGTTAAGCAATGATATTTCATTTTAAAAAATTAAATAAATCAATAGATTGGATGCTTAAAGATTGGATTAAAGGAAATGCCACACATATGAATAAGGAAAGCAGGCAATACTGATAAAGGCACTAAAAGCCACTCAAAACAGAAAATAATACTCAGAAGAAAACAAATGTCCTTTCAAGTAACATAGATACAAATGGCAAAAATGGAAAGCAATGGTATAAAAATATTCATTTTATATCATATTCCACATTTTAAATCAGACAAAAAGAGGTATCCAGCCTATTTGATGCTGATGGAGAATGCTGCTATGATGTCAAAAAGGGTGGTGGGGAAGTCTTTGATGAAGTTCACATTTTATGTTGCACAGAGAGATAATCTGTATCTGAAAAGGAAGTAGGGAAGGACCTTCCTGAAACTAACGTTTCATTTTGGACTGATATTGGAAAGTAGTGACATTTGCAGTGGCAGCTCAGAATAACAAAATGCAAGTCAAAAAGGTATACAGATATCCTGGAAAATACTGATAGTACTTCAGGGACTTGGTAAAACTAGTGAAACTTGTGAGCACAACCAGTGTAATTACAGCTGTTAAGTGAGTGCAGGGGGTTTACAAGTTGATTTGACTGATTTAAAAACAGAAAACAACAAAATAAAACCCTGAGTTAAACTATGGCTAGCAGTGGGCTCTGCCAATATGTATTTAAAGGCTGAGAAGGAGAAGTAAAATTGTTCAAGACATGAGTAAAAATTAAGAAAAACCTTGATGTACCTACCTGTCACACATTTCTAAGATACGAGGAATTTTTGATTTACCAGTGTTTTCCAAGTTCCCCAAATGTGCTAAATCCTTAGTTTAGAATAAACCTATGGTTTAACAACCTATAAACTCTGCTCTATCCATGGAGACTGATGAGGAATAGAGATTGGAGTTGTAGGAAAATATGACATTGAGATGAGACATTCTCATACCTAAGTCAGAAAGAGGCCCTTGTCAGGTATTCTAGGAGCTACCTGGTGTGGGAGACCCTGAGAGATGGACCATGGTGCATATGTGCATTTTACCATATGACAAGCAATGAAAAACACTTCCAGGTGGAGGCACATATGATTGGGTGCAGCATCCATGTGAGGTGGCTCTGATAATTTTACATCAGAATTGTGTCATGCCCTTCTCAATAGTTTCTCCTAAAATCTTCATACCCCTAGTTATTGAGGCAGGTCAGGAAGGATAATAAGGTCCCAGGGAGGAATTTTGAAGATATCAAATGATTCAAGGGTCTGAAAGCCAACATAAAGAACTTTGGTGAGAAGATATAGTGTTGAAGTGGGGCTCTAATTTTTTGTCTGTGAGGTGCTGTAAATTCCACTGTAATGTGTTTTGACTGTAAGGCATTGCTGCTGACGGACTTCTCACTCAAGGGATCCAAAGCAGGTGGTTTGCCTCACCTCAGCTCTCAATAAGAGTGCAATCAGTCTCTGAACTCCACTGCTCCTACCACCAAATTGCAGACTCCATCAGGAGATCAACAATTTATCTGTCACAGAAAAGTGGCATCTTCCTGCTAAAGGCAGGCTTGTAAGATCAGCACCGAAAAACCTGTCCTTCCTCTCTCTGTACTGCACCTGCTCTGTCGATAATGAGAGGGCTTCAGGCTCCAGGACTGTCAGACTGACATCTTTTACAAGCTCTGAATCCTTGGCAGTGAGGGAATTGTCTGGGTTTGGATTTTTTGTCGTGTTTTTTTTTTTTTCCTAAGGAAATGCTTATGGCTACAATTGACTGTCAAGCCCCATGAACTTACCCAAGCCCCATTGTCCTTACCTGTAATCCAGCTTTCTGCTCCTCAGAGATGACACAGACTGCCTGGGATGCACTTGTACATGTGCTGGCTGTTTTGCTGACTTCCTCCCAGCATTAAAATCCTTTGCCTCAGCCAGTGCAACAGATTTGGCCACAGAAATGACAAATGTCACCTTGTGCTATTGATGTGCAGCCAGCACATCACCACAAAGGTTTTCTCCCTGACCCATGACTTTGCCATTTCACTCAGTCCACACTACCTTTCAGCAGCTCTGCTGTGTCAGCCAGAGGTCATATGTGCCTTCCTCCTCTGCAGCCCCCTCTTCCTCCTCCTCCCTTCCTCACCACAATCAGGTCCTGGGGAAATGCTTGGCCTGCTATCCCTTATGTATCTCAATATTTTTGCTGTCTCTTTAAGGTCTCTTGTCTGTGGATATTAAAATTGCAGGTTTTGAGGAAAGGGACCATCTCTTTATTCTGTATTTGTGTAACACACAGTGACAGAGAAATGCCTCCTGTTCCTGGCTGCTTTGGTAATACAAATTAAACAAGAATAGTGACACGGCTGCCTAATTACCCTGCTTTCTTCCCTGTGTCGGCAGCAATTTCAATCAGTTGAATTTTGTAACGACAGAGTTAAGAGTGGGCACCATACTAAGTCTATTTATTTTGCCCTCTGGTGGCTGAGAGCTTCTGGGCACGGGTCCTTAAAGAGCTAATGGCACTCTGAAGTCAAAACCTGGAGCTGTCTGCTCCTTCTCCAGGTCCTTAGAGTGATTGGGAGATGTTTCTCTTCCCCTTCTTTGACTTATTTTTCCCAGAACATTGTCAACCTCATTTTCCTGCTGCAGCCCTCTAGAAGGAGACTCTGGGTCTCTCCCCCTTCACTCTCCCGCTGGGGTAGGCAACTCCTGCTGGTGCCACTAGCTGTGTCCTAGGCAAGGGCCACTCGTGTTGCACTCCTAGCACTGGCTGCACTGCCATGCTACAGCTATTAGATGTTCTGCCACATTACACTTTTAAAAATGTGCAACTTCTGCTTTGATCTTGGCAGCCTGAGACAGTGATTTAAATGCCTCCTACCTCCTTTCCTGAGTCAATGCTTCAGCATCACTGCTAAGAAGCACAGCTGGCTGACAGCTCTTCAGGAGTCAGCCTCCTGAAACAAGTCCCAGAGAGAGGGAAATATGGCATCATGCCCTGCTTGCTTTTAAGAGCTGAAACACACAGCAGCTCAAATGACTGTTTCCTCAAAGTTTTCCTTTTATAAATGATCAGCTTTCTGAATATGGTAGGATTCCTTGATTCTGTTCTTAACCAAACAGTTACATTCCAACCAGGACCAGCTCTCCTGTGCTGTTTGCTGGGGTTTTTTCTGTGGTAGGCATTCGGGTTCAGGTACTCCCCTCTTGTAATGTGGATGAGGGGATCTGTGGTTCTTCCTTGGGCAGCCCTCCTAAATGGGCTTCTCTCTTCAAGGAGCTCAACAGCTCCCCAGAGGAGAAGCCTGCACCAGTACTGAGCAAAACATCAATCGTCATTCAGCTCAAAGTTCTCATGTAAACCAGACAGCCTTTTCAAAGGCACATTCAACCTTAATTTTTATTGCTCCTAGCTGAAACTGAAGTAAAAGAGTCCATGAATCAGCAAACTAATTGCCTTTTGTATTAGCTGGGGATGGTTAGTATGAGTGCATAACTAAGTAAATATTGAGATTAGTGCTCTCAGGAGTAGGTACTTTCAGCAGATGTTTTGGATAGAACTTGCATGTGAATTGATGGCAAGCAAGGTATATTAAAGAGGAAGCATATGTAATATGAAGTAGAGTGCAGTTAAGGAGTTATTTTAAGGAGTTACTTTAAGTAAGAATCAAGACCAAAAGAAGCTAAGCGAATACACTAATACAAAGCTGTTTCTTTTCTTCCTCAGATGAAATAAATGGGAACTTGACATATTATTTCTGTTGTACCTCCAAAATACCTTTGATAATGAGACCCCTATTCCTACAGAAAACTCCTACAGAGCTGTGTTTCTTTCATTTGACATCATCTGTTGTCTCTTTTAAACAAAAGTTTATTTCGCCCAGTCTGTTGTTTCTGATGAGATTTGAGAAATGACACTGAAATCACCACACAGTTGATGTGGAGGCCGATGCACAGTGCTAAGCAGCAGCAGTACTGAGCAGCTGTATGGACAGCTTCACCCACAGACTCAGAATACAGATGCAGAAAAAGCCATCCTTGAGCCTTCAGCTGGGAATTTGGCCTGCAAAGGAAAGTGTCCATAATTGCTGACAGATATGAAAATTAACAGGGATCTTGGCCCCTTGGCTTCTTTGCAGCATGGCAAAATCTCTGATGATGAAACTAGACACACTAAATATTATTTGCATTCTGTAATGCATTGAGCTTTGCCTAGGGGAACCCAGGTTGTGATACTAGCTTTTCAGTTTTAGGTAAAATTTACATTCTTAGAAATATAGGAGTTGCCACACAGAACTAAACCAAAATCCTATTTCATCCATTGTCTTGTCCCTGACAATAGCCAGGAATCAATATAGCCCTAGGAGGTATAAGTGCAGCATAACATCTCCTACCAAGTCAGCAGGAACTCTTTCTTGCACAAGCAGTCATTTTGTGCCTGACAAGGCTTACTAGGTACCTTTTTCAAGGAGCCTTCTCTGAATTGCAGCAATTTACCTGACTAGACTTTTCATTATGTAGTAAGTTTGCCATGCATATGTGGGCTGCACACTTTTTAAAAGCTGCATATTTTACAACTACAGCTCATAATTTGACAAGGCTTTTAGCTTGGTCAAATGAAGCCAATTCCCCACAAAACAAGCATAGTTGCTTCTTTTCAGCAAATGCTGTTTCCCTGCCAAATTCCACTCACAGCCTCAAGCCCTTTCACTCATCTCATATAATTTCATATACAGCCACTTAAAACTTGGGCTCTTTTTAAATCACACTGAACTTGAAAATGCCTCATCAATTTTGCCTGTCTCTCTCACTCCACCCCCTTAGGGCAGAAAATAAACACTTGAGTCATTTTTACTTTTACCTACCTGATTCTGCAAAGGAATGCTTGTATAAGCCCTTAGCAATGCTCCACTGAGTTCTTAAAGGAGGTTTCTAGAAATAGAAGCATTTGAAAATTTTCAGTAACCAAAAAACAAGGTCAAAATTAAATTTTGGTAACTTTGACAAACGGTGTTAACACCTCTGTCTTAATTGATGGAGGGACCCAGAGATGTAGGCAGGAAGGTAGGCAAGTAAATGGTCAAGTGTGATGTGTTGTGGTTGGTTTCTATGCCTTAATGAAGATAAATCAATGCACCCTTTGTGAAAGATGACTACTTACCCTGGCAGATTCATCTGTTACTGTGCACTGATAGTCTATGACTCTGATTCTTGTTATTGCAAGCTTGATTTCTGAAAATAAAGGTGTGTTGAAACCCAGGAAAATTAGACTTACTTTTATTATGAAGTTGAATCAAATTGACTGACAGAACTATACAAGCTTTGAAATTAAGACTGTAGGGATGTTTTAACATAACGTGCATAAATCTTACTGTAAAGCTTCATTGCATTTGACTATTTTTTGAAGATCAGAAAAATAAATTATCTGTGGCCTGTTACATGCCAAATTGATTCCACTTAATTCTTTGTCAAAAAGCCATCCCAAAGAGAGATTGAGCCAGCAGTGTCTGAGCCATAGCCTTCTAGAGCTTATGAAGGCCATGATTAAACACAGTGGCCATTCATTTTTTTTTAAGGCAGAACAGTAAATCAGACAGTGTCATCTTCATTTGAGTAAAACTTCCAGTCACTTCAACCTGAGATTGCTTTAAAAAAAATTTGCCAAATGTAACTTTGGACAAAACAACCTACCAACCCAGAAAAGTTACAGAGCAGAAGTATGTGAGTCATATAGCATAAGAACAACTCTTAAGTGTTTAATGACTTTTTTCCACCAAGAAGATATTTTGCAGTACAGACCAGTGGGGAAGAACACTCTGATCATGCTGATTAAAATGCAAAATTCTTGTATACAGGTTGATTTTGGTTGAGCCAAGTCTTGTGGCCATGAAACCTCTGAGCCATCGTGGTTTAGAGCCGCTGCAGATCTGAACAGATCGTTTCTGTATCCTTACTGCATCATTCAAATCAATTTAACTTAGGAGTTTCTATTCACTCTCAGAAGAGGAAAAAAAAACAAAAGCAGCACACCACCATCCTTGGGAAAAAAATGGTTCCTCCCCTTACACAAGGTTTTCCTAATGAAACACCTAATCTAAAAGGAATATATTCTGACATCTTGTTCATAGCAGGAGCTGACTGAAAACTTGTCTCAAGAATGGCAAAGATAGGGACTGTCCAACTGGTAGATAAATCAAACACCTGCACAGGAAATCTGTTGCATATGTCCTGCTTTCCTGTCTGAGTTCAAAGGACTGCTCCACCCACCACAACATCTTTGCTGAGAGTAGCTGCATGAAAAGTAAGCAGAAGTTTGCTACTACTGAAGTTGCTTTGAAGCTGTGGAGGAACCTTGAACCTGAAGATTATGCAGTATGAGGTACAAAGTACATTCTTTATAGCAGACTTTACCGTCAAGTACAGCTGTCTAGTCAAGAGAATTCAACCAGTGGGAACCTTTGATCAAAGAAGATGGATGTGCATTGAGAAAATCCTCGCAATCAAATGCCAGCAAGTTGTATATGATCCTGTGCTGGTTTGGGCTGGAATGGAGTTAATTTTCTTCACAGTAGCTGGCATGGGATTATTTTGGATTTGTGCTGCAAACAGTGTTGGTAACTCAGGGATGTTTTAGCTGCTGTTGAGCAGTGCTTGCACAGAGTCAAGGCTTTTTCTGCCTCTCACCCCACCAGTGATCAGGCTGAGGGTGCACAAGGAGTCAGGAGGGGACACAGCCAGGACACCTGATCCCAACTGACCAGAGGGATATCCCAAACCACATGGCATCATACAGTCAGCATATAGAGCTGGGGGAAGAAAAAAGAAGGGGAGATGTTTGGAATAATGCTGTTTTTCTTCCCAAGTCACCATTGCACATAATGGAGCCCAGTTTACCTGGAGATGCCTAAGACCTGCCTGCCCATGGGAAGTTGCGAATGAATCCCTTGCTTTCCTTTGCTTGTGTGCATGGCTTTTCTTCAACTATTGAACTGTCTTCATCTCAATCCATGAGTTGTCTCACTTTTTCTGTGGTTGCTGATTCTCTCCCCCATCCCACCAGGGCATTGATTGAGTGGTTGCAAGTGGCTGAGCTTCTGGCTGGGGTCAAACCACATCAGACCCTCACCATTGTGTTTCATAACCAGCAGCACAAATAAAACTGTTTATAAAAGACCACACACTTCTGTTGGTCTTTTATTAACCAATAAAAGTTATTGGTTATGCCTGTTCCATGATGGTTTGCTAATCCCAGCAAATTCTCTGCAAGCAGCTGTTAAAAGACCATCTGAATCTCAGCATCAAACAGGAAAAATACTGAGGCATTGAAGAAATGTAACTCACAACATCCTCTATGTCTGTAATGAAGAAATGGGAAAATGAAAGCTTTTTATGCTAGGAAAAATCATTGATGCTGTCTTTAAAAACTGAATGAATGAAGGTCAAGGCTCACCTAGCTAATGAAAAGCAGAAGTATATCAAGTTTCTATGGGTTTGCCTTTTATCCTGTTTTTTATTTCATTGAATGTGTGTGAGCTCAAATTGTCTGGTATTTGTCTGAACATCTTGATTTCTTATTTAACTATAAACACAGAGCAAGTGAAGATTTAAAAAAAAAACTAACAAAAAACTACAAACATATTTTTGAAAAATTTTTCAGAATCTGGATCACTTTCTTTATCCCATTTAGAGCATAAACATACATTTATCTCAGCTATCTGGACAAAATTCAGAAGAGGGGATTAGCTTGCCTCCAGAGGACAGGTATGTGTTGATGGGCTTGAGAGGAGGTAGGAATTTCTTTAGTCAGCTTTATCACCAGAAAAATCATTGCATCCAATGACTCCTTACTGTTAACACTTACAGCTAATGTGATTAGACTTTCCTAGCCTTCAAGTGAACTTGTCACCAGAACAAAGACAAAGAAAAGCAATGCAGAAATATAATGCAGCTATTTTTTTTAAACTGCTGTTCTATTCCCAGGAAAGAATTGAGAAATGGATATGTATTAATAACTATGCTGGAAGAACTGGACAAAAGAAAACCCGCCTTTTTAATTATTAAGTTTTTTGTTAGCTGTAGGTATATTTGGTCATGCCTTTTCAGGAACAGGACAATACAGCCTGTTCTGTTCCTGTGCCAAGAGATAACTTGACATTCTTGATTGTTAGGCAGCACTCAAACTGGCAAAGAGAGAGATAAGGGTTTTTTTGTTACTGAGTTCACTGAGCCATGAGAAAGTGCCACAAAGGTATTTTAACCTCAATTTCAATGTGATTTTAGAGAAACTGAGTTGTCTGTTTTGGAATGTTAATGCATCTTATACAACTAGGATAATGTTGCAGGTAATTAAGTCAGACAGTCACTTGTTGTACAATCTAATTGATAACATCCTTTCCACTATTGACTTGTGCAGGTGAAGTTAAGAGGAAAGCCCAGTTGCAATATTTAGGCTCCAATTCACATTGAACTTTTGGTAACCCTCAATGAAGTCTAATTGAAATTTTCGAATGTGTATTCCCCTCACACAATTAATGCACTTTGTGCTGCTGTAGAGTTAACTCCAGCATTGTTTTTAAATGCTCATTTAGGCTAATGTAGGGATAGCAATTATTTTAAATTCCTGACCCATTTCAGCCTGTTTTTCTGTGGAGGCAGTCTTGCATGACCAGTCTAGATGGGATTCAACCCACCTAACTGCAGGTTACACACATATCTGTCTTATAATTGGTTACAATTTCTGTGAAATCAGCCTACTTAGCAAAGGAGAAAATCCTGTAATTATAAAAAGCAAGAGAAAGGCTACTGCCAAAGTTTCTCCCTTTGTGGACCTCAAAGAAACCACATAGGTGCAATTTGGCAAAAGTCCCAGGTGAGCAGGGGCAACTAGTCTCCCAGACAGGGCATCTGTCATGGATATAAATCTTCAGTAACTAAGGTGAGAGTAAACTTAGCCTGGGAAGACTTAGCTTTACAATATAAATGTTTGCACCTGAATTAATCACTTGAGACTTCCTTTTTCACAAAAAATTTAGGATATTCAGGATTCTGCTTATCTATAACAAAAGGACGATTCAGTTTCTGGGCTCCAAGGTCACCTAGACGGTCTTACCTGAAGACAGCACTGTTATTCAAAATCTTATAAAGTGTTTGCTGGAGATTATGAAAGTAAAGAATGAGGAGTGAATGAAAATATTAAGAGAAGAAGAGAGAGACAAAAATTTCTATTTACTTCCAGAAAACCCTATGAAAGTTTGGAAACAAATACTGGATAAATTCCCAGGAAATGCATAGCGGCTAGTCATAGCTTCCCCAAAAACCTCTATTGCTATTAACTTCTTCTGGCAGACTGTAATTTGGATGCTTTTCTGTGCAAAAATTAAGCCAAGTATTGCAGTATGTCCATAACAAGTTACTCTTACTTTCCCAGTCAAAGGGGAAGATTCATCTCACCCAGTTTATATCATCTAAGAATAAGCATCTCCTATAGTTACATGAAAGAGATAGGAGAATCCAAACTGATATTCATCCTAGCTATGGAAGGTTGTGTAGACCCACTGCAGGGAAGGCAGCACAGGTTCTAGGCTGGGGACAGAAGGCGTCTTGGGGCCCATCATTTCAACACCATCACATCTCACATAGGCTGATCATGACACTGCACTTTCAAACCGCTGTCCAAAGAAGGGATGAGCTGGCTTCTTCAGAGCCTCTTCCTCTCTACTGACTCCAAAAGGAGTTTAAATTTATGCATTAAACCCACAGATGGTGAAGATTAGTTGAAGAAATTGCATCCAGACAATCAAAATGAAGATGCCCTGAGAGAGATAACCAGTGCTCTCAGCATGTTTCACCAGGGAAGTTCACTTTTCTCCAGGGAGGGGCAAAATGAATGCTCCAGGGAACATTTGTTTACCTGCTGTAAAGAATTAACTTTTTTTTTTTTCCCTTTTCTTTAATGGGACTCCTCTGTGGTTTGCTTAGCAGCAGCATTCAAGAAAGCTATGCAATGATACTCAGCTCTCCAGGCTGACTGCAAATTCCCAGTCAACTGTCTACTTGTGGATTGCACACACACTAAAGTCTTACAAGTAAAATATGCCCATTCACTACATCCTTTTTTTTTGATAATTCTAATCTGATTAATACAAAATTTTCTTCAGTGATCACTAGTTACAGCTACAGAGGAATCTTTTCAGCATTAGATTTGGACATGCAGACTGTAGAAATGATGTATTTTCATAAGCTCTAGGTGGTGTTCTGTCATGGAAGAAAATCAGATCTGTAGTTAGATCTTTCATAAGAAATCTGAAAACAGTGACACAGTAATTTATGCACCTTAGAAATTTCTGAAGCACCTTGCTCAGATGGAGCAAGATGGAGATCGGATGGAATCCATTCAGATGGATTCTCACCTCACTTATGCCCCTTTCTCAACTCCACCAACCTGGATTGTTTATATCTTGTTCGCACTAGGGTAAGCAAAACCTAGCGGAACATTAGTTCGTTTGGGGAGGGGTGGGGATTCTTGTGAGGATTCTCCTTTTCTACAGTGTTCTACCATTCATAGACTAAATTACAGTATCACAAAGAGCATATTCACTGACTGAAGAAGAAGATAATCATATACTGAGAAAAAGGAAATGGAGGAAATGAACAAGCAAAATTCGAATATAGAGCAGAGATTAGAGGCACAAATGTGTACTCACAAAGGTGCTGAAATTTTGACAAATCAGACTGTTGCAGTATCTGCTGCCAGTTGCAACCAGAATCTGAATGAGGGAGAAAGCTCCATTTATGTTTGATTTGAGTTTTCTGAAAAAAATAATGGTTATCTTTAATAGGCAAGTTTGACTAGTATTTGCACAGATGCTGGCACCAGATCAAAAATGAAGCCCTCAAAAAACAGAGAGTAAAAGAACAAAACAGCTTTCAATTTTCTGCTTGCAGATAAAAGAAAAGCAGACATGGATCTAAAGCAAGAGGGAGAAGTGTAAATACTTTTCTGTAAGGCTGCATGCATAGCCTCATGAAATGCCTTTTTTAACTCTTAACAATTATTGGCTCTCTCCCACCATTTCTGAAGGCTGAGACATTAATCATCAACTGAACAATTGCCACTAATAATTCATTTGGCTGTATTCCAAATAATAGTGAGTAGCAAGACAGTCATGGAGTTGTACATATGAGAAGACACAGGAATATTTTCCTAGTTACTAACCAGTTCAGAAAATCCCTAAAGACACATTTTAAAACCAAACCAAAGTGAAGCAAAGCAGAGGAGGAATATATGAAATGAAAATTCTCTGAAGAAAGGTCTTTTCCATACACAGGTCAATAACACCATTTGCAATGAAGCATAATCAGGTTTCAAAGAGTTATTACATGAGAAATCTTCCGAAGTACAAGGTATCTCAGGCCAATACTTTCCAATTGACTAACTGTGATCAGATGTCTGAAATCAATACCAGTCACTTGGTTTTGAAACTTTCTTCTTTAGTCTACATATAGATTCAGAGATTAACATTTGGGCTGAAATCAATGAAAGAAACAAAAAGCAGACTACAAAATTAAATTATTTTAATTTATAGTGTTCTAGAATGCAACATAAACAATTTCATGTGAAGAGTCAAGTCAAATATGATCTGGGTCTATGCTGGATTTACAGTCAGGCCCTTCCTAACATAGAAAACACAGTTCAGAAAAGTATGGGAAAAGCAGCAGAAGTCCATAAGAATTCAAATGTATTCACAAAAGATCCAATCCTGAGCATTTTTATGTCAGTGGGAGACCCATTTCTCTAACCAGGAATTGCTATATTGTCTCAGCTAAGCAGTTTCTAACTTTGTAAGATGTATTCCTAAGGAGTTTTTCCAGCAGTTGCCTAGGCTTAGGTACCTCAGCACCAAACTTTTAAAAATGTGAGTGGGTAAAGTGAACTTAATTCAAGACAAATTATGGTCTTACCAAGAGTTCAAGTGACAATATCCATGTATTTTACAAATTGATATATAAAGCTTTTATGCTGCCTTTGGCTGAAGTAATAAGCCACAGAACTCACACAAGTTTGGGGTCTTTTGGCAGTTAATTTATAAGTGTCTGCTCAGAACAAGCAACTAAGACTTCAGGTCCCTCAGTGCCAAAAAGTAATTAGCTTGAACCTACATGAGTTTGTTTGCTGTTAAAGACAAGCTGAACTGCTTTATATACCTTGTAGAACATCATCCTTTTGACACTGTGCAAATGGGCTTTCTGTGAAGACTTGCATAAGTCTATTGTAAACTAAAGCCAGACTCTGTCTCAGAGGTATTAAGTGAAATCTAGGGACAGAATTTGGCCTATACTTTTAATCACCTGCAAAATTAAAAATGCCATCTCTTCCAGACACAACTTTGTCAGCTCCTTTCAAATGAAACATCTACAATAAACCATAACAACATGGTAAATCATAATGAATAACTCTAAAACCATCATAATGAATAACTCTAAAACCAAGCCTTAATTAAACTCATGTGTCAATTCTTTTATAGCAGAAGTACAGAGGAGTTCAGATCACTGTAGCCAATGAATGTAGAAATTAATTCAGGCTCTACCATCCCCAGCAGCCATTTAACAATGTGTGGGTAGTTTGATAAAATGACAGATTATTGCATTTTATTTCACACTTGAATCGGTGTTTTAGGAAGTCTCCTAGCCTGTAATGCTCCTAGCACATAATAAAAAAGAAAAGAGTGAGGTGATGATACAAGCTTTACTTCAGCCTTTGACCTTTTGTTGTTCATAAACACCATCACTGAATCTCTGGACTGCATGTAGGTCATTCTTTCCAATTAAAGCATTGTGAACTAAAAGGCACTTCACCAGCAAATGAAGGGAAAGTTATTTCCTTTTGAACATGCATAAAGAGCACAGTGACTTGAACAAGGTGTTCCAGTGTTTTAGTCACAAGGGTCACACTGGGAAATAATTTTCTTCTATATTTTCATTCTTTCTTTATTCCCTGGATCTGACTGCTTTAGTATAATAGAAAACCTATGGGACAAACTTCTGAACTGCAACTCCGAGCACAGAGTGACTATTTTTGTTGAGCATAACACCTTCAGATAGATGGGAAAAAGCTTCTGCAATTTCTACAGCAACATAGTTAGCAACTATAATCTTCAGTCGGCATGAAATGGCAGACACTTGAAGCCATGCCAATAAAATAAAGAAATAATTGGGCCATTGCATTTTCCAATTTCTGATACAAAAACATTGAATAAAGGAAGAAAATTCACTTCTGCCAAATACACTGCTGTTAATTTCACTCTGCAGACATTTGTCAGTGTTTCAGCCCCAGTGTCACTCTCTCTGCTCTCCTAGTCCCACACCAGTGACAAATTGCCAGTTCTACTTACCTGCAGCCCCGTTTCAGCTTTTCATTCTCTCTAATCTCTCTCTCAGTGGAATAAAGAGTTTCCCAGGAACATTTTCTGAGATATTTCATTCATAGATTATAGATGTGAAAATACAGATTGTGGCCAATTTTTAAAATCCCACTTTTGTAACTCTCTTGAGCTTCGTAAGAGAAAAAGGTACCTTTACTTAAAAGCCACAGACTTCTATATACACAAACCTGTGTATATAGAACTTGCCTTTCAAAAGCAGATCCAAACATCAGGGTCTATATTTGGTTACAAGCCTACCTTTAGGCTGGCTTGCAAGTTTCAATATTTGGTGGAAACACATAGAGATAAAATACATTTTTTCCCATTTTTAACATGGATTTCTTCTCTTCATAGTTTTATGAATTCTTACAGCACTTTTAAGCACACCCAAGTAAAGTGAGATCTAAGTGATTTCCCATCAAATCTCACATCTATCAGTGAGACAAAATATCCTGTCTGTCATAACCGCATTATTTGGGGTTTTTTTCTCAGATCTAATAAATGCCTTTGGGATTTGGAGGTAATCTATGGTAATCTATGACCTGCTGGTATTCCACAATTGGTAAACAGAGAAAATTATCATTAAAAAATCTCAGGGGAAAAAAGGGCACTAGTTAGTTATCAGTTTATATAGAATTTACACAAAAAGAGCACAATGAAATTTCTGTACTCCTAGATAAACACAGTACAATTCTCCAGCAGAGATGAGAGATGAATGCCTTAGGATATAGCCTCTCTTGCTGCACATTCCAGTCTCTCTTACTGTTAATAGAATTGCATACACTTACTGAAATGCAAAACCACATCTCTCTGCTGGTGTCTAAACAAGGAAATAAAAAGTGTGTTCATTACTGAAAGAGCTTGTACAGATAAAGCACGGGACTGACATTCCTAAGGATGTTCTTACAACGCTTGTATTACCTTGATGGACAATCTGTGTTGTCAGGACCTTGGAGGAGGTACTGCATTCCTTATCAGCACTAAAAGTCTAAAGGATGCCTACTCTGTAATTGGCAGCTGAATTACTACATTGTTTTACAAATAGCAGGAGGTATTTGTACAAGTTCTCAAACAATTGTTTTGGGAGGAGCTGTTGTCTCCCTCGAAGGCAGAGAGGCCCTGCAGAGAGACTTCGACAAATTGAAGGCCTGGGTAATCACCAGCCATATGAAATTCAACAAGAGAAAGTGCCAGATTCTGCACCTGGGGTAGGAATACCCTGGATGTATATACTGACTGGGGAATGAGACTCTGGAAAGCAGTCCAATGTAAAGAGCTGAAAGTGTGAGACTGATAACCAGGATGGCAGAGCAAGTGTGATGGCAGTACAGGGTTCAGTATAAACCAGTGCACTGCACAGTTGGCTTGGAAAGAATCCTTTTCATACAAGAAATGTAACATCCAAGGTCACCAGTGACCGGTTGCTCCCGCGGAACTGGGGAGCAGGGCACTGTGGGGATCTCAGGAGTGAGTGTTCTGGGTAGAGCTGGGGCCAGTAACAGGGACACCAACAGCCTCTGACACTTCTGGGAAGCAACAAGCTGGCCAGAGTTAGCAGAGATGCAAGATCGAGCACAGACACTCCTGCAGCTTTACTGGAGCTGGGATGAGACATGGCTGAGATGAAATGGGGCCCAGGATCCTGGGTGGGTGGTCCCAGGTTGAGCCCATGGAGGATAATATGGCCTGGTGTTGCTCTTAGGACCATGCAATTTATCTCAGGAGAAGTTTTTAATAATGCTAGAAGCTTTCTTAGTGAATCCCATTAGTGTCCTAGATCTATTAGGGAACTGACTGCAAGCAAGCCAAGTCACACACTGATATCAATGTCACGAAATCTCTATATAGCCATGTACATTTTCCAACTGACATCAGCTTCCCTCTTTTGCTACAGCCAAGCACAGCTACAAGTGAGGTTCTGATGTCAGCCTGGAAGTGACACTACCTCCCAAAGGCTGAATTGTACAAGCATTTTTAGGCAACAGGAATGCTTTTCTTTTTCCTATCCAGCTCTAGAGATCCAGCTCTGACTACCCCTTGTCAGAAACCATTGCCCAATGTGACAGTGGAACAGCACCATAATTCTTCCCAAGCAAACTCAGACTGATTGTCTTAGACAGTTTAAATCTTTGGTTGACGATTACCTGACTGATTTTGCCTGTAGCAAATTAGGAAACATATGCGTGTGTCGCTTTGCAGGTCTGTAGTCCCAAAGTTTCCTCTAATATAAATGTCTGCCTTGGATGTTTTTCTATGTATAAAATGAAAATGTCTGCTTTCATCTGTTAGGATCTGTTGCTCTGTTAGCAACCCTTGTCTTGTAATCCCACTGTATTGCAGCTATACTGAGCAACGGAGAACATGTAAAGAGCTCACCTCTGTCCTTCCCTCCTGATAAAGGTGGGAACAGAGGCAACTTTACCTGGAGAGAGTTGAAGAGAACTGGATAATTTTGCACCACCTCTTCTAACATTTGGTGGCTGTAATTCAGTGGAAGAAGTTACTGTGTGTGACACAAAGTCCTCTGGTATTGCCAGATCCACCATAGACAGGGGGCAGTCATGGCCAATGTATGTGTCTTCGTCTGGACTCAAGATTCTGAATTACCTTCTCATTCATGAGAAGAACCTCTTGGTACCCTGGAGTTACCCTCACAACTTTTTTGGGGACTGTCGCACCCTGCCACATATGTCACACCTACTGGTTTATTTCCATTATCTCACTGAGACATCAACAATGGTCTGTAAACTGCCTTTTTTCCTGAGGAAAGCAACAGGCAACCTCCAAATGGCCAGAGTTTGTAATGGGTGGGTAAAGGACACACAGAAAGGAATTTCTGCCATGTCCACCAGGGCAGCTGAGGCAATGTAGAGAGGAGATAGACCTGAGGGCCTTTTCAAAGCTACCAAATTAAGAGTAGCAAGGTTTGAAGGGGAAAGACTCTTCCTTACAAAAAATAGAGTTTGGGCACGAAGTGAGCCCTAACAACCAAATTAGAAATTATAGCTTTTTCTTTTCCCCCTTGGAGACCAAGATTTGCTCTTTCTGAGATGTCTAAGATTACTCAGACTTCATTTATATAAAAGATAGTTCCTCTCTGGGGTCCCAGCCAGAATATTCAAAGAGAGGTGGCAAACATAAATGTAGGCTACCTCCTGGCTTGGTTTATTAGAAAATCCATCATTCTGGGGTGAATGGGATCTATTAGACTTAGTTGATGCTCATAGTACAAGCTCTTTTCCTACTTTCACAGCCATGTTCTTCACTTATCTCTTAATTAACTTTTCAGAGCACATGAAGAATGGAAAACAACCCATCTTTTCCTCATGCTTCAAAAACCCTTCTTTAATATTTCCTGTCAGAGGCTGTAGCTCTGTTTAACACTCTGCAGTTAAGCGAGGAAGAACAGGACAATTATCAGGGTGTGTTAAAGAAATTTGAACTATATAATAATATTATAAAGAATGAACTTGAATTATATTACCATATAAGAAGTGAAAAATTTAGGGAAACTCTTGGATTTCATAAGGTTGTTCAGTGCCAAAAATATCTTTTACATTGCTGTGGGTGCTGCAGTCACAATTCTGCAGCCTGCCAGCTCTGTACCCTCTCACTCAGGCTAAAAAAGCAGCATTTTCCAGATTCTACAGGGCTGGATTTTTCCCTTTTTGCTCTAATACTATTGCTCTCATGTTTCTATTCTCAATGGCCTTGCGTCTCCAAACTCTGCTAAGTGTCATTACAGATCCTTCTTTTTGTTGTTGGCATAAGAATCCCACCTTCTTTCCCCCATGTCTCTTACCCTTGGTTGTAGTGTTTGATTTACATTAAGAGAGACAATAATGTCATTCAGAGGGACATTGAGGTGGGACTTTAGAGGTGGGTTTATTCAAAACTCATGAAGTTCAACAAAGCAATATGCAAGGTTCTATACCCAGTTCATAGCAATCCCAGGCACACCTACAGGCTGAGCACAGAAGTGATTGACAGCGATTCTGTGGAGAAAGACTTGGGATTGGTGGCTGATGAAAAACTCACCATAAACCAGCAGTGTGAGCCCACAGCCCAGAAAGACAATTAAATCCTTAAATCCTGGGCTGCATCAAAACCAGTGCGGCCAGTGGGTCAAAGGAGGTGACTCTCCCCCTCTGCTCTGCTCTTGTAAGACTCCCCCTGGAGCACTGCATCCAGCTCCAGTACCACCAGCATAGGAAGGACATGGAACTGGTGGAGCAAGTCCAGAGAAGGGCCACAAAGTGGGTAAGAGGACTGGAGCATCTCCCCTGTTGAACACAGGCTGAGGAAGCTCAGACAGGCCAGGAGTTCAGCCTGGCGAAGAGAAGGTTGTGTGGAGACCTCATAGCAGCCTTCCAGTATCTGAAGGGGGCCTACAGGGAGGCCCAAGAGGGACTCTTTGTCTGGAATTGTAGTGATAGCACAAGGAGTAATGGCTGCAAATTGAAAGATGGGAAGTTTAGGTTAGATATTAGGACGAAATTCTTCACTGTGACAGTGGTAAGTGGAGCAGGCTGCCCAGGGAGGTTGTGGATGCCCCAGCCCTGGCAGCGTTCAGAGCCAGTTTGGATTAGGCCTTGAGCAGCCTGGTCCAGTGGGAGGTGTCCCTGCCCCTAGCAGGAAAGGTTGGGACTAGATGCTCTTTAAGATCCATTCCAACCCTTTAACATTCTATAATTCTATGATAATATGCATGCACTGAGCTTTACAACCAAGAGCAGCACCTACTCCTCATCCAAGCATATTCCGATCACTGCTAATGGCACTGTAAGCAAGACAACAAAAGAGCATTTGATCAGGCACTGAAAAAAGAAAATGTAGTCACTCTAGGAAACTTTTCTGGGGGGACGAGGGATCCTGATGCATAGATCCTGGAGAGGGCATCTGCAGAGAGTGCTTGACAAGGGAGCCTCATCACTTTTTCTCCTGGATGGACCTAGGAAAAGATCCTCTGCTTTTTTTTTTTTTTTTTTTTTAACTTGCTCTCTCTTCTATTTCTAATATTTTTACCCCGAAGTAACTTTCAGGACTACTGCCTATGTATGTTTCTAGCTATAGACCCTGCTAAGAAGACTTTCAGCATGTGAACCTGGCTCAGCATCCTTTGTGAAGCAATAACAAAGTCACATCTCCAGTGTTAGAGATACAGTCTTTCTTGGTAGGCTTGTGGAGTTCCCAAGTAGAGTATAATGGGGATTAGAGAAAAAGGCAATTAGAGCAGAGGAGACAGCCTCAGATCAGGATTCAAGGCTTGGAAGTAAAATCAAGACAATGCAGAAGTTCACTGAACTATGGGATCATAAACCATTAAGATGATATAGAGCTAGGACAAAACTTCTAGTTAAAAGCCTAAAAAATGCAGTCAGACAGAGTTTGTGAAAAACAGCATGAAAATTGTTCAAAGGGTAGAAACACAGACATTAGAAATGTTCAGTCTTCAGACAGCTTTTGTGTTTTTAGGAAGCAAAATCATTTTATGAAAGTCTGGAGACATAGACTGACAGTACTGAAAAGGAAACAAAGTGAAAATGCTGTAATAATCTATATTGCTGCTAACAAGGCTTCACTAACAGTCAAGACTTCTCCGAGCAAGGAATCAAGAGAATTTTTTCTGCCAACTCTATAAGATGGAGCTACATCCATGGAATACAATAACATACAATTATTAACATATTAACTTCTAATTGTTACTATTATTAGCATGTTAAAATCAAAATAAAATTATCAATTATAAAGGTTTGGTACTATTCAGTGTTTATTTCTATTGAAAATTTACACTTATAACCAATACTTCAATGTTGTTCATTGTATTTGCTGTACTAGATAACTGAATGATTTCAAACACATTTGTTCACATTCTATATAGCAATAATCTTGCCTGACTGTGGAAGTGCTGTGAAAGTAATTTCAAAGTTATTTGAAGAGTGTCACTGTAACACATTATGGGTAAATGACAGAACATGAAAAAGATTGTCTGTCTCTGACTAGAAAGAGGCAACACATGCTTCATCCTGTACCAGACACAACATGAGAAATACACTTCCAGGTCCTGCTCTTTCCTTTCCATGAATACCACAGCAAAGAGCAAATGCAGTAACAAAGAAAGGTGCCAGACCTGTGCTGTTGGTCCTGGCACAGTCCCAACCTGCAAAGTGCTTGGCTAGTGATGCTACATCACATCCCAAGTGCAAATTGTAGTATCCTATACCTCCCACGTATGTTACATCATAGCTAGCAGCATTTCTCAATGAAATTCATAATTCCCTTTTGCTTTTCTTTTTTAATTAATTCAGCTCCTTATCATATTTTCTTGATGTTTGTGAGGTGATAGCCACACTTCTGCAAGTGTCAGCAAACAGCAGTAATTCCACAGCTATCTCCAGGAACAAAATAACACAAGCAAAGGAATAAATCCCCAGTGTCAGGGGCTGTTCAACTTACTTCGCAGAGACTGACAGCCAATCTGATACAGTTTCTGAGGTCAGTGTACATAAATAGTAGCTTATGCTGTTTTCACGCTCCTAATCCCATATCTTGTATGATTCATTTCCTCCAAATGGATTTATAAAATGTCTTCAGAGAATGGTTAGAGACAAACATTAAGATGGAGATTACTGTCCTTTTGTTTCTGAGTTGTTTTTCTCTTGCCATAGAATCTGGTCTATTTGGCAGCATGGGAACATTCTGTTATAAATAGTATTTCTGCCCTTAGAAGGCTTCCATGTTTCTGGCTGGCTGTCCCTTACGGTCCTCAATACAAATAATATGGGCAAAAAACCTTCCAAAAGGCTGAGGTTGTTTGGGAAAGTGTTGGGGGATGGATTTCAGAAGTATTTTAAGTACTGAAATGTGTTTTTCACAACCCCTTTTCTCATCTATTGTCAATATGTTATCATAAAATGAACAGGAGATCATGGACTTAGTCACATGTCTTTCAACACGTTCCAGGACACATAACTGAGTGCAAAGGTTTGGCACCAACCAACTATCCAACCTATATTCTGCCTGTGTTCAACACCTCCAGGCCCTGGAGTAGTCCTCACTGTACTGTAAGCTTATGCAAAGGTGTCCAAAATTGTGGGCAAGCATAGAACAAGATTTTGATTCCTGTAAGAAAGACTAGGGTTTGGCTTACAAGCCTGAAGAAGTACAAAATTAATTCCATTAATTTTTCAACAGAGAACTCAGTTAGCTGGAAGATACTGCATGTTATTTTTCTTTCTAGATCAAAAATGAGAAAAGTAACCAAGTCTTACTGTAAGACGAATTATTCATGCAATATCATGGACTAACTAATATGTTTTGGTAAAAATATTTCTTAAATAAAAGCAAGGGAACAAAGGCTCATCTTGAGGCTAAAGAAATACATAAGGAGTCAGGAGATATAGGTTCATTTCCTGCACCTGATGTTTTATATCTGCGTGACCTTGAATAGTTCATATGTAGCTCAGTACTGCTCCCATGGAAGCCAGTGACATGTCTCATACCTTTCAGAGGTAAAATAGTTAAGGTGGTAAAATGTGAGACCCTGAAGCACTGTAAGATGTGTGTAGGGGCCTCATAAAGTAGTTGTGGCTCTATCTCGGGCCTAATTGTACATAGTTTATCTGACTTAACTGGCTGTACTAGTTTTCATAGTTATGTAAGTTATAAAACATCCAAATGTGCAATGCAATGCACTACACTGAAGTAAAACATGATAAATAATAGAATATCAGCAGTTATAATGCAATACAATTTAATTATAATTATTATATATTTTACCCTTACAAAACGTTAGAAAACAACTTCAAATGAATTTATATTACACAAAATGTGATGAGCAGGATTCATGCAGAGTAGGCATAAAAGAGAGGTCCTAACTGAGCTGTGGAAGAATTCATTGCCCTGGGATGAAGCACTTACTAAAAGTTCAGGACACTTTTTATGCTCATGGAAAAGAAATACGCTGACAGCTACTAAATTCTTAGCAACTATAACTCACTCAAATTCTCCCTCGAGCTGCTAGAAATCAGAGGCTTGTAGAGGATTCAGAGAAGCATCATGTTCTTATACTTCACCAGGAAATAATACAGATTTGGCCACAGTCAGAGAGAGGATGGATAGCTGCACAGACTGTGTGCAGGTAGTGAACCTATATAGGGACCAGTGTTGTCCCTATATCATTGCAGAGGGATTCTGTACCTCCAGGCTGCCATGGAAAATGGCTCAGAGTGGAAGTTGGTGCTGTAGGCAATTTAGCACATGGCCATTTTAATCACGTGAGTGATCCCTCTGAAATCACTAGCATATTTACTACATTACAGAAAGCTCTGAATGCTGGAAAGGAGAAACAGTGCCTGAGCTGCAAGCAAACCCCAATGAGTGGGTGCATTTACAGGCTGTGAGTGGATGGGGAAGGAGCCATTAGGAAGTTTTGTCTGGGGAGTGAGTGTGAGCGAAGTGCAATGTGACTGGGAATTCCAGGTCATTATTCTGGATACAAAGTTATTAAATTCTGGCTGATTAAACCTCTGTGGCCTGGGAAGAGAAAGATTTATGCTGGATGGCCACCTCTGCAAATGTACAGGGATTATCTTCATGCAGGCCTGGCTGGGGCCGTTCACTCTGCCAGCGATGTAGTGCTCCGATTGATGCAGATGGAAATCTCCTGAAGTGATAGACTGTACTGAGACTGGTATAAGTTATCAAACAGAAGGTACCAACTCTCAGCTGAGGATAGTTTTCTAGATTGACAGATTCTTTCTTTCATTTAATGCTTTTGCCTGAAAGTTTCCGTTTTAGTCATATTTTCTTCAGAATGCAATCACAGAAAATGAAAGGAAGCTGTGAGTTGTTTCTACAGTGTGAAGGCTGGCCAGAGAGTCCCCTGTTTGTCAGATATCTTATTTATTAAAGGTATGCTCAGAGTACTGAAGCTTCGTACAATCTTGGTTCAGGGGCCAAGGTCCAAAAGCCCTATAGTGCTGCACTACATTCTTTCAGAAAAAATAATGTTCACATTTGCCTTGAAAGTAGTAATATCTGACGGAATTACACAGCTGGTGTGCTGGCTGAGTTCAGCTGTAAAAATAAGTAATCTGCTCAGTCTGCCCTCAGGTCTGTTCTTGCTATTTGGTGTCAATTGGCCATAAAAGAGAAATTTCACTGTGAGTCATCAGATGACATTAGGGGATCTAATAATCTACATAATTATTTTAGACGAAAAAAACTTTACTGGGATTTTTCTCCTCAGATAAAATAACTCACAATAAAGAAAAGGCCATAATTAACATTTAAGATACTATTTTCTCTGTCATGTAACCTCACAGGCAATTAAATGTTTGCACTCCATAGACCTGTAATGATAACCAAATCTCTGCACAGAGGCTATTCTATTGAAGGTTGAAGTAGGAATAATATTTTGGACCCACTGAAAAAAATTTTGCTGTTTCTTTTGTAAGGTAGGACTTACTTTTAAAAGGCTAACTTATATTTCAAGAGTAAATGCTCTTAACTACAAAAACTGCAACAAGAATAGTGGGCATTTAATATGCAAAAATAATATAGTTACTTCGAAATTATTCTCAGGAGAAGGCATGGCAATTCTATGCCTTCAGAAAGTTGCAGGTGTTTATTTTCAGCATGCAAAATCAAGACATAAAAATATTGACTTTCATGTGAGTTAAGATAGATGTAGGTCTGGGTTGCCCAAGAAAGAATTCACTGTCTCTGTGTGATGCCAAAAAAAAAAAAAAATCTTTTTCTGTACAGCTCTTTACCTATCCCTCTGACACTGCCTTAAATATGAATTCTCCTCTATGCAAAGGATGTGTATTTTATCATTCTCTTGGTATGAGTTGAACTTTTGTCTCAAGCTTACTCTTCACAGTAGTGGAGTAAACAATGCCTTTTTCATGACTGGGGACAATGATTGAAGACAGGTGATCTGTACCGTTCTGTAATTACATTTATAAAGCATTCTGTGAATAAATCACAGAATGTGTTCTGCCTCCAAATGCAAAAGTAAGTTCAGGTTTTTAGAACATCATTGCTACTCATTGCCTTTCAGAAGGGATTTCAGTGAAATTAATGAACTCAAAGCCCCATGAAGTGTCTCTAGTAACTCCAGTATAGGAAGTGACGATTTCCCATTCATCCTGTCTCAGAGGACAGTAGTGAAGACTGAGAACTGAGTCCCTTAAAACCAGCTATCCTTTGAAAAATACAACCTATATTAACAGGAGGTAAGATCAATTTTTTTTATTACTAATATTTTGACATTTTTACTGCATGATCATATAACTCTCTAAATCTCCAGTAAGTTTTCTGCCTCCATACAAGTTCCTTAAATGTGAACTAAAACCTTTATAAAAATTGATTAAAACTGATGTCATGGTCAATAGGTTAGTGTCTATTATGAAATATAATCTTGAAGACTGCATTGATTTCCCTGAAATGACCACATATCTTCTTGGCACCTGGGAGCACAGAATAAGAACCTGGGAATACACCTTTATCAACTACACTTTTGCAGCTGTCAGAAAAGGTCTGGAATTAGTGGCACTGGTTGGAATAGCAGTCTGGGGGGTAGCCACAGGTCTCTTCTGGTTTCACAAAACATGATGTTTATGCACCAGAGCATTGATAACTATTTTGGTCAATTTCTCCCCTATACTATTTGTGATTTCTGAATCTCTCACTTGGAGAAAACATCAAAATGACACTGATAAAAAATACACAGCTATTTGCAGCATATTTTTAGTGTTTATGTCAAATGTTCTTTTTTTTTTTTTCTTTTACTTGTTCTGTACCTGGCTATTAACTCAGCAGGTCAAATAAAACATTTATAGACATTTGAAAAGCAGATACTTTTGCCATTGTTGAGATCTGTCAGAAGCAAAGACCTCAGCAAGATATCCTATCCTGAAACCTGTGTCTGGCTATTTTTTGTGTGTGTGAAAAGGTTCAGCTAAGATGGTACGAGTGCTTCCTCACAAACCCATCTGGCAAAGGACAGAAAGAGATTCCTTTCCAGGGCAGCTCATCCTACCTACCTGACAATCACCTGAGAACAAGAAAAGTCACCTGCTGGAGCTGCCTCTTTCTCTTTACAGACTCAGCATGCTCACAGAACATTTATTTTAAATGTATGTGTCATTTTTGAAAGGAAGACAAAAAGAGATAAGAAAAATCCCTTCAGGAGTTCTTCAGTTCAACTTCTAACATGAAGGGAAGGTGAAAACAAAGACCACAATTAAGATTTTTTGCCTATATGTTAGAAACTTTGTCAGTGTGTCTAATGTTATCCAGAAGTTTTTATTACAAGATCAGTTCTAGAGAGGTTGTTGGTTGCATTAATTTAATAAAGAATTGCTGTGACAACCAACAGACAAAGAAACATTGGCAATGTATTGATTTACTTTGGTTTTAATGGAGCTGTAGTGGGTTTCCTTCTGAAATAGTCCATAAAGAGTCCATAAATAGGCCATTTTAAACATTCCTTCTGGAATGCAGAATGAAGAACTCATTTTCTCCAAAGTGCCAAGAAATGAAGAGCAAAGAAAAGATCATGGGATTTGTTTTCTGTCTACTAAACACATAAATGTCAAAGCATTTTATTTGTGTGTCAGTTGTTTCTTTCTTCCTTTTATAAAACATGAAACATAAAAAAAACCCCAAAACTGAGTATGAATGTTCTCTGCATTTTCCCTGGCAGGATAGCCAATGCGGAGTCAATTAAAAAAAATTACCTGATAGATCTCTGTTGACTTCCATTGGAAAGACACTTCAGATGCTAGCACAGTCACAGAGGCTTTCCAAGCTGTCTTCATAATAAAGTGATGCTTAGCATCATCATTTTATCGTGCTGTATTTTGATTTTTTGTTGTTTTTTTTAAGCAGCAACTTCCAGAATGGAAAAGGGCATGATTTGTGCTTTAAAAAAAGGCAGTTTTCTCAACAGTAGGAATGCAATGGTCTCTTTATTAAGGAAATTAAAAGAAGTAAGAATCCTATTCTGAAAATCAGTGAAACTTGACATTTTGTTCGCTGCTAATAAGAAAACAGTCTGCGAACATCAGATAAAGCTAATCTAGAAGATAGGAAAGGCTGGTGACACAGATAATACAAAACAATAACTAAATAAGATAACAGAAAATTAGTTTGAACTTCTACATTAGGCGATGGAACAGGACAGGAAAACCAAATTTCACTTCGGAAACCTGATAAATGTGTGTTCTTCCCAAGCTTTCAGCAGACAGTGTTTATAGAATTCTGGCAACTGGGTATGGTGGCTGTACCTTTTTCATTATTAGCAATACTCAGCCATGACAGATGTCTACTGCAAAGCACAGAAAACACTTGTTAAGAAAATATTCTTTTCCTCTCTCTTATTCCTAAAGTCATGCGGTTTTGAATGTAGAATTGGATGGAGGCAGAGGCAGCAATTTATCTATTTAGAAAAAATAAGGTGATTTCCTAATCATTCAAACTGGTTTTTCAGCATAATAACACTACAAATATTCAAATTTTATTGTTAATCTAGATGTAATTACAATATTCATGATTTACTGGTTTGCTCTGCCTATTTTTATAGTTTTGGAATGTGTTCAATGTCTCCACTACAGCTTTGGGATTTTTTTTTCTTAGTTTGAGCACTGCAAGCTTTGCATCACCTATAAAAAATTAGTCCTTTTCTTCATCAATAGAAAAGAATCATAATTTTTTTAAGCTTCCAACTATTACTGCAGTTTTATATTTGATAAACATCAGATCAAATCTGCAAATACCTACTCAGCCTTAATATCTGCAAGTAATCTTAGTGGAATTGGTAATTCAGATTTAAAGGATACTCAGTGTCATCACAACAACCTTCCTATCGACTTAAAAAAATTCAGGTCAATTATCATAAGAAAAACTGGAGATAAGAGGGAGTTCCTCAATCATGTCTCAATCATTTGTGCATTTCTTAGAAATTCTGTGTCAAGTACAATTTCACAGAATGCAAATGCATAAATGCTCTAAATGCAGCTTTCTTTGAAAGATAGCCTGGGGCCACTAATTACTAGAATGGTATTGCATTTATTTCATTGTACATGGTCTATCAATGTTTGCAACACTGTCTTAAAAGACGTGGTTAATGTTATAATTGAGGGTAATATGACTGTCCATTCCTATTCTTGTGCACCACCTGCTTCTTTTAACAAGTCCTGACCACAGAAGAGCCCCAAGTTAACTACAGTAAATTCCTACATGGAAGTGTCAGGTGAAGACAACATTTGATGGGTCACTTTTCCTTACTGAGGATCCATCAGGCTGAGCACCACAGCTCCCATTCTGCTTTCATTTCCAGGACTCAGCACATTCACAAAGCAGCCCCAGGCTGAGACAGAAGCCTCACTGGGCAGCCGTGAGCCATCTCTTGGCTGCTGGAAGAGAGCCACAGCCAGCCTAGGCTGTGTCAGACCAAAACACTCATTCTGTAGAGGAACCTTGTCTTTGTCACATCCAGCTGCCTGCTGATCCTTGAAGAAGATGGTATTGATTCATCCCGCTGTTAGCCCAACATCCAGCTTCTCCAGACTAATCAAGCAGAAACAGAAATGAGGCAAAGGCTAACTACACACTCAGCTTAAGTTATCCCCTGCAAACAGGCAGTTGTGGATGTAGGCTACAAGGCAGAATGGGAACAGTCACAGTACTGCCTGTGATTGATCAGCTGCTTTCAATGCTATTCCTACCTGCTGGGATTGCTCTACAGCCTTTGGCTGCAGGCTGTAGGATGAGCTGTGGTGATGCCTTCTTAAAGTAGAACTCAAAAAGTTTGCTAAATCAGTTTAAATCTGTCCTGAAGCATAGCAAAAGGAGACTCCACCTCCCTTTTCAATGTCTCCCAATATTTACTTTTACTCTTTTCATATTCATCATTTACTTAGAACTATTAACTTAACAATCAATTGGGTAGAAAAGAAAAGCAAAGGAAAATGTTCTGAAAGGTTTGCAGAGAGGGGGATTCGCATCCACAGAGGTAAATTCAGGTCCCCACACTGTTTTCTTTACTGACACTAAGCTCTATTGTAGTGACATTCCTAAGAAGTCAAGTTAGTTCTGTGTGGTTATGAGACTGCATCCTGTCATTTGTCTACTGATCTTTCCTTTCCTATAAATGCCTTTATTGCTTCCATATGGACAAAAGCAATAAAATAACCTAGACTTCAACTAGGATAGAATATTCAGCAGTAATCTTCAGCAATACAGCATATATATCCTGGGAGCATATAATAACATTTTTTTCTGCTTTCTGATTACCATCCTAGAAAATAACACATAAGGCTCAAGTTCTTGCACTTCTTCTTTAAGGCTTCCTCTCTTTAAGCCTGCTGCAGGCTGACTACATAGCTGACAATTCTGTTCTGCTGGTATAATGCACTTTTCTATTATAAGTGTTTAGCTTTCCTGTTTCAGACAAGCAGCTTACTCAGGGGACTGAAGGATGCAGGACTACACAGACTGAGCTAACTTGGAAAATAAGGACTGTCACAGAACTCAACACCTGCTGCATCTTGGATGTCTCTTTAGAGCAAATAGAGGCTGACTTGCAAAGCAGAAGAAAGTCTCCAAGTGTGTCCCACCCAACATAAACACACCACTGCACGTTATTCTTTTCCTCGAGAAAAAAATACAAGAAAAAGTAATCTCAGCATGAGAGATGCTAAGTATGATGCTTAATAAACTTCTGAAAAAATGCTGGACCTCTTTTCATAGTGAGACTACTATAATGACTAGGACAAGACAGAAAAGCACAGCACACCACAGGAGAATAGAATAGAATAGAATAGAATAGAATAGAATAGAATAGAATAGAATAGAATAGAATAGAATAGAATAGAATAGAATAGAATAGAATAGAATAGAATAGAATAGATCAGGCTGTCCTCTAGCCAAGGAACTTGGTATTTAATGCAGTTCAGGATGTCACTTCAGTGGTTTTGCTTTAATATCAATGCAGACATTGATCTTCACCCCCTTGGTCCTTAGTGTGAAATGAGAGCACCTGTACTCACCAGAAGAATCCTAATTCTGTACTGCCTTACAGTCATGAATGCAAAGTGAGCATGGATGTCATGGTGATGCTGGGATTTTAACAGCCTTGGAACTTCTTTGCTAAAGTGGAACTGACTGCTCGAAGGGAAAGGCAATGAAGATCCAAATCTCAGTAGTGCTGGGAAAAATGTTCTTGTCATCTTAGTTACATACAGCAGCTGAAAGTTTGCCTTTGTCTGTCACTTCAGGTAGGTTTCATGACTCAGTTGTTTTGCTAGAATAGCAGAAAGAATGTGGGCTGGTGTTTAACCATTTGCACAGGCAAAGATAGTTGCCAATAAAGAGGTATAACCAAGCAATTGCATCAAAATGGTTTGTTACCTAAATAGAAAATTATTAATCTAGTGCTGGTTACAAATTATGTCCCTGTAACTATTGTGACAACTACATAAAAATAGATTCACTACTGGGATTCAAACTCAAAAGGACTGATAATCTGTGACAGGTTAGGATTATCCAGTTGGGTTTTTTTTGTTTTTCTGCATTTCAGCTTGACACAATAGTGAGTGTTTTTCACTGAATAAAGAAAACATTCAAATTGTTGTATTACTTCGAACTTCTCATTCTTTACAAAATTAGAGAGTGTGCCTTCTTTATGATTCAAATTTTACCTGAAGTGGTAAAAAGTGGTAAATCTTGAAGTTTAAGACTGTTAAAAACCCATAGCAATATGTTCTATGTTCAGCTGGTTGCTTTTGTTTATCTCATTAGCTGATCATGCTCTACATTAATTATGTAAAATCAATAAACAGTTTGACAGACTGTGTTACATTATCAGCATTAATAGCAGGTATCATAAAGAAGAAATAGTGCATATAATTATATGGTGAATAAAAATATATTCCCTACACAAATGTATTGGCTACAAGTAAGTAGCTGCTGCAGCAAGCATCACAGGCCAGAGGGTGGGGTATTGGGCCACTTCCATGTCTGATGAACCTCCAGTTGAGACCTAACCACGAAACAAAATTAAACTTGGGTCTATATCATGTACTCTCACAGTTCACTCTGTTTTCAGTGGGAAGGTGTTATAGTGGTCAAGCCTGGATGGAACTGTTGTGTACCCTGATAGTTGTCCCAGTGTGACAGCTGGAGCTCCTGGATCCAGCAGCTGGATCCCTGGAGCCAGGGAGCACTGTGTAGGACAGCAATCCATTCCTCACATAGCTATAATGGCTGATGGGCATTAGAAAATTGCAGTTCATCTTTAATGGCCATTAGCATTGACAGTCACTTACATTTTAATCAATATAAGAAAATTCAGCTGTATTACCTCTTGAGAGCCCAGCCCTACTCTCTTGCACAGCCAAATTGTCTGTGCATGCTATAAGAACACATTCTGTAACTTCTAAGCACCGTGTATGCATTACACTAGATAAATTTTAACTAGCTACTGTTAAAATTGTCATTAGAGAAAATGAGTAACAGAGCTGTGAAATATGAAAGCTCTTCTAAAAGTGCAATTTTGGAGAATTAATTTACCTCTTAACAAAGAGTATTGAAATACTAATCAACATACCATAATTAAAGACTGGCATTGCTGATAGGATTTGCAGAGCTATAAAAAAAAAAAACCAGAGTTAAACCCTTCCTTATTTATTGGATTACTTAATCCTTTGGCAGTTTGCTATGTGCTAAAATTCATGAGTTTATTAAAAAGAATTGCGGTTTTATGTATGTCATGCATCCCAACAGAATTCAACTATATTTTGTCTTGTGTCATATGTTAAAGGAGTATCAGAGGAGTTATTGTAAAGAAAAAATCAGTTATATTTAGTTCTCAGGTACCTTCATTCTCCACTGAGCTCAGGTCTTACTGGACAGCATGTTTGAGAGTTCAGACATTCATACTATGAAATGCTTCTAAATCCAACCTTAGCCCCAGCTGAATGTTCTTTTTTTATCATTTCCTTTTTATTTATGATTCACTACATTTATTAAGATAAAAGCCTGCATTGCAGAAGGAGTCTAAAGTATACCCCCTACATACAAACTGATCTCCAGATTACCAGCAAAATTGCTGCCTTTGTATACTTATGGGCTGACGTGATAACTGAAAATAACTTCCATTAGGACTATAAAAACTCCAGCTGATACCAAATGAATTTCATTTGATACCAACAGAGAAAAATATTGGCTACTGAGATATTCTTTGTTCATGGTTATTTACAGTTCGCCATAATCTGTGTACTATTCAGAAATCAGAAGTCCCCAGATGTTTTGCTTTACATCATGTGGTTAAACACAAGCTTTTCCCTGTCTGAACAACTAACATTCATATATTCATATGGAATTCTTCTCTCTTGCCCAGTATGGTTCCTGTATCTTTCATTCACTGCAAAATACAGTTCTTGTAAAGGGGGTATAGTAGCTTGACCACCACCTATTTTGATTTTATTTTACTTCTGCAGAATTTCCTGAAAAGATTGCTCTTTAGATTCATGGAAGGTGGAGGTAGCCAGTGTGACAGGCTATGGTGAAATTAAGTTTTCCTTGGTATCTTGCTAAACCGTATTGCACATGCACGACTAGAACATTTTTGTATAAAGACAAGACCAAGATGCCACACAAATATTTAATATCACTGCATCCCTAAGTAGGTGATTATGTACATCATCTACTGAAGGGCGAGTCACAGAGATTATGTTAGTGCATGTCAGTGGATCAGGAAAAAACCACAATTTGATGGGTAATTGGAATGCTCTGGTGTTGTACAGCTCCAATACTATCTTCCAAGGCACAGAGAGGCTTTTTGGTTGCCATGAAAATACCAATGTGAAACAATGCTGTTTGATCCAGCTGCAGATTACTCTCAGTTTGCCTTTGCTGTGCAATTAGTGACTCAGGGTCAAAAAAAATACATCAAACCCAAAAATATAAACCAAAACCATAGTTAAAATTATTTGTTATCTTTTTCTTTATCTAAGAAGAAGGTCATAAAAGGAGAAGTCAGTGGATTGCTTAAATGTGAAGATCTTGTAATTTAGAGATAGCTTTACTTTTTTTTGTAGTTCACTTATGTTTTTCTTGGTTTCATCCTTCAATGTAAGTATAATTAATAATTTTATCTCCACAAAGACTGTTTATATTAGATTCATTTTTTCTATCTTGTATTTTCGTAATTTTTAAATATGTATTTACATATTTTCCATTTTTATTTTTCAGTCTTGTTTTGTCTATCTAGAACTGGTAAACAGCAGACTTCAAATGAAATCAAGTTATTTAAATCTTCCTTATAGTCAGAAGAGAATAAAGACACTTTCAGACAAAAGCCTGTCCCATGTGAAAGTAGGTGCCCAAGACAGAGGGATATGGAGTCCTCTGGAAGGTATGACTTTTGCTGCCTACATCATGAGCCTAAGTGATAAGCTCTTAACAGACATCTAATTTTTCCAAGGCTCCTGGTGGATGAGATAAATTCCACATGACACAGTTTGTTTCATGGTTTTTTCCAACAGCCCCAGTGATATACAAAATTGTATCACTTTAAACTTATTTGCCCAAAAGTACTTGTGTGTCCTGGACTGGTATTTATGGAAGTCTCTTCCAGTTCCTTATGAGCTAGCTTTCTTATTTACAGATCCAGAAGGCCTTAAAATGTTGGGATTTTATTTCTTCTCCCCTTCTTTATAATTTCCTTGAAAAGAATGCTAGACATAAACCCATATTTAGATCACACTTAATCCCAGCTATGTGAACCCTATTTCTGGAGTGAGGTCTCAACTGTTGCTTCCCCTGAAATCAGCAAAGTTCAAAATTATTCTAATTTCTTGAAAATCAAGCCAGAAAATAGGTCTAGAGAATTTCGTGCATTTTTTGAAAATTAATCTTTCATACCCGCATTTGGATGCCTAGCTCTGAATAAGCTTGGTCCTGCATCCAGAGGTGGCTGAGGACACAACACCAATATTGTGGCATGGCTGTTGTCATCCATCATAGGTGCTTTCCTATCATGGAGGACAAGTGTCTGTTTCTATCATGGGATGGAATACAAAGATCTTCAGCCAAGCCCTGGGTGAACTGTTACATCCATATGGCAGCCCAGCAGGGGTGTCCCTGGGGTCCCAGGAAGGATGCACAGCCAAGCCCAGTGTCCCTGTGCATCGCAGCCATGAGGTACGGAGCTTGCTCGGTTGAAATTGGCTGAAGGATTTGTTTCCACACCAGGGTGAGCTGGGCAAAGATGCTCCTAGATGCTCAAATGCACTTCTGATTCTAAGCCAATTTCTGCTATTGCAAACTTAGAAGTACTGGGTGCTACTAAGTACTGCTCAGCACTTAGTCCTTAAGTAAGGACAGTAGGATTATGTTCCCTTGTAGGCTTCACTAGCAAGTATGGAAGAGGAAATATCAATTATTAGAAAAGGTCATTTTGCTGGAAAATTATACTGAAACATCAGCTAATTTCATACATTGTGTATGAAAGGAGTGTGAAAGGAGTGAAAGGAGTGTCCAGCACTCCTTTTTATTTTAGGAAAAAATATGCTGAGATAAAACTGTTAGCTCATACAACTACAATCAACATTTTTAACATTTACAAATGTTATCTTGAGTACATCATATGGTAGAGAGTTTCTCATTGACTTTGTCTAAACTTTTTCTGAAGGAATTTTCAAAAATTTTTCATCTGTCTCCTTCATTGACAGACTTTTCAAAATAGGGGTTTTTTGGTGGTTCTCACTATAAAATCTTCTTAGCTGTTTAAATATTTGTGGTTTGGCTTTGTTTTGTAGTCATAGAATAATCTTTTCAGTATAAACTTCATGACCACCCAGAAATAACAGATAAATTGCTTATACCAAATTCAGAAAATAAACAAATTGTACCATTTCTTTACTCTTAGGAATACTGCTAGGATATATATTTCTTCAGGCTTCTGACTTACATCTCCCAGGGCAAATAATGACTTTGGGCCTTTCTGCTGAAACAACTTCTGTAGGCAGTTTTAGCCTTCAAAAGGAATTGAAATGTTATTGTTTCCTGCTAAAAACTAAACAAAACAAAAGAAGACTAAAACACTGGAACAAATGAAATTAGGCAGCTTGAATATCTGCAGGATTTTTAGGTTTGTTTCAGCTGTTGCGATTTAAGAAATGAGATTTTCTTTTGGTCAGCAAGCAACTCATAGTTTGCTGTCTCATAGAGCTCTTCTTATTACAGATCATCCATAATGCATTTCTAATCATGACAACTTAAGACCTTGCAACCTGTCATTAATTTTGCTACCACAGTGTTCAAGAAACTGGAGCCAAGAAGTTTTTCCTCTTAGAGATTTGTTATAGAAAACTGTGATAGTGAAAAAATAATTAATATAGCACTGTAGTTCTTTATTTCAGCACTGGTGTTCTTTATTTCTGTAGTATAGCACCACTGTAGTTCTTTATTTCAGCACCGTTGAAACAAAAAACCAGTGTTTGAGACCAGTGTTATGAAGTCCAAAAAGTAGAACAGGACAAAGTTGCCTTAGCCTTAAAGATAAAGTGAGGAGTTTTAAACTTTTTGATCTACTTCAGCACTGAAAAGGGATCTTGTAAAGAAGTAGATGAGGCTTAAGTCATAACTCAGGATATATAACCTTTGGGTTATATACATGTGCAAATATGTGATG
This sequence comes from Ploceus nigricollis, assembly GCA_013399945.1. Classification (NCBI taxonomy): domain Eukaryota; kingdom Metazoa; phylum Chordata; class Aves; order Passeriformes; family Ploceidae; genus Ploceus; species Ploceus nigricollis. The sequence continues at coordinate 69,856 of VXBC01008933.1, read as the reverse complement.
ACTTTCATGATCACAAAAGTGGAATGAGATTCGTCCCTGACACATATTTTCTCCAGAATCTGTCAATGTTTGTGCTGCCAAATCCTCTGTACTCAGCCATTCAATGACCTTCAAAATGCCTGGTACCAAGTCCATTCAGCTGACAACTGGCCAATTTTCCAAGATAATGACAATGGAGAAGCAGAGATGCATATTGTCTGTTAGGCAGCTTAAGCTATATTTACTGTTGAGCAAGTGTTTTGTTTCTATGGAAAAGAGAGAATGGAAGTCCTTTAAGCTCTGATCAGATTGACAGATTGGAAACATAATGCTGAAAGATTGCTTACCCTACAGCTAAGCTGTATTTTTAAAATTACTTTCTACACTGAAAAGTGACTGAATAAATGGCCCAATTTTTATTTTATTATTTATTTGGATTTATGAGTATATAAAAAGTGGGTAAACTGTGTTTTGACATTTTAAAACCCCCACAAATCAAACTACAAAGGGAAAATGAGCAGCAAGTACCATTATGTACCAGAGAGTGGTAAGGAGGCAGTCATCATAAAAGATCACAGAGTATGTTATTTTCTGGCATTCCCAGCCTGAATCACTTCTGAAACTGAGGGAAAAATCATCAGTTCTGTGGGACACTATGAATGTAAGAACTAGTTTCTTATGATCTAGAGTACATTCAGCTGTTCCCCTTTCCTGCCTTTGCTGAGAGCAGCTCTAGCATTGTTTTCCCCATTTCTCTGTCAATACAGAAAGAGGTAATGTTGATTTTGATCACTGTTTAAATTCCATTCAGATCCTGCCAGACAAGCCAGCCTCCCTCTAACTTGTGCAGCTACAGCAAGATAAACATTCCCAAGCACAGCAGGTGATACTAGAAATTAATTAATCATTCTGTCAAGGATGGACATGCCCCAGGGGACAGCGAGCTCACAAGCTTTCTTTGGTTCTGCAGTGCTAACAGTATAACACAGTCTTGGATAACACAAAAAAGGAAGTTGGTACAAACAGCCTGAAAAAACCTGATTTTCTACCATCACCATTCTCCAGAGAATTATTTTCTCTACCACAAAAACTAATCGACCTCAAAAGATAACTACACAGGTCTCTAAGAGAGAATTCAAATTGGCCAGAATTTTGTGGGCTACCAACCTGAGTTCTGGGAATTCCTCATTTGCCAGAAAAAAAAGAGATTTCAATCTTGTACAGGGCAGAATCTCCATTCTAGGTCCTTCTTCAATCCAGATTTTTTTGTACAAACACAGGGTATTTCTGTGATGATTAGGAGAGATGTCATTCACATAAACAATTGTTTGGCATCTGAAAACTGTTGTTTTATGAATACCTAGGGACCATTTTCATACTACTTAACTTAATGATCCTGGTAACTGGCAAACATATCTGAGCTCAAGAGACCAAAGAATGATTCAGATGAAGAGGCATCCAGGGCTACCAATGTCAGTTCCTCAAGTGGCCAGTGAGGAAAAGGAGTTCTGATGCCTGTTGGACATTTGAAGTTGTCACTTCATGTACATTTGTCATCATTTCTCTCTGCTGCCCACCTTTAGCAGGTGCTAAGGTTTCCCAGTCACGGCTGACGTGTATCTCTCCTCCACCTCTTGAACTTTGTGTAACAGCAACAACCAGTGGTGAAGATCATTATTTAACTCTGATTGCCTGCTGATTACACTTCTAGACTAGGATGACCATCTAACAGAAAGGAACAGGCACTTTCAATGTCCAGGTCCTTCTGTTCATCTCAGGCATTTTAAGTATCTGTTTTGCCTGAGATGAACCCTGGAACCATCCACCTCAATCTCCCTCTTAACTGGTTTAGTCCACACCTTATTCTTGGACACATAAGGAGATTTTACCATGAGCCCAGTTCTGTAAAATTACCAACAATTCTAACAAACTAATTTATTTACTCAGACATTTGGTAGATATATTTGTTCTCATGCCAAGATTAAATTGCTATATTGTCAATACACTGGACGGTTTTCTAATATTTGCTTTCTAGAGACCTCTTGTTTTAATCTATTCAATTATTTATTGACGGATATTCTCAAGGAGCCACTGAAGTCAATGAAAAGTCAAATCAGCCTCAAGTCTTTCAGAACTGTGCCTTACACTGTTCACATACACTAAAACTTCATAGAGACAGTTTCACTTTTACTTTATCCTGTTTTCACTGCTAATTAATCCCGATTATATTATTTAGCTGGTCAAAAGGAAGCTTTTGTTTATTCTTTGTTCTGGGATACTGACCTTTAGGGTGAGTTCTATAAAATAACAGTTCTGTAATATGTGTATTACTTTAAGCTGGTCTATTTTGCAGTGGACGAAAGAGAGAAATATTAAGAAATACCCACAAAATAAGTAATACCACCTGCCTATAGGATATGTGTGCATTTGAACATGAAAACTCCAGAACTATTTACTGGACTTTGAAAATAGCACAAAAAATAAACTTACTCTTTACCTAATTTAGCTTTCCTGATTGGGGAAACATCCTTTACTTTTGCATGTGCCACAAAACCTGGTCTGATTCAGGATTCAACAGCAGTTCCTCAGGATGGTTGTCCCATGGAGATCAACAGAACCCCACTGCATTTGTTGACTTGAATAAGACAAATAGGGTGGTTTTTCTAAAATTTTTATCATCACTGTTTTAAATTTCATATAAGACAAGTATCCATTTGGCTTCCTTGACTTGCTGCATTCACTTTTCTGGTTGTCTAGAGTTGTCTTTTAAATAAAATTTGTCATCTCTCCTCTTTTTTACATCTACCACTTTGTGCCATAAGGGTTCTGCTCTTCAGTGTTCCTTGAAGTACAACTAATCTCTGCCATCTTCCATATCCTGCTTGCTCATCCCATTTCTGTCACCTGTTTTTGCCCTTTCTAAGCTACTCTCTCTGCCCAGGGCTCAGTGTCCTCCTGAAAAAGGAAGGCAGTCTGGTAATATGACTGTAATATCTAAACATAAGTGTCCAGTTAAAATTATATTGATCCCACTGCCTCTCCCCATCACTTCCTCTATATTTAGACTATTTTCACCTTTATACAAAAAACCTGGATCTATATGGAATAATATGGTCTCTGCATTTTACTTGGATGGTCCTTGGCTCCAGAGCCACAACAGTTGCTGAACTCACACAGACAGGCAACACAACAGTGTAATTTGTTGATGCAATAGAGAGAAAGAGCATGATTTTCCACAGTCTGCTTGGTTTTGGTGCCTGACTTAAGTATGTCTCAGAAGTAGCTGAAGTTCTTGGTGCTCAGTGAGAGGGGATGCTCTTTCTACTCAACATAGGTGCCAGAACACTTGGAAAGCACCTTTCATGCATTTCTCATGTAAGGAAATAAAACACTTTAAATCAGTTTCTGGTAAATATTTAATGCTTCTATTGAAAGTACAAGAAAACAAAAGGAATATTGAGCCTCTTGGTCAGGTCACAGATGTGTCCTCCTGAGAATAAACAGCCCCTAGTGTTGCCCTGGGAAGATCTGAGCTATAGTTGGCCATTTTCCATCAGAAATGCAGCAGACACAGAGTTATGGACCCAGGACAATGTCAGCAGTAAGTTGTGACCTCACCAGATTCTTGTCTGTCCCAGTGATGGCTGGAGAGGACCATCCCCTCAGGTGAGCTTGCCTCAGCCTTTTGATCATTCCTTTTGAGTTTCTCCCACTCTGGATGAGTGCTGCATCTGCTAGACCTCTGCATGCAGGGTGAGAGATGTTATGATGCAGGTAGAGCCTGAATTTACCTACCTTTTGTCATTCTGCAGGAATTTAAGCAAGTACCTGCTACATAGCTTTAGGGAAAAAAAGTAGGTACCCATCTCCCAAGAAACAGTCATTTCAGGGAGACTGTTCACAGATAATTAATCATAAACACCAGAGGACCTTTGAAATTAAGTAGGGAGGTATCTAGACAGCTGAGGTACATAAAAAGGTATCAAGCAATCCTGCAAAGGGAAGAGACCAGGTTGCTGTCTCACCTCAGGATAGGTTTTAATCACTGCTAGTGAATATTGTTTCCTCCAAGGTCAAAAACGCCAGGACAGTTTTATTCATCTCTGCCTCTCACATCAAACATGAACATATCTGCATATCATTTTCAAATGCAGGGCAGGTACGGATCCCTTGACTACTTGCTGATTGCTGTGACTTCTGTGAAACATAGTGAACTTGGGTACTGGCAGAGAAATAGGCTCTTTGGAGGAAGAGGATTATATTGCTAATGGGCAAAACACATCATTTTCCTTTAAAAAATGCACATATTTGCAGCACATTGCAAATATTTCCTTAAACCTAGCGTGCTGATTGTGAAAAAAAACCTCTTAAATAGCTGGGAAAAATATGTTTACTTCGCAGTGTCAGGACATTAAACTATAAAATGTCTCAACTTATTTAAATCTGTGTACAGCAACATAAAGTGTACTTAACCCCAGATGTTGCAGAAATATGATCTGCAAACTAGTAAGAGCATATTTAGAGGCTAGATATCATAGCAAACAAACTTATTCCCTTACCTAAGAGTTCCCTTTTTGTTTGTATGATAGTTGCTTTTGTTTCTACGTTGGAAAAAGGCTAAACAGAGAATATTTGCTTAGAGAAAATAAACTCCCTAATATTAGCACTGTGAGATACACAACAGTGCAACACCCTGGCTCTGCTACAGCACGAGGCCAAATGAAGCCACAATGGAATTAAGTTTTCTGTACGTGTTTTGTTCACTGTCCTATGCCCCAAATTCACATGAGGAGAGGAGGCACTTCTCACCATGTGGAAACTGTTAAAAGGATGTGAAAACAAATGTTTTTAATTGAAATTGTCATTGCTGAGCCAGACTGCTGTCTGGGGTATCTTGCTGAAAAGTGACAGCAACAGCAGGGTAACAATGGAAGAGATTGTAAAACCAGTTTCCACTATGCACTAATTCAGGGACCACAGATGGGATGCTATCACGTTGTTTATTTTAAGACTTAACACTAAGGGTGGGAAGCCTCTTGCTGCTGCAAGGCTGAGAGTCAGGTAGGAAGCACAATCTAAGTCAAGGACCGGAAATTTGTGCTCCTCTGCTGCTGAGCTGCTGTGTAGCCTTGTGCCACTGACGTCGTCCTCCCTGCCTGTGTCTCCTCTCAAACTCTGTGATTATTCTGTCTCTTGACATCACCATTTCCCTGGGGATGGAGGCAATATTTTGCTGTGCATTCTTAAGTATCAGTGCAATATCATTGTGAATAATAATTTGCACCATTAAATTGTCTGTGGAAGGTCTCACTTCCCTCCAGTCCAGCTCTCCAAATTCACAGCAGGACAGTCTGACAGAGACTTGTCAATCCTGGAACAATTCTTCCTAAAGGATAATATTTCTTTAATTTGTATTCAAAAAATTCTTTTTTATATTTGCTCCTTTTTACTCAGTGAAGTCTTGAAAGTTTGACTATGCGAGTTTTGTTCACTCAGGCCTGGGCTCTGTAGATGTGTTTTGCTGCTGAGCACACATCAGCAAAGAGCCCAGGCACAGGGTCAAGCTGTCCTCTTCAGCTCACCCAGAGAAGATCAAAGCTGTGACACATCAGTCCTACCTCTCTCTCTCACCAGAATATTTATAGCCAAACCATGTTCTTTAAGGGCAGGTATCTAAAGCTGATGCTGGTATCTGGATGTCAAGCACAAAGCTGATGTGTGTGATGCTCTCCAGCACTTCTCTTTCAGCTCCTGCTTCAGGCTTTAAAGCTCCTTCAAAACCCAATGTCATCTAGTTTTCTACTGGTTTTACACAAATTAACCCAGCAAAAGCGTGAAGGGAGTTGAACCCCAGAATGAGAAGCATTTTGATTTTTTGCTTCTATAAATCAGATAAAAAGGCTTTATCTCAGTAAAGGAAGATGAGAAAAGCAGCCCGTGCTAAGCCAGACTGATCTTTCTGAAATTAGAAAACAAAGGTATTGCCAATTCAGCCAAAATGTCTCAGTGACATGAATAAGCCTGATAATATATTCAGGTAGGCCAAAATTATCTGCTTCTCCATCAGTTCACAACATGAACAAACTACAAGTAAGCCATTTCTGTTTCAGAAAATAATGGAACCTAAATCAAAGAATTAGTGCAATTTTATATTCCTATTCAGAGAATTATATAACACTCACTCTACCACTGAATTCATAAACAGCCTCACTTGTCCTGCATGCTCTCACTTCCCTAGTTCTTGAAATATTAAGACCTTCTTGATAGCATCCTTTGTATTCTTGGTTTAAACACTACGTGAGCTAATTAGGCTTGTACATGTGTGTAACGCAATGTTCACCTGAGGTGCCTCTTCACTGTGAGTTTATGCATCTTTGATACAGACATGGGAATGCTTTGGGCATGTGGCAGCTTGCAGGCTATTCTGGAGTCATTCACTTATGGCAAGAATTTGACTGCTGCCTCTTCCTCCTGGCATGGGGAAGGCCAATCCCCAGACTTCAATGGGGCTCAAAGCCCTGCTCAAGGTGCGCGCCCTGGCCATGCAGCATGCTGCAGGCAGCAACCAAAACCTGACCAGATACTGTCTCTCCTGTCCCTGTGCTTGCTTTCTGCAGGAAGGGAAGCTTTGAAAATAGCAAGTGTTGCATGCAGCTTTCCCCATGTGAGTGACTGGGAAAGCTGAACATGGGGCAGTTTGCTTTTGCACTTCTGTTTAAACATATCCTGAGTCTCTTCATCATTACCCCCCTTCTAAGGGAGTAGTCTTGCTCCCCCAAGTAGTCTCTTCTATCTTTGTCCCTCAAGTCATATTTTAAGCACATATCCGCCTGCCTCCTGAGGATGCTTCCAATTTTAATTCAAAAACCATCTCCCTTTGACACAGATTAGTGTCTTCACATTTTTGTAATGGAAAATTATGAGCAGAAATAAATAATCATGAGCCTCTGGTACCAGAAAGAATTTTTCCCCTAAAGGAAGGGATCCTCAGCAATTTCAGTTGTCTGCATAATTAATTTTTTTGTGTCCCTCATTTGAAGTCTCTGTCACACTTTGCAAATCCACACCAGGGCACTGCAGCTATTGCTGTAGGGCATAAGCCATTTATATCCTCCAAGTCCCATCTTGGAAGCCTCAGTCCCACTGAGTAGATATTATACATTCAAGGAATCTCACTGATACCAAAATGACTAACTGTGTGAGTGCAACTCACAGCATCAATAAGCTACGTGACCTACTCGGGAAATTGGTATTGCTTTGCAAATGCATTGCAAAGTAATGTAGACTGCGTATTGCAGAAGGAATGGATTGAATCACCATCAGCTTTACTTCACAACTGGTTGAGGTGGGGAAGGAGGGGCTGTTTTGGCTTTGTTTTTCCTGAAAGATTTTTATTGGTTCAAACAGGAAATATGTACTTATTGGGGAATAGTAAACAATGGTCTGAGTACAGGAAGCTGGATTGAGTAATCATAAGACAAGTGAGCCCTGAGTAGATGTGATCTTCACATAGTTTGTTTCACTTCCTCCAGTTCAAAGGTGTATTTTTGTTAATATTAATCTTAGTGTAAAACTCAGCACCAGACATGAAATACAAGGCATGCTATGAAAACGGTAGGCTTTGTGAATGTTGTTAAAAAGTCAGTCAAATTCAGAATCACGTCTAAAAACACCTTTCAGCTTTTCCCTCTGCTTCCACTGGTGTCTGTAGTATCTTATTCTTCACATATTCACATTATGCCATTGCCTACTCTCTAACTGCAAATGCAGAATTCATAGGCTGACATCTTTTCATTACTTACATCCACTTCAGAAATAGCTCAAATTGAACTCTATTTTCTCTGACATAAATTACTTTGGTTTTGAGTTCAGAACTATAAAGTGTGTTATTTTTGCCATGACTGTCACATGATATCTCTCATCTTTTTCTAGAACCTCTATTCTACATAAAGTGTGAATAAATTTGGTTTGGTTTGTTTTGACTTGACTTGACTTGTTTTGTGTCTTCATGTTTTTTTTAAGTCAGAACATGCATTGTGCATTTTTAATACAGCAATAAGTTTTGATGCCGTCCTTCCTTTGAAACAAGCATTACTAACCTAGAGTCTCCCCTAAATTTAATTTTTGTTTCCCTAAAACTGCTGCTATGCTATGGCTCCTTTTAGATTGACCTCACTGAACTGAATAGCTGCTATTTCTTATGCATTCTCCTCTACCCAAGCTCTGACTTATTTAAACAATGGAAAGAAAGCACTGCCTCTACCTTTTACCCCTTGAGAGGAGACTCTGCTCCATAATTATGAATCATTCCCCTAAGATGGTGATGTGATTGGGTTAGCAACTAAAATATTTGAGGAAAGATAACCTGGATTGATTTTAAAAAATAATAGTTCAATAGATTTTAAGGTCATCGAAGCTGCTCTGATTATATGGGTCACATTCCTACAAAATAGTAGGCTAACTCCTATCTGATTTAAACAGTATATTTTTGAAGCCAAATCACTTTTGAATTCAAGATACATCCCTTGGTAGATCACTCCAACAATTAATTACCTTTGCTACTTAAAACTGCAAATCTCCCTCAAAATGTCAAGCTTTGGCTGGCAATCCAAGCACATACACAGGCTCTTGCTTCTTCCACAGGGCTAGCAATTCACTGGTGTCAGATACTCCCATCCTCTCTAGGGGTGTTCAAAGGCTGCTCTCAGCTCAGCTTCAAATCTTCTTTTTCATGATAAAGGGGCTGCTTCCACATGACCCTTATCCCGGAGTATATTTTCCATGCTTGTAATCGCAGATGTTTGTTCCTAAAACCCCTTTAGATTCCCAAAATTATCTTTATAAAAATCTCTCCAGTTTTCATCTTCTCTTTTTTTTTTTTTTTTGTTTTTAAGTCTGGTACTAGCATGTGGCACAGTATTCTGCAAACAATTCTGCTTCTGCTGCATGGGAGGGCAGGGGACAAATACACACTCCCTCCACTCCTGCATAACATCCTGTTGTTTACACCTCCTTGGCTACCTCTACACTCTCAGCTAGCACATCACAGTGGGAGCTCATGTTCAGTTTGTTAACCAATGAGACTGGCCATAAAAACTTAAAATGCAACTGCTTGTTGATAGAAGATTTTGAGACTAATTTTCCTGCCTTATGCCATGCTCCAATACACACACATATGTAAAAGACATAGAAAATGAAATGCGTCAGCTGTGACTTGCTGCTGTAATACCACTTGGGTATGACAGCCAGTTTTCCTCTCTGTCCTCAGTGGGTGAGGTTTCCCAGTCCAGCCAAGAGATGAGGAGATTAATGTGGTGACAGGAACCAGAACAGGAGGAATACAGCCCTTTCTCCAGCAGAGCTCCAATGCTGTGCTTCTGCCGTGCACATGTTTTTCCGTCAAGAGGAACACCAGCGGCGTGGCATGGCACTGTCAGACCTGAAGTACAGAGTGGCTCAGCAGTGAAATGTCATCCAAAACCCAAACATCATGGTGTTAACAGACAGGTGTGAGAAGTGGGCTTTGCCATTTTGAATCACCAGTTTTTTGTTGTCCAGTCAGACACTTCCACCAAAGGCTTTCCTAATTCATGAACAGGTCTACTGCTACACCTTTGGACCTCTTCAAAGTCTCCATTGCCCAAAGTGCAAAACTCCTCCTTCTCCATTCATCAGGTGCACACAACCCGTCTGAAATAGGGTTACAGGCTTGGAAACAGGTATTAGGACTAGATACACAAAGTGCTGGGCAGCAAATTCCTTTGACTGACCAAACACCTGGCCTCCACAGGTGACTCTGCACTGGGAAGGAGCACACAACCTTCCTTCCACAGCTGTCCTTCACACTACATTCTTGACAGACTTACACAGAGCTATACAGTTAGTACCCCCTCTCATCACAATTTCAGGTCCATACTTCAAACTCTACTTTGATGTCCTGTAGCACTCTCTCCTCTGACAGAAATACTGCTCCCAGGCTCAACTCCCTACTTTGCTATCACTTTCTCCCATTCCTGTTTTCTTTAATTTAGCTGAGCCGACCTTTTTATCCCGACATGTTCACTTCAAAGTTGACCAACTGTTTATTCTTTGCTTCTCTCACTTTGTTTTTGTCCACTTTCTTCATGTCTCTATATGTCTTTGAGAGTAAATATTTGCATCTTCAGTATGAATGCCTAATTCCAGTATGGGTTATGAAAGCAACAACCAAGTGACTGTTGGTTCATGTCAAGTCAGCCACACCCCACTGATTCAGTTTGCACACATTGTGCAAGCTTTAAAAAAACTCCCATTATATAAATTATAAGATATGGACTTCTTCACTGGCACACTCTGGAAGGCATGATATGGAAAGTTAACTGTCAGAGGAAGCTGAGAACAATAGTTTCAGATAAAATTCCCTTCGTTTTATTCCTCTCTTGGAATTCTTGACAGAACTTGCTTTCTCTTTTGCGTGCGTGTGTGTGTATTCATGTTTACAGTTTTGCATATTTCCTATAAAAGAGATGTATTAAAAGGAAAAAAAAAGTTAGGAATAAGCAGGCAATTATTTTTGCCTCCAACAGCTGAATATCAATCTATGTGCCAGTTTGCCTTGTGAGTCAATATGGCCCTGACTCAGCAAAGTTCCTATCCACACACTTGACTGTAAGCTTGCAAATAGTCTCATTGACTTTACTTCACCATATGTTCAAGTTTGACTGAATCGAAACTTCTAACAGATGTACACAACCTTATTAAATACAAAACTGAGGAAAACAAGGTGCCTGGCTTCCTCAATAGTCTGACAATCAGGCAGGAGCATTACAAAGGTTAATCACATGCTTGAGATTTAGAGCAGAAATCAACTAAGAAAACATTAGCTTTTTCTTTTTAAGTATCCCTTTCCTTTCCTGACCCTGACATTGACATCCTGAATAAATGCAAACCTAGATTCATACTGTTCTGACTTGGTTTTGCAAAATCTGCATCAAAAGGGTTTACAAAATGAAAGCTAAAGTCAGCATAGCCTGTCTGCTGCAGTTTGTCTAATGCTGAAAAAGGTGGTGTAAATAAGATTAGCCTCTGCAGCTTAGATGCCTTTGATCCCATCATTAGCTTTTCTTCATAGCCTGTCTTAGATCACCACACACTTTTTACAATTATGTCTCCAATGGTTTGATTTCAGTGGAAGACTCAAGGCATTCATTTGTTGTGTTTTCTTTAGTTACTCCTTGAATAAAAACATGCGTGTCATCTTCAGCTGAAACCACAACCAACTCTGCTCCCCAAAGAAAAGCAAAATGTGAATGGATGGACACTGGACATGGAAAAGGACAGAAGAATGACAATCTTTTTAGAGAACATGAGATAGCTTTTTAAAAGGCAGCTGAATTTTCTTGTTCTGTAGCACTGAACACTAAAATGTTTTGGCCTAAAATACTTTAGCAAAAACTGTGAAATCAGAACACCAAGTTTTGTAGTGCTTTATAACCCTGTTCATTTCATCTTACCTGACACTGTTTGGGAAGCCAACTCCAAGAGTAAAGGCCAGGGACCATTTCATCACTTAAACCTGGGACAATGGGCTGTGCGACTGCAGCATTTTGAAAAATCTCTGATTTTGTAATTAAAGGTCAAGGGTGGTCAAAATAAAGAGAATTACATCAATCAGCAGCAGCTAATGGACACCTGTGAGTCTTCCAACTACAACTTCATAAAGATTAATTCTGTTGTATAGCAGAGGGTTTCGACGTAATTATTGAAAATATTTCTTGACAATTGAGAAAGCAGAAAGACCTGGAAATTTTTCTGTACCCAGAACTTGGAGAGCAACTAGCGTAGGAAGAGGCACAGGACAGACTGCTGAGTACCACCAGTGATCTCAGGAGAGATCCCCCAGAGTACTGCGGATGCTTAGGTTGATGTGATGGATTGAGCTCCTCTTCAGCTGGGACAGTCATGTCCAGACAGCCCCTGAGCATCATTTGCAAGGGTTAGAAAAACAGCTCTTTGGATCTCTCTGGGTCTGTTGACCAGGTGCATGATTTAGTTGCTCACACTTAGGTGTCTGGAATAATTTTGAGATATCTTGTTTGTCACTGAGCAGATTTTCAAGGTGTAATAAATTGTGTGATACACCTGGTACCTGCAGAGAATTATCTGGTACAGTCTACAGCATCTCAGAAAGCACCAATCTATCACCTACACATAGGCAACTCTCATTCCTCTAGACCTCCACTGGCTGTAGCAGGAGCTTGTACTCACAGCTCACAAGTAGAGACACATACAGACACCTGGTTTTGAGTTTCTTTATCATTGAGCTGAATCCCATTCCTGCTGACCCAGTAACCTTCATTGTGCCCAAAACACACACACATGAAAAGGGCTAAAATATAAATGCTCACTGACTTTTACTCATTTTCGAAAGGGCTCTTCAGAGTCAGCATACTAATTTAACTGTTTGCAGCACCTTTCACTTCCTTTTTTTTTTCCTCTCCCTCCTGTCCCTGTGCTCCATCACTTATTTCAACTTCTTTCCTTCTTTCTTTTCCACTTCTCTTATCTGTTGCCCTCTGTGCACAGAATGGCCATCCTCCTTCAGACCCGGTGTGCTGAATCATGTCGCAGTCTTTACAAATTAGCAAGGCTGCTTTGCAATGCAGCCAGTCAAGGACTACTGGAGAAGGCTTCTCCCACAGTGCTGAGGTCCTTGTTTAGCCAGCTGGGTGGTATGTCTGACATTGCCCCAGCTGAGGAACACCTTTGATCTTAGTCCAGGTTAAGCACTGATCAAATGCCCTTATATGAAACAAGGTGCCACACAAGAGGAAAAAAGTAGCAACCAAGGTTTTGAAGGGTTATGGGATTCAGATATCCCTGCTCTTGGCACATCCTGTCATCTAACTTTAAACATTTCCTGGTCTCTGTGCCAGTTCATTTTGATGTCATTTGGAGACACTGAATTTGGATATTTTCAAATTTCATGATATCATGTTGTGAAGGTATTTGAGCAATCTCTGAGACAGGCATCTGAACTGCACATCACTGTAATTCTCTTCTGGGGTAATTAGACCTGTTGAGAAAAAAAATACACAGGAGCACTGAAACATGTGGGTAAGAAGTTTTATGCAAATTATGAATAACTGTTTCAGTTCTTCCAGGTATTCTGCTTTCATTGGATATAAAGCTGCTTAAGACTATGCATAGATTAAAAACCTGAACCATTTCCTGGTACTTGGACACGAATCTCAGCAGTGTCCCAACTACAGAAAGGTAAAGATCCCTGGGTGCATCTCGGTTTCCACAGAGAGGAAATTAACAGCTGTACATTGGAGAAGAAATATGCAGTCCAGACAGCAGCAGGCCGGGATGATGGGTGCAGTAATCCAGATTCAGACTGTCTCCTGAACCTTTGAGTTTTTAATCCCTGAGATCAAAAGCTCCCACAGGCAGAGAGCACACTGCTTTGTGTGCACAGTGCAGAGCAAGCTGTCAGTGCTGAGTAAATAATACATAACAAGTTTCATAACCAGGACTTAAAGTGTCTATCAGTTCTCTCAGGGCAGCTGCTTATTTGCTTACTGTAGGAAGTGAGTGACATTTGAATGAGTGCATCCAGGCAGCGAGGCGGTCTGGGGAGCTCTGCCATCCTTCCTGCCAGCTCCTGGCTCTAGCACCTGATTCATGACAAATGGGTGACATTTGGTTCCAGCCCCAAGCAAACCACAACAGAGGCATAGATTTCACTCTTCAGAGCGATTTCTAGGGGGTAAGAGGAGCCATTTTTCTAGGACTTTAATAGTTCTGAATACACCAAAAGTACTGCTGCACCATCATCCTCGGAGCTGCAGTGTCCCTCTGCCACATTTGGCTGGCATTTGGAGGGGAGAAGCTTTCCTGGTCCTGAATCCGGGAACTTAAAATAGGAGCAATATGTGCATTTTAAACCGTTTCTCATTTATAATTTGCACTAACTTTATACATGGTATTTTCATTCAAAATGGAGAAATAGACAAGGTGAAATATTTCACTCAGTTTTTCTTGTTTTTAAAGTTAAAAGGGCATTTTTCATAGGCCCGAAAAGAACTTCTTACACAAACAAATCCTGTTTCCTGTTGCATCTTTGAATCATGTCACTCTATTTCTTTCTTCAGCTGTTTGTGCTCTATCTTGAATTTACTCAGGCCTCTTGCATCTTCTGTTCCTACAGGGAAGCAGCTCCAGACCTTTATTCTTCCTCTGTTTAGAAACCAAGTAATTTGAAGATGATATATAGTACCAGCCTGCTATTATTTCTTAGTTCTGCTCTCTGCCTTGTCTTCTGCCTTACAGAATCCTGTTTCCCTGAGGTACTTGAAAGCAGCAATCAGTCTCTGTTTCACTTGGCTCAGCAAGCTCAGGTCCAGTTTGTTTTTATCTCATCTTCAGCCAAATAACTTCCAAACAAAAAATGTGCAGGCAGCTGTGCTCCACTGGGAATTTGTACTTGGGAGAGAAAGCCACATTTCTAGAAAAAGCCCATGCCACAGGATGATATTTTTACTTGCCTCTCTGGAAAAGGGGCATCAATCCCCTAAAAACATCATGAAAATGAGTGCTTGCAAGAATGCAGAAGAGCCAGGGTGTGGATCCATACCATGCATTCCTCACTAGTTTCCCTATACTTTTCCTCTGTGCCTCTATTCTCACTTTCACTCTTTCAGCTGACTACTTATCCAGAAGTGTCCCCTGATTTTAGGGCAACTGTGATGATGGCTCCATACATCAGTCAATATTCCCACAGACAAACTCATCATTTACACCAAGCCTGGTTTCTCTGTCTGAAGCCCCAAGAGAACAGTCACTCCTGATATAAAGGTTTAGGTGATGCCTGTCTTTTGCACAGAGCTGTGAAATGGCTCTACATCTGCACAGAAATCACTGGAATCCTTCGTAGGATTTAACATGTTAATAGACTAGCACAGAGTACTAGAGCTGTAAAATCAACTCTTCTGCTGCAGGTTTAACCTTCTATTTTTCAACATATACAAATAATACATTTCTGGATTTAGTGTTCATCATGAGAACATGACAGCCAAAGCTTCCTTCTCTAAGAAAAATACAATTATGACTTATTTTAGAATGCTCTTTTTTTAACGGGTTGTCACAGATATGATCAAATCATAGAAGGTTGTTAAAAATGCATGTCACTCCAGACATTTCAACCTACACCATGTTTTCAACAATTCATGTTCTGAGTGGAAAGTTACCTTTGCCTTGCTCAATATTATCTGCCATATCTGAATTTATTTATTTTATATTCTCACCTTGCAGTCTTTAAGTTTGTGTTTCACTTCTCTTGCAATTAAATCCTTCTTTTTCTTGGGTTGGATTTTGATTGCTCTTTTTTACTTCCCCAAGCATGTACAGAGCAACTGCTAGTGAAAAAAAAAAGCCCACTTACCCATAGGTGATAAAAATTCACAGTAAAGCCACAGATGTAGCAGAGTGAGAATTACTGTAGCAGCAGGAACAGAAGATAAAAGAGGATTACATATGATGAAATGTAGTAATTGACTAGAAGTCACTGAAAAATACCAGATGGATGTCACTATTCCACACAGCTCTAATTTGCCTGTAGACTTTATTGAGCTTCACTTGAGCTTTGCTTTTAGTATTTTCCTGAGTGTAATTGGGGTTTATTGATACGCTATTATGGGCCAGTTTATATGTGACCATAAAAAAATACAGTTTGAGGCCCCAGTTTAACCAGGAACACAGTAGTATTCTGCTTAGCTGAAGACAGTCACATTAAGGACTCCAATAAGATAAATTCCTGTTTTCTCCCTCAGACCTTTGCATAGAGTATGAACAGTAAATGCTTCACACTGCATTTAAATTGCAGAAACATTTGCAGTGAGGGATTGCTGCATAAAAAGATCAGGCATGTAATTTCAGATACTGCCAAAAGAAGCTTATATGGGATTTTGATTCTAGTTTTGTGTATAAAGAAAACAAATCTACATACTATAATTACTTGCCAGAGCCAGTTTGGAGCTCTGCTTAGTTATCAAGAATTTATTTTTCTATTTAGTTTAGCACTAAGGGCAGGGGAGAAAGGAAATACTTGAGTTTTGCTCTTTTTTATCTCCTTCCACCTGGCAGGGGTTGAAATAAAAGAAAGTGAGGGACCGCTAGCTCCCTCCCTCTCTTCTGACTGAGTGGGAGAGTCCTGCTACTTTTCTGGTTTGGCTGGAGAAATTGTGCCTCAGTGGCCAGGAATTTGATATTAGTTGGTACCTAACTCAAATCTTTCTGCCTTTCTGGTAAAGGATTAGAGCATCACATATGGGAAGAAAAGGTACCTCACCTGAGTGAACCAACAATGAATGGGTTCAATGAATGAATGAACAATGAATGAAACAATGAATGAACAAGGACCTGAAGTACAGTGTTTTGGGTAGATGAAACCAGCAGTCATCTCTGCACCTGCCCTTTTGCCACCCTCCACTGCAGGGCGGGATGCACCATTTTGCTTTATCTCTCCCAAAAAGCATTTAAATCAACACCTCAGCAAGGAATTTGTACAGGTTTCTTGCAGGGAGGCTGCTAAGCCAGATGGGCAGTAGAAGAGACTCTGATGTGGTACCTCTGAAACAGCAAAATATGGGGAGATCCCAGGCTCTGGTCACTGGCTGAGCCAGGAGCCAAGTCCAAGATCAGGTCAGAGGAAAAGAAGCTCCTGCAAACATCTAGCACAGGGCAGGCAGCTTCAGGAACCTGCTGGCCATGGCCTGAGGAGTAGCACTGCAGCACCAGCACTGCTGGACATGCCAGCAAGCCCTGCCACTGCTACAGAGGTCTGTCTCCTTCTGTCCATAATTACTTCTCTAAATCACCGAATCAGCATCACTTGTTAACTCTCCCTTCTTGATGCAGAGGTTGCACAAGTGCTCTGCCTCCACATGGCATTCCTAGAAATGAGCAAACCCTTCCCACCCTCTGGTAACCTGCTTCGAATCCTTCTTCTTAAAGCTTTCATTTAAACTATGCTTTGACTGTAAGGCACTACATTGGCCATTTTGCTCACACAGGAAAGAAAACACAATTGTTGCAGTTTAATTCTCATGTATTGATTTCCTTTTATCCTCATAAAGACTCTTCCTCTGTTTGAACCCTGGAAGACAAGCTGGGAACACCAAGCAGTATAGCCCTGCTCTAGTGCATGTGCTACATGTTCAAAATCCCACTTCTTTTTCTTCTCCCCTGGCAGAGCACCTGCATTCTGACAATTACCACTCTGGTTTCAGTTTTTCTCTTCTTCTTTTCTATACCCAGTCAGCAGAGTAACTTTTAAATACATCCAAACCTTTGCTGATGGTTGATTAGACTACCCAGATTTGCCCCTAAACACCCATCATGTCACTGACCAAATCAAGGTGCACCATAGCTGTGGCCACTGACATTGAGTCACTAATCAAAATTCTTCACTAATTCTACAGTAGATAATGTGTG
>VXBC01008933.1:0-52354 GCA_013399945.1 Ploceus nigricollis | reverse complement strand
TTCCTTATTAATTAGTGTCAGATTATAGTCAGTAAGTGTATGGTAATTGAGTACGTGCTTGTTTATAGGAATTAAATAGTGGGAGGCTATCACACATGCTTGCCCTTAAACCTATTTGAATAAGTTATATTTATATAATATAAAATAATGGTACTGTACCAAGACACATGTAATTTTCATTTATGCAAATAGGTTCTTTACAGGAAGAATGTGTTCTAGCTGTGACATTGTCCAGACTGTGTATTTTGCCACTGGATGTTCTTCATGGTAAAAATGCAACTTAGTGTAGGGGCTTTGTTTCCACTACAGATATTTTAGTTGAGATCAGAAATGCCATTATATAAAATGCTAAAAAGGAGTTTACAAGTCTATAATTTCAAGTAACCATTTTCTAGATATTTGTAGCAAATAAAAAATAAATTTTGCTGAAAAACCCATATTTTTAAAAGTTCAGTTGATTGAAATTTAAAATACTGTTTCTGTTTAAAGACCTTACCCCATTTCTAGAGAAAAAATCCAGGACAATTTCCTAAAAAAAAATCATTTGAAACACATAAAGCCAAATATTTGTTTAAACTAGTAAAGAAAACAAGCATTTTTGTTATTCAGATTTTATTCTGTGATATGTTTCTTAAGAAAATTTCTTGGTGACAGTGAAGCAACCTTGTAAAGTAGTTTGATAGTGTAGGATATATACCATAGCTGTAGAGAGGATACTCCATATAGGAAAACTGTAGAATAAATCATGCTTGTTCTCCACAATTTTCACATTCAACAAAGTGGATGTCTCTTCTTAGATACAGAAAACTATTTTCTTATTGTTCCTCTAACTTCAGTTTGCTGTTCAAGAGGACACATATTATCTGCATATTTGAGAAAACACTATTTGCATTGCTGGTAGTAAATTAAAAGCTGTCCCAAGAACACATAATAAATAGATAAAATGCATAGTTCAACACTTGAAGATGAAGCTGTAAACACCAGCAAGCTGTGACCTTGACATTTGCTTGCATTAATCTGGAAGCCAATTTAAATATCTTTGACTATTCACTTCAGTATATTGTCACTGCCTTTCTCTAGAAGGATACATTGAAAAAAATTCTAGTGTGAGATCAGAAGAAATAATGTTCAACTAATTTGCAGCCCCACTGCAAATACAAAGTTCTACTCTGTAGAAACCACGTAAAGAAGTAATTATAAGAAGCTGAGCATAATAGTAAGTCTTTTAAAGGGACAAAGAGCTGAACTGGACCAACATCCATATGTCAGGTGTTTACTGCTTCATTACAGGGCTCGGGAAATAAAAGTATCTTTAGTCCCTTTTCTTGATCCTCCCATATAGATGAGCTCCTATGTACTCAGGCATAGCCCCACACTGTTTGATAACCACAGAACAGGGTTTTGACACCAGCATTAATTATTCTCCAATTACAGCCCCAGCTGCACCAGGTAGTTGCTCATTAGCATGCTGCCCTACTGCCAAGGGAGGGATTAGATAAAAACAGACACCAGAGAAGAGATAAAAGGAGGTGAATGTGGGGAGAGGCCTTTTAACTGTCTCTATCTCTTTCCTCTGAGGATCTCCCTCCCAAGCTACCTTAAGTCAAGTGGCTGATATACAGGTTGTAGTGCTGGTAGAGATGCAGTACACCCACCTCAAGTGCAGCTGTTTGGTGCTTTTCACTTTGCTTTCCACAATAGTGACAAGAAGACAAATTATTTCAAGTGCCTCCAAAGTTATGGCAGAGTGAATCTGCCTTGTTGCTAATAATAGAAATAATTGTTTTTCCAAGTTCTGTGTTTTATTTGGAGCCAATTCTATCAAATTTAATAACATCACTTGTTCAGAAAAGAATGTAATTAGCTTTTTTGTGGCTTGAGTAAAATAAGTAAAATTGTTCTCTCATCGATCAAAAAGAAGTCAGTGAAAAGACAGCTGATTAGGATGCACACATGGTAACGTCTAATCTAATATTCCACTTTATGAGGGAGAGAAGGATCAGACATGAAGTTTATATCATAATCATATCAAATAAACACATTCCTACAGTCGTTTCTGCAGTGCTGCAGTGGAATTGGGATGACAGATCCAGTATTTATGAAGTCTGACAGAGGAGCACAGCTCAAGGGGTTTTGATATATGCTGGCACAAATACGTCCTTTTTATTTTATTTTGCTGCTTGGATCAGACAGAAATTTATCACTCTGATTAGTACGTATTTATGTCAGCAAATTCATAATGATATAAAGCATTTCTTTCCCAACATTTCTGTTTTCAGAGCTTTGGAGATTTTCATAGAAACAGGGAAAGCTAGAAGGATATTTGTATTTCATAGCAGACAATTTTCAACAAGAAGAGTAGGCAAAACCAACTTACAAGCCCATAACCACCATTTAAGCAGGTTTGTAGCTCATCTATAAGAGATCTTTCTTTTGATCTGTAATCTAAAATAGCTCATTACATAGCAGCATGATTTTGCTTCTATGCTTCACCATGGGGATAATAGACGGGCTGCTTCTTTATGTAACTCTCTCTAAGAAATTTTGGGTCTCTATGTAAAAAATGATAGCTTCAGAGCACTCATTGCTCACAGACATGTCTGGTCCCCATCCAGAACGCAATCAAATTTTCTAGTAAGTATCAGCAGAATGGTGCTGCTTGGGAGATATTTACAGTGATGTTGTCTAAAGGGTTTCATTCTTCTGATGGATGGTGTCATAAGCAACCTATCTGCAAAACACATTATTAGAGCATCAATCCTTATTATATACAGGAGATGTAGGAGTAATGGAATAGTGACACTTCCTAGTCCAGGACATACCATTCCCCCTTGGTTTTAAATCAACTGTTAATCATGCAGAGGCCCCTTATTTTTGCTCTCTGAATTTTGCCCTGCCTTGTATTTCAGCACTGATCAGATTATTTTAGGGATGTTGGGATCCTGGTTGATGGCAATTTGAACATGAGCCAGCAGTACCCTGGCAGCCAGGAGGGCCAAGCGTGTCCTGGGGGCCATCCGGCACAGAAGCACCAGCTGGGCAAGGGAGGGGATTGTCCCTAATAAACTATTAGAGAATGTCCAGAGGAGGGCAATAACAATTGTGAAGAACCTTGAGGGAAAGCTGTATGAGGAGCAGCTGAGGTCACTTGGGTCTGTTCAGCCTGGAGGAGACTGAGGAGAGACCTCATTGCAGTCTGCAAATTCCTTGTGAGGGGAAGAGAAGGGGCAGACACTGATCTCTGTAGTGACCAGCGACAGGACCCAAGAGAATGACCTGAAGTTGTGTCAAGGGAGGTTTAGATTAGATATTAGAAAATTATTCTTCACCCAGAGGGTGTTTGGGCACTGGAACTGGCTCAAGATGCATTTGGAAAATGCCCTTGGACATATGGTATTGTGGGATGACTCTTGGGGATAGTCCTGCGCAGGGCCAGAAGTTGGACCCAATGATCCTTATGGGTCCCTTCCAACTCAGCTTATTCTGTGATTCTGTGATTTTGTGATACTTCTGCTATGAAACCTTTCACTTGGCCTGCAATGTGATTAACAGCTTCAAAGACTGGAGGTGAACTGATGAACAGATACATATTTTCTAATGTTGGCTGCAAAGTGGTCTTTCACTCATGCAGGATAAATAATTCTATGAGCATCTGATGTGACAAAGCCTCAATTTTTTGCTATTTGTGTCCTCTGATATTACTTGTGTTTGCCAAATTACACAAGTACTTTCCATTAACACCACAAATACATGCAATATCTTCCCACAAAATACATTGGCAGTGATCCTTGGACTGACACATTCAGCAATGCCAAGATGCCAGAGGGATCAGACAAAAGTCAGAGGTGAATTCGCAAATGTTCATACTCCCATTTCTCATCCATCCAAATGCCCATTTTTATAAAACTGGTAAAAACATAATTACTTTTGAGACCTCTGCCTCTCTGTCAAAACTGGCTGAAAACAGCTACTGAGTTCAAGAGTTATTAAGAGTGAGGAGAGAGACCCGCAGACAGATGAAGGGATAATTCCAGGCTTGTTTCCATGGGAAATCAAGATACAAATGTTCAGGAAAAAAGTGTGGGTTAGCACAGCCTACAGCCTGAGTGAGAAGAGCTGGGAATGAGCCAGCCTCTCTCCAACAGGGAAAGCTGTCAAGACTGCTAAGAAAAGGATGGCATAGGGGAGAATGGCATAGGGTCAGCCAGGAGAAGGAGAACTGCTGGAGCTCCCAAAACAGGATCAGGTATTTGCAGATGAACTCTGCTACACCATCCAGACTAATAAAACTCTTCACAGCAGTTGTTGGCAAAGCAGAGAGGGACACCAAAACCTTCTGGCTCAGCTCAGCTGCCAGCAGCAGAAGCCCTGGAAATCAGCCATTCTCGCTAATATGCTCTCCATCCCAAAAGGGGAATGGAAGGGGATCCTGTGCCATTCCCTCATCTTGCTCAGCCATTCCCAAGCACTTGGTAGTCTTATCATTGATGTTCAAAATTACTTTTCCCTTTGTAGCTTTGCAGATACTCATCACAAGGCACAGACAGATTCCTCCTCAGAGGCAGGGTTTCTCTTCATGTGCACTTTTAGATTGCAAGAAACTCCAAGCTCTAAACAAAGCTTTTTCCTCTCTTAGAGGTCTTAACAGATGTCTCTCCTGGGTGGTGCCTCAGCTACCCAGGGAGATGAGAAATTATGCTAAAGCTTTCTTTTAGAGGGAACTCAGGATCTTTACTATTTTTGAGACTTTCAGGCTTCACACTGGGTTGAGTTCAGTCACAGAGAGTTCACATAGACTTAGCTCTTTTGGAAAGTAATGCTAGAAATATAGAAACTCCCTCTGATCTAAGTAGTTATATAGTAATTCTCCTGATGCTTCTTACAAAAAGATATTTTCTACCTGATTTCTGACTAAGCCTGTATATCTCAGAATGCATCATCTGCTTGAGTTTATATTTATAATGTCTTGATTTTTAATTTGATATTTTAAGGAAAGATTTTGCAAAGGAAAAAAAGAGCCTCATTCCATGCCTGATTCCTTTTTAAAGTTAAAAACACCTTCATTAACAGAGTTGGGTATCTTTGCAGATTGATTTAAGCCTGAGTCTGCTATTTTTCTGCTAATTAAAGCCATTAATCCAAAAAGATTATTATGGACAGTAAATCTTTTCAATGTGAAATATGTTTATTTGATAATGAATTGCCTGTTACCCGAAAATCTATCCTGAGCTGTTTTGTTTTTCAGCTTGACACAGCAGCCTGAATACTATATCCAATTTTTCTAATTAGTTGTCTGTACAGAATGCATTTTTTCCCCAGTCTTTTAGAATTACCTCTGTCAACTTTGGCCCTTCTGCCTGGATTTGAGCCTTTGACGAGGATGTACATTGCCCTCTGCATTCATTACCCAGGGAGGGGAATTGTGGGCAAGTCCGGGTTGAAACCACATTTTTGAATCACAAGTCACAGCAGCAGAGAGAAGTAAAGCAGGGGAAATGCAGTGCAGCCTGCCTGCAGGTTGTCAGTGTTTATGCATTCGTTGTACTGATGGTACAACTTTGTGGCTGTCTGCTGTTGAATTTCCTTTCATCTTCATCTCTCCTGTCTAGTGACGTGTGCTAAGAGACTTAATCAGCTCTGTCCAGATGGATGCTAATGAAGGAGACATTATACAAAACACTATTATAAATTCTTATTCACATCTCATTTTCTTTTGTCTCACTCTATTTTTAGAGCTGATTTCTGGAGATGCAATTACAATCCTGATATTTATCAAGCAGTCAACATCTGAAGGTGCTATTTCATGTCCACCCACTCTGATTTTTATCTGCCAACAGCTAATGAACGAGTTCTACACATATTTTTCATCTGTCCCATAATAATATTGATCTTGTGTGGCATTTAAATAACAAAAAATACTAAAAACATGTTATGTTTTTAGGTATGGAATAAGGATGTCTTTTTATCTACATACTAGGGCAGGCATTTTTACATGAGATTATTTGCACTCACACATGGGCAGCAGTAGCACATAAATATTCAGGACAGCAACTAGAAAATATTTCAGGTTCCAATTTCAGGAGACATTAGGAAGGAACAAGTAGTTCTGTGAGATGCTAATAAAGTCTGATTACTGTCAGACTTGAATATTGTAGCTGACTGATCTTGGTCCCTAAGAGGCTGCAAGCACCAGTGAAGCTGTTGTCAAAACTGGGACATTTATAGTTCATCTCTTCTGTTTAATTTTTACAGTGTCAGTAAAGGACAGTTTCACACCGTCCGGGCCTCAAGAGGACTTCTCTAGCCAGCATCCACCCTCACAATGTTCGAAGTGCAGTGACCTTTGGAATATTTATCCTTTTGCAAAACAACTGAAGCTGTCAATGATGTCCAGAAATAATTTACAGAGAAAAGAAGCAACAGGAATGGGCTCATACATGAAGATTTGACAGCCTTGCACAAAACTGTGAACACCAGGCAAAGTGTAACTTGTGAAGTCAGGACACACCGTGGATACTTCCTAACAGCATGCTTCTGTACTAAACACAAAACTAAACTTTGGGTTTGCTTTTGATTCAAAAGATGACATTTTATACTAAAGAACACTTGTTCTTCTCATGCTGGGATTTTTTTCACTGCTGTCTTAGAAGTAGACATACCTCCTGAGAAAAGCAAAAACTTGTATTTTGTGATGCTCTAACTGCTGGGATCAGGAGGAAAGGAAGGAAGAGTGTTGAGTCCAATGACTGCTGTGTTTCTGTAACCATAAGAAAAAAAAGACAGGCCTGTTTTTGAGAAAAGTGACCTCTGATGTTCTGAGGAAAGAGAAATTGGAGTACAGGCAGTTCTGGTAACAAAGTCTGACTTAAGATTTCCTGATTCTTTTCCCCATTCTTTGGTTGCTTAAAACTTTGCCTGACTTGAACTTCTTGGGCTGGCTTTTTTGCAGCCCAGTACCTACTCCTATTGACAGACCATCACGGCACAGGCAGTGCCCATTGCACACCATCAAGAGCCAGGTGGACAGAAAGGATGACACCACCTTAATTTCTTATTTTAGGAATCTGTGGTGGTGTGTAGTGTCCCATATATTTGAAAAGAGCTTGGTATTATCATGGAAATTATCTCATTTGGGTCAAAGTGACATTTTTGCTTTCTGAAATTTTCCCCATATTTGGCCATGTAATGAGTGGAGAAATCTTCTCTTGCCCTGATTGTTCCCTCCAAACAGGTTTATGCTTCCCTGGACCAGCAAGAAGTACATCCCTTTTTATTTTTGGGGTTACTATTTTTTAGCTGCTGGCCCCATTGATTTATTATTTTTATTTCCTCCCAACACTTGTGCTTCACTGGGGACTGAACAAGAACAGACAGTGGCCAAATCCCCTCCCTGAAGAGCTGCCAGCTTGAGAAGTACAAGAAGGCAACCAGACAAACTGATTTCAGGCCAAGGAATGGCTCTCTTGCAACCTTTAAATTATTCACAAGCACTCTTTGTAAATTATTAAGTTCCCAGTTCTTAGATTTAGTTCTTTGAGTTTACAGGATTCATTTTCAGATGCTCACATCTGGCTGGCTGCTGTTCATCTCACTCAGAGGATGGCAGCTCAGCTCTTCAGAGTTAAGCATCCTAGTTTTGCATTGATTTCTTTTGGCTTCTATGTTCTTTAAAAAGAAAACTACCAAAGGCAGTCAAGGGAAAGGGAAGGCAAAGTACTTACATCAACACTTAACCATGTCTCAGACCACTCAGATTCCTCCACTCATCCCAAAAATCTGCTCAACCCTCTACTGTTAAATACCAGTGATTTCAGTATCTCCAGTGCAAATGAAAAGCAAATCTGTTCTGTTGGGGTTTTTTTCAGGCCAGCCCTGTGCTGGATATTCAGAATTCACCAGCCCAAGCTTGGTGTCTGCAGGCTGGAGGCCAGAGACACCACTCTAAATTCCTGCAGATACCAGGTCAGATAAGTGCAGATATGTTCATGTCCCTTATTCTCTTTCTCTATACATAGATGTTAATCAGTAAACAGCAAAATTTTAGTGTGCTGCCTATCCACGCTGCTTAATCAGTATTGTAATTCACCTGAAAGGTCACTGAGGATTATTGTCCCATTGGAAGACACCTAGAGATTCATGCCAGCATTTAAAATGTGGATGTCATGAGCCACATTATATTTCATTGAAATGACATTTTAGAATCTCTTACTGCTGGTAAGGGAAGGGCAATAATGTCATCCTTCACAGCAATATTGCGTGGGAGAGATCACCTGCTGTCATCTCCACACATCTCAAGTCTCCTTTTGAAGCATCCAATGCTGACAGTAGAGAAAGGTAGCACAGGGGGTTAGGTGGATTGCAAGTTTGACCTGGCTTGGCATTTCTTGTCCCCTTGCTTTCCCAGAGGTGCTGAGTATCCACAGCATCCATACAGGTATCCAGGATTTTCTCATGCTGGTCTTGGGGCGCATGAAATGCAACAGACTTAAGCAGGGGAAGAGCTTTGTCTGGAAGCATCATGAATGGGATCCTGAAACCCAGCAAACTGCTGCCTCAGGCTTGGTAACATTGCCTGTGTTTTCAGAATAAGCTAGCATTTCTTTCTGTCACTCTTGTTTGATGGGCTCTTTGCTTCTCCTGTTCTAATTCTCTGCTGGGTACTGGCTTTTCTTGGCATATTTATATCCTCAGCCTTCTCTCTGTATGTTGAGAATTTACTCCCAGTGTACCTGAAACTTACTCCTTGACAAAGGCTTGCCTCTCTCTACCTCTTGATGTTTATATTTTCCTTGGTGTCTGGCTTTGCCTCCTTATAGCTCTTCTTCCAGAGGTTTGCTACATGTCCTTTGTATTCCTTTCACACATGACATACAGTTCAACTTACTTCACAAACTGTGATTAGAGAGGTTTGGAAACCTGCTGTGACAGGTTATTAACCCAGCCCCAGAGCTGCCAAACTGAAACTTTGGTTATACTGCTGTGGTACCTTTCTTATCTTTTCAGTGCATTAATGTCACAAACAAGTTTTTCCCCATTTGTTCCAGACTCCTGAAAAATCCACCCATCTACCCTCAGTTATAAACTGGATCCCTGTAGCTGGGATTGGCCTAAAAGACACAGCAAGAGTTCATGCCCAAGCAGCTTCAGCAATGCTGACTTTGACCTCAAAGGAGCTTCAAAGCAATATGAAGAATATAGTAGAATTTTGGAGCAGTCAGAATTCCTTATGTCTGAGAATTCCTTCTCCACAATTTCTATGTATTTTTTGGTAAGTTTCTTTTTCCATGCACCTCCCCAGGGATAGAAATCTTCATTCTGCAACACTAGAAATATTTTCCCTGTACCAGCAGAGGATCTGAATTTGCCTGTGACCCATCCTCAGCAGGTCCCAGGTGTGCTGAGTGAAGAGCTCTCCCTCCCTTGCTCACATTCTGTTAGTTGTCCTTGCTCTTTGATGGAGGATGCAGGGCTATCAGGTAGCCAGCTGAGCCAATCTGCTCCCTTTGGAAGGAGGAGCTGTGCTAGCAAAGATCTAGCAGTTAATTTGCTTAAGATGTCTGGCATATGTTGTGTAGGATAAATTAGGGACCAAAAACACAAGGAGTGCAGTGGGTCCAAGGGCCCTCCACCTGGCAGGCAGGTGATGACAAGTAGCTCTTCACCATCTGGGAATGACAAAGCCTCAAGTAACTTTGCTGAAACAAGATCTGTATCCCCAGCCTCAGCAGTGCCACACCAGGCAGAGGCAAATCTTTGGAACAATTCCACTGTTTCTCCTAATTTTGAGTATTAAAATCAACACTGTGCTAAATAGTGCTAGGCAGTGGCACAGGCTTGCAAGCAGGCTGCAGTTCTCTCACGTTTCCAATAAACTGATTCAATTAGCAGTTCCTCCCCAGGGCTGCTAGGAGGATTTCTGATCTGTTTGTACAAGAGTAAACAGTCTGAAAATCAGAAAACAACATTGTCTGGTTGGTCAAAAGCTGGTATCAACATACTGATTGGTCCCAAGTAAACAAAGCCTTTTTAGGACTTAATTAAATTTTATGTATCTTCTGTTGATCCTCATTTATTTTCCACATCCTTTCAGTTTTTAGATGTTGATGGACAAAGGTAGAAGTATGAAAAAATACCAAAATTCAAAAACCACATTCGTGACATTTCATATTTTCAGTCTCAGAAAATAGCAGAAAACAGGCAGGAGATTCTTCTGAAAATGCCTCATTTCAGGCTTTCACATACAAGCTTTTCAGATATGAATTAATGCCCCTGTTGGACTATAATCTGAAATAAACACCTTTTTTAATATACATTGTCAGAAGAGATGAGGAATAATCAGAAGCCCAGTGAGAGCAGAGAGATACATGGATTACTAAAGCATCTCATATCCACTCATTTATGCTTGTGTCATGATCTCATTTTGCAAAATTCTCAGCCCTGTCAGGTTCTACTGTAGTTGTTAAGCAGTGCAGTGTCTGCTCGGAGGAGTGAAGCCGTTAGCTCTTCCCGCTTCTGAAGCTGCGTTGTTTATTTGGCATAGGATTCTTTCACAGAGCTGCAAATCAATCTCACTCAGATGCTGAACTCCACCTTGTTCAGACACAGACCAGAAAGAGGAATGAATATACAGGAGAAACTTAAACTGAATTAGTCTTATTTTTTCCACATGACGCAGTTCATAGATATTGTTTATTTCTACCTTCAGGCTACCCAGGAAGTCATTGCCAGACAGGCAGCTGCAGCAGCTGTGTGCTTGCTAACTGAAAATCACACAGCCCTTCTCAGACATCCTCTCCCTTCTAATAGGTAAGCAGTTGTATGCCCAAAATGAGAGTATAAATTAATTTGCTGGTCTCTGCATCTCCAGACTGAGCAGATAGGAGAACCATGGTTCATCATGCAAAGGAGGGTACACCAGAAAATGCTTTACCTGCAAGACAGTGTGAGGAGGTAAAAACAGAGTAGAAGAGAGTAAATATGCACAGGAGCTCGAGGTAATCCTGCTAACTTTGCATGGGTTCTGGCTCAAGGCTCATTTTTTGGGGCAGAAGTGACAGGGAAGAGGTTTGGTAACACCTGCTATAATCAGTATGTTTTCTTCAATTTACAGCTATTTGACTGAACTGGCAGAGCCAAAAAAATTTCAGCCTCCAAATTCTTGTAGAGCTCCTTAAAGTGACAAAGAACCCCTAAACTTTACTTCAACAAGTTTAAAAGCTGTGAATTAAGTCACAGCTTTGAGGATCGTGCCTACCTGCTGCCTGCTGCTGCCAGAACATGCAGGCAGGCTCAGGACAAAGCCTTGCCTTGTCTCATAATCAAGGAACATGCCTGAAGGACTGTGATTACATATGGTCACTGGAAATAAGACTAGGAGGGAACATCAGAAGTGTGAGGAGAGAGGGACAGCATGAGAGGCCTTGTGTGGGTGTCTCAAGAGGGTTTGGGATGAGGAGTTCCACCATTGCCACAGTAAGTCTCTCTCAGGTTTTTTATTTTGGCTTCTAGTTACAGAAAAAGTGGTCCTTAAAGAGAGAAACTTTGAAACAATATTTGATTGCAGTTATGTAACAGGAGTTGGGTAAAATCCCCTTAATCCTTTCTCTCCTAGCAGATGAAAACTAGGAATTCATGAGAAACACTGTCAGAAAACTTGAGTCCAGAATGGCTCCAGACTCTGTGCTGACTGATATTTGTTTGGACTTTTTTATTACTGAATTTAGACATGATTTTAAAGGGAAAAAAATCCCTTTAAAAATCCATTTGTTTGACCTTTTCTTTCAAGATACAATAATTTTTCTGTTCAGGTCTCTATTTACCTTAAAAGGGACATTTAGGACTGTTAGCTCCAAAAAATCAATGAGGAAGGGATCATGCTGTTCTGGCAAAAAGCTCAGTGTGCCTGAACTTGTAGAGATAAATGATTCAATGTAGTCCTCTATTTTCTTGCCAGGTCTACCACAGATTTTTCACCTTTTGCTGCTTGGCCTCTCACTTTATTTAGGCCACTAATTTTGCAGATTAAAAAAAATCCTTTTGGCCTTATGGTATTGTCTTCTTCAGGAAAAAAAAACTACAAAAAATCTTATTAAAATGGGGGATTTGTTGCCTTCCTATAGAAAAAAAATTCATCATACTTATCTTAAAGCCTGAAATTTGATCAAGAACACCTCAAGCCATTCTCACACAGTTATAGCAGTGGAGGGTAATAACAGTACTGTTGCTACCTGGCCAGTGGCAATTGTTATTACTGGTGACAGCATCCCTCTGCTGTCAGCTGGAGTGACAATAACGTATTATTTGCTGCAGACTGGGACAATTGCAAAGTGTATTTATTGCAAAGACAGCAAGATTACAGACTATTGTTGAGTTAAATACCTTTTTTTTTTTTTTTCCAGGCAACAGAAGTCTTGTCTATAATATTTTTATAAGGAAAGCTGAGGGCCTATGGGTGCTTTTTATATTCCTGTATTAATCTTCCTGGTCATTCAGACACATTACTTAGTGAGTCTCCCTGATCTTATGAATGGCCTAGAGGGCAGATTCAAAGCATCCCGTTTTGTGAGGTAATTAAATGTTAATGTAATGGATAATCCTATTTTTACAAGCTACAGAGGAAGACTGCTTATAGACTATACTCTGAGATCAGCTCCAAAAAGATAATTTGAATGAGGAAGTTCACAAGGAAGGCTTTTAGGACAGCTGCTTTACAAAAATTTCAGACAGAATCATTTCAAAGTATTTTTCATAAAATTAAGAGGAGTCATTTACAATAATAATGCCCTAGGTTGAGTAAAAATATATGCTCCAGCTAGCACTGATGATTGCAAAATAAAATGTGTCAGCAGAATGTTGCTTGCAAATAGGACAAGAAATGGCTATTTTCCTATTTTGTCTTCAAATGCAAACAAAAACACAGCAAGTTCTCCAACACTTGGAAACATCTGTTGCCTGTCTCCCATTTAGTCTACTTTCAGAGTTTGTATTTTGGTGTCTTATCTGCCTTTTTTTTTTTCTTGCAGAAGACTGAAACTCAGTATTTTGTAGGTAAAGATATCTAAAAAGCATAAGATGCTGCAATAATGGCAATGGAGTGAAAAGACAACTGTTATTAGCATGGTATATCAGGCTTGTGCTAAGCCAAGCACATCAGCTCACTTCACTGAGACTTGTAGGGAACTATGTTTTCAATTGTGCTAACCAGAAGATTAGAAGAACAAAAACCCCAGAGATACTCAGCTGGCATCTGGGTGTCTTGCTTGCCTGCCTGCTTGAAGAAGAGACATTTAAAGTGATCAAAACACAAGGAAGGTAACTCCAAAAGTGACACTCATCCTTTTTCTTTACTTAAATAAGGAGCAGCTAAACATCAGCATTTAATTTAATGACTTTCCTAGTCATAGCATGGTGGTGCAAAGGAAATTCTGAAGTAAAGTGAAATTTTAGTGTAGCCACAAAGGGATTCCAGTCACATTCTATACCAGGATATTGAAAATCACTTTATTTAATACCATTTGGAAAATAGCACTGGTAACCCAACTGTACATGTTGGTTATCAGCACAAGAAAAAAAAAGAATGTGGCAACATGGAAATAGAAGCAGCAGCTATGCTGATTCTATTAGTCACATGTAGGCAGGGTACAGTCCCAGGGCTCACAGAGCCAAAACCAGCTGCCCCTCGTGTCTCAATAGCTGTGGAAATTTGGGTGTCCATACTTCGCTATTTCAAAGCCAGACAGTTCTTCATCATGAAGAAGGCTGGTAAGCTTTTCAATAGACCTAATCAACACAAACCCCACAATTGCATTCTGCCTAGTACATTAGCAAACATTGAGGGGAAAAGTAGAATCCAATCCTAAAATTTACAAGGACAGAGTTCCCAAGTTTAAATTGCAGTGGAACTTCAATTATTTTACTGTATGCCTTGGGATACCTGTGCAGGCCTGCCAGCTGATTTTTGATGGGTCCACCCTTTGTCCTAAATCTAGCTATACACCTGACACTCTGAAAACTACTATTAAGAAGGAGAAATCCTCCTTTCTTAAATTTATCAACCATGTTGAATTGTTTATCAGTGCCAGAGACCTACCTGGACGGTGTTCTTTCTCTAGGTAAGGGAAATACACTCTGAATTCATTGGGTTGGACTATGTAATTTACTAGCTTTATAATGTCCCCTCTCTAAGATTATTCCTTCTTCACTAACGTTAGAGGAATCACATTTATCCTACAGATCATTGTCAAGCACTACCACAAGCTCAATTTTTACCCTCTTACCAAAGTGGTTCTCTTTTTGCACCAGTGAGTGCTGAAGAAACGAGCTCAGTTACTGAGCTGAGCCTCCTTCCTGTTTTAAAGGATTAGGGGTATCTGAGGCTTAATGGTGTCAGACTTACTGGAGAAAAGAATTATTCACACTTATCACTGAAACATCCTCGGCTTGAATGCTGCCTTGGCATATATTGTAATAGTGTCACAAAAAGAATGTTGAGATAGACTTATAAGCACGAATTTTCATTTGTGGGGTCTTTACCTAGTTGCCTCCATTGACTTCAAGGTTGATACCAAGAACTAAAAAAGTTGATGATGGTTTTTCACCAGGCCCTTTCCATAGTTCTGATACTTCTTATTAGAGCTCCTTCTGACTGTTCCCACTGACTGGTGAGCATTTTGATCAGCTGCAGGTGTTGCATAGACATCTGTTGTCAATCTTTGTGCATGCACATCATGGAGCAATTCTTATTGATTATTTGTTGTTATTATTATCTACACTGTTATTTAATAAGTCTCATTTTTCCTCTGTGGTAAATGAAAAGCTTCAAATTAAGGACTATGAGAATGTGGTTATAAAGGAGCCAGTTCCACACAGGTAGTAATTGCTTCACATGAGAAATCTGTCATAACAATCATAAAATCTCTTAGAATGGTTTGGGATAAAAGGGGTCTTAAATATCACCTAACTCCAACCTGAACACTATCCACTAGACCACGTTGCTCAGAGCCCTGTCCAATCATCCCTTGAACAGGAGGGTTTGCAGGTGTAGCATGGTGGGAATAACAGCACAACAGCAACAGCGTGAGAACTACAACAGAAAAGGTCATAATAAAGGGCTGCAGAAAGAAACTATGAGCATTTCAAAGACTAAGGCACTGAGCAAGGATGATGCTCATAACCAGAGGAAAGTAGATTTTACAAATGCAGATTTTCTTAGTTGTAAGACAACTGAGAGGTTCGAAAATGGTGAATGTTAGAATACCTCTTACATCAGTTTGATGATCGCTTTTTTTTGTTCTGTCTATTCTGTACTGAATCCACTTACAGAGTATTAAAAAATGAGTACATTCTGTGGCACTTGAAGAAACCACTAGTTGACCTAAATTCGACTATTAACTAAGCTGATCTTCTCAGAATTGGAAATGCTGCTCTGCACCTGCAGAAGCAGGAAGTTTTTTCTTCATGGCTTTGAATCCTTGCAGATCATTAGTGAATTCAGGGACTATACCAAAAAGTTGTTTCTTGTTACACAAAAATCCCACATTTTGCTCAGAAAAAGCTCAGTAAGAAAGGCTACAGCAGGGTCCAAACATTGTGCACTGTCACTATGGCAAGCCAGGAATCTGAAGGAAAGTGGAAAATATCTTCCTTTCTTGCCTGCAAAGTTCCCTGTCCCTGTAGCAGACGGCTGAGTGCATGCACCATCGGATTGGTGCTTTCTAATCATTTTGCTCTCCATCCAGTTTATAGCAAATGGTAGCTATTTCAGCCTTTTTAACATGTCTGCTTTTGCAGAAGAAAGGGTTCCAAGATATATTTGCAAAGATCTTTGATAGTTTCAATAATCCAAGTGAAAAAGTGATTTTGATGGTTTTTGGGGCCATTGCCAGAGTTGGCACGGACTGTAAGAGCAAGGACAAACGTGGTGTGGAATTTGTGAAGATTGCCAGAGTTTCAACACTTCTTGACTGATGTAAAGCACAAGCAGACTGATGGGTTTAGTAAGTGCTGTTAAAGTTTTAAGGGACTGGTCAAAGTGTGTGTATGTCTGTGAAAGCATGATAAAAATAGAAGCAAAATCTGATTCTATGGAAAACTGAAAGCATGCTTCAAAAGTACAACTAATTCAGTCATTTCAGCCTTTCAGAGTATAGCTTTTCCATTTGCATTTCTCCCAGATACCCCAGCAAGAAACACTAATAATAGCAATTATTATCCACCATAGTAAGAGTAACAATCAAACAACCTGTGCATTGCTCTTATAAAGACAAAAAATTAATCCTATTAGGCTGAATTCAAGCCATATGCAGAAACTGCACAGCCTCTACAATTTTTGCTATAAAAGAGCTGTTGCTGAAATTGATGGAATTACAGCAACATGAAATCAGCACAAAAATAGCATCAAGTGTATAATGCAAAATGCACAAAGGATGGCATTACTACATAGAATCACAGGCTAGACATCTATATGGCATCAGGAGCAAACTGGTGCCATCCACAGATGAGCCTTGTGCAGTATGACATACTGATATCTAAGTCACAAGTAGAACATCTTTGTTCATCCCACTGCTCATGCCAGAGATACCACCCCTGCCTTAATCTGGTAACATTCAGAAACTGAAGATCAAACCACTCTGATTCTGTGATACTACAGCATTTTGAAAATCTTTTGGATTTTCAATTCTAACAGAGACTTGTAGAGTACCAGTGCAGTAGGTAAGAGTTGCCTTCATTTGTAGTGACGGGAAAAATGTTTAGATACTTGCTCAGAGCTGTCAATGGGAAAGAAAAATTCCTAATAGAAGAGGAAGCCCTCATGAGGAGAGGCTCACTGCTGCTGAATCTGCAGGAGCAGAGTCCCGGTGTCATCAAAGTGACTTGGCCATTCATGCCATGGCACTGGAGAACACAAATGATTACTAGCTTGTCTAAGACTGCACAGTCTCACACTTTCAGGCTGTCACATCTTCCATATCAAGATTATTTAACTTTTTAGACCAGGTAAAGGGATATCTTGGTAATGCACAATTTTCCTTAAGTAGAGTTCCAGGAAATATATAAGCAACTAAAAAACAATTTTCTCTTCCTTCAGAAACTCTCCTTTACCATGCTGAGAAACTGTTCTCCTTGTCTGGCAGAAGAAAAAACCAACTCAAAAAGACCTGATTTCATTCACCTTGGTATCTTAACACCAACAATGCAAACAAGAACAGGGAAAACAAGTTCACTTTTTCTACCGTAACAGTCCTTCTAAATAGTCCTCATGCTCCCTGTAAAAACATCTTGCATGTTACTACTGCAGTAGTTTCTTTCCTAAAGAAACACTTTCTTCCTTTATTTGAAAACTCGTGGCAGGAAGAAATATTAGACCTTAGCACTTGAGCCCTTGAGAAACAATATAAATTTTGAGTGTTCTTATTGCAAAATGAGAATTAATATTCCATCTGTAGAAATCAACAGGACAAAAGAAAAAAGTGGACCTGTCTCAGTGTGGTAGGTAATGTTGGAAAATAAACGTATTTCCTTCTCTTTTACCTGTAAATGTAATTGATACCCATCTAACCATAGACAAAATGATTAAAACATACTTGTTTCAGTTGTAGTGTCTGCTTCTATGGTTGTATGTAACACAGATTCACACTGTATATAAATTATACACAACCAGTTACTTATACCCTCTTGTTAAGCTGCTGCAGCACAGTTAAGAGCTGGAGCATAGGAATTTTTTTTTCTCTTCAAATAATTTTGCCAAAAAGCATTTTTTTATAGAGCAAGTAATCCTTGAATTTTGCTTGAATTTGCCAGACAGTTTTGATTTTAAACATCAAGAGAGATGCAAATCCAGAGTGAAAGAAAGAGAAGAAGAATAAAAAGGCAGCAGCGAATAACCTTCTCCAGCTTCCTGATCAGTACTCGTTGCTGGTGAATGAGTAGCTTGAAAAAGCCCTACTGCTTTCTTTCTTGCCACCATACTGTTTCTGCTCTGTTCTTCTGAATTTCACACTTCCATTTTCTGTTGCTCTCCATTTTTTTAGAGATTTCCAAATAAGCAACAAATATAAATCTGTTGATCAGTGTAAATCAGAACCATGAGGTTGGAAAGCAGTCACAGACTGTTGCCCTTACTCGGTCTGCTCTTTCTACATTTTTTTAATCAATATGGCTTACCATTCTTAAATTCCTGAAGACACTTTTTTCTTCTTATATTCATCCTTAAAACAGGCTAGAGGCTGCACGCATCATTGGTTCTACAGGTTGCATCCTGACCCTAGTTTTATAAAATCTGAAATTAAATGTCTTAAATGAATAGTTGGAGTCTAATAGTTGTGTTCCCCCATTTTTAGGTACTTAACCTTCATTTCAGGCAAGGGTATATAATCTCTTCCATCTGTCATACATTAGTCATATGTTTGAGATGACCAGACAGTTTAGAAAACATCTGCAAACACAAAAGGCTAGAAA
This sequence comes from Ploceus nigricollis, assembly GCA_013399945.1. Classification (NCBI taxonomy): domain Eukaryota; kingdom Metazoa; phylum Chordata; class Aves; order Passeriformes; family Ploceidae; genus Ploceus; species Ploceus nigricollis. The sequence continues at coordinate 33,898 of VXBC01008933.1, read as the reverse complement.
TGCACATAAAAAGGGGGGTGGTTCATAGCTTAAAACCTTTCAAATCATGTAAATTTTAATTAGTACAACTATAAAGAAAATCACAAAGCCTACAGAAGTGGATGCCAGATGCATGTCTGCTGAGGTCACAATTCTTAATTGTTTGCAGTGCACTTTCCCTGTGCCCTGAGTGCTCCAGCTCAAAGTTGATCCTTAGAAAGCCTTTCTCAGATGACAGAAGACTTACTTTTCTGAAATTTAGACAAATCATCAGTCCCTTGCTCCAAATGCTTCTGGAAAACCATCAACAGGGCTAAGGAAGTGTCATTGGCACATGTGATGAGTGGATGGCAGAGAGTAACTGCAAAACTGAAGAGATTAACAGGTCATAGTGATCTAAACTAAAAGTTGGAGGTTTTTTTTTGGTTTTGTTTCTTAGGAGGCTTTTGGAGGCTGTTGTTGAAGCCTTCTCCTTTAGCTTTTTTATTTTTGTTTGACAGCTCTGGAACTACTGTCTATAATTTCAGCTCCATCTCTAAAGAGAGCAGACTCACATGTCAATGTACATGATTCTCAGCAAAAAAAATCTTTTCCCTCTTCTAAGCATTTTTTATATTGGTACAATCAAATAATACTATCACCCACTGTTCCTTGGTCTTTGAGTTTTCCCATCAGACAGTTGCCTTGTTTCTTTCTTTTTTCTTCTGGATAGATAGAAATTGCAACCAGTATGTGTACTGGCCAGCCTTTGGGAAAGGGAACAATCACCTCTAACCTCTTTTTTTTTTTGTATCTAGAATGTCCTTTGGGACAAGGCTGCCACCACTCCAGACCCCATGACAGATCTTATTCTTTCTCTCTATCATGCTTTTAAAACTCTCTAGCTTACAAATTCATGTAAGGGTTTTATTGCATTTACTGAATTGTGAGTATATGGGTTAAAAGCTGTATGCCATAGTCTTATTTTTAATTACAATAGTTATAGTAAACTCAATTTTATGATAAAGAATTACGTCTTCCCAGTGGAGAGGTTTCACTTGCCTTCCAGCCAGTCTCTCTCAGGCAGATCCTTAGTTTGAGCCTACTCACTTATGAAACTCAGGTCTTGGAAATAAGATGCAAACAGTAATAAAATTTTTTAAATCTGCAAACAGTAGCCCGAACTCAGTATGAAGTGCTTCAGTATATAAGGAAGGAAGAAGGTAAATAACTCCTTCCAGTTTGGCATACATGAGGCACAGCAAATACAGCTTTAAAATGTCTGTATCTTTAGAATACCAGATCACCTCAGAAGTAATTAACTGTTTATCACGTAGCAAGAGGGGTTATTACAGAGCACCAGTTCTACTATAAGCATTCATACACACTTCCCAAAATCTCAGCTTGTAGCACATGCAAAAAGAAAGTGACCTTGAGGTCAGAAGCAAATTGCTATTATACATCACCAAGGACAGCATGTCAAGTACCATATTTATGTGTGAAGTGGAAAGGAATTAATGAACAGAATTCAGACAGTGTATGTTCTCTGGAGCAATACAAATGAATGATGTCTTGCAACAGTTATTGAGCCAGATCTATTCAGATAGGAATTACTAACATATTAACATGGTAAATGATTTGTTAACCATCATGACTTTAAAATCCATAACAAAAAGTTTGCATTATTTTATTCTGAGGCTTTTAACAAGCCTTTCACTTTCCAAATAAACATTCAGTTGTGAAGAGGCTGTTCAGCTATCATGGGCATTATACACAGTGCTCAAACTTTGGACTGCTAATGAAATATCTAATGTTATATAACAAGTTCCTCAGGATTTTGCATGAGGTTGACATAAATAATTCATGCCTGAATGTTCAATTGTCAGTGCAAATGACGCTCAGTGTCTGCTTAGTTTTACCACTTGATTTTTTTTTTAATTCTGAATAACCTGTTCTTAACTGTTGCGAGATCCTGGGGAGCCTCTGTGCCCCAGGTTGCAGCAGGTAATGTGGCATGGAGTGGAAAGCAACATGCCCCCTTTACGAGCTCTATGGGTCCCAGTTATCGATGCACAGGCGCAGGGACAAATAGAACTGCAGCCCGGGTCTTGGGAGTTGAACGTAGATGTTTTATTCAGCTCATGGTGGATCCAAGACAATCTCGCCCATGTGGCAAGGTCTTTTATGCACACAGAAAGCGGAAGGGGTTGGGGTCAGGGTCACTGTCCAATGATGGCAAAGCATGAAAGGAGAGTTAGGGGAAGTGACGTATGACTTTGAGCAAGGGAGATTGCCACATCTGGGTTGTACCAAGAACTGGGGACAATGCAGGGGCGTGCTGGGTTAAACCTTAACCTGAAAACCACCCCGCAGCACTTTACTGCACGCCAGATTTTGTCACTCTTGCCCCTATTCAGAGAGGTTTCTACACAGATAAATATAATCAGTATCAGTGATGAACAAATTTGGCAAAAGACAAGAAAAATATATCCTTAACAGGAAAAAACACTGTAAGAAATGTCCTAAAAAACTCTGACACTGAACTATCTTAGAATTTTGAAAGGAACAATTTACAGTTTTAGGTGCCTTCTTTCAAAGCACCTAGTAAAGTGACTTCCCTCTAGTGCTGCCTCAAGGAGAAGAGAATACATTTTATTACATTTTTTAACAGATAGAAAAACACTATGCAGGCCTGTGGTTGTGTAGACTGAGTACAAAATTAACTTAGTAATCTTTTTTTTTTTGTAACTGAGAAGGGAAAACTTTTAGGCAAAGCTAAATTGCCAGTCATTCCCAGAGCAAGTAACAAGTAGAGGATAAAACTGGGTGTTAAAAGTGTGGTGGTGGGTACCACAGAGTACCAAGCCATCTGTGCAGTTGTTATTATGATTTCCCTCTCTTTCTCTATTTCCTCAACTGGAACTGCTCATTTTAGTAAGACAAACATGGAGCATTGACATTTATGCTGAGATAAGTTAAAATCTATGCTGTGCTTTTGTGAAATGATGTGTGAAAAATCAAAAGACCAAGTTTGTAAAGTAATTTCACAAGAAACAAACGTGAGATTGCTTTATAACCAGGTATAAAAAATACCATAGACAAAATAGAATGAAATTCCTCAAGAACAATGGAGAACTAGATATTTTGGAAGTACAGAACATGGTATTTTTTTGAGCCTCCAGTGAACATAAGTTGAAACTCAAGCCGTCTGCATATGAGAAAACAATCAAACATCAGGTCAACAGCTGCCACCTCTCAAAACAGCGTCTGAGTCAAACAGCTCCCACTGACTGGAATCTTTTGTCCAGTTCTGGGAATTTTTGCGCATTGTATGAGAAGTTTATATGAGAGAGAGAGAGATTCTGGAATAAACTAGTGCCTGCCTACACTTTCAGTGATTTGCTTTCATGCACCTCCAAGGTAATGAAGCGTGAGTTCAAAAGGTTAGATTTCACACAAGTCACCATGGAAGCCAAGAGGGAAACTTCACATTTGAAGCTCTATTTTTCAGAGCTGTTTATATATAAACGGTCCCAAAGCAAATAAACAAAAGAAATCCAACTTAATTTAGTTGTGAAAGTTGTCAACAATTGCTGCAGTTGAAGGGGCTTCAAACACAGTTGACCTGACTACATTATCAGGTATAAACTGTGCTTCTGTTTGTTTGCTTTGTCCCCTGGCTATGTACAAATGTGACTTTCTAGTGAAACATTCTTCTTGAGACAGAGAAAAGTGAGAATCAATCCTTCAGTAGACTGTAAAAAAATCAATATTTTTCAACAAATCTGACACTTACTTATGGAGCTGTAAAAGGATTAAATAAGTGGTAATATTTTTCTTGACTTATACATGACTTCCATGAATTGTAAAGCATACAGCTGCTATGTGCATGCCATGTGCATGATGCCAAGTATTCTGCCAATAAAAATTCCCCTAATAATGAAGAACTTTCTCAAAGATACAAATGCTTCTTGTACTCTCAGGAATTATTTTATTTGCTAGGCAAAGTTTCATCCCTGCCTTCAAGAAGTTTTAACTCCTTCTATAATATTAATGAGATTCTTCTCTGTCTTCATTGTAAAATCTGGAAAGAAAGAGCATTTCTGCTCTAATCTTTTGGCACCTGAACATTTAATTAAAAGACTCTCGTAGCTCCCAAAAAAAAGCATTAGCTTTGGCAAGTACCCCAGCACACTCAGGAAATCACCAAAAAAATAGCCTAGTGTAGACCTCTGTTTAGTAAAACTACAAGGGCAGACCTCATTACCTTGCTTATTCTTGGTTTTCAGTGCTTTTAATTTTTTCACTGCTGCAAAATAGGGAACTCAGCTGTTGTATATGACTAGGGAATACATTTTTCCAGATGTCATACAAACAGCACACGTATTTGATAATTTGATGGAAGTGGAGTCATCCTAGAGCTAGAGTGTCCTCAGTCATCAATATCATCAATAAACCTAAATAAGTGAACCCAGGAAGTATCTTCTCATTATCTTTCTGTGCAATCTAGTCTGCCAGACTACTTGAACTTGTCCATAATTGTGCATCATCGCTAACAGCTACATTGGTGTAAAGAATTTGTAAGTCAATCTGGATCAGTGGCATGGGTCCTGCATAAAAACTGTATCCATGTGGGTCACAGCCTACCCCACAGTAATAAGAAATATGTCTGAACTCAGTAAATTACTCTGAAGAATGCTGTCTTCCCTCTGCGCATTTCCACTGATACCAAATGAATATTGTTCTTCTACATTAGCCTGTGAGAATGCCCCATCTTCAGATGGAGGAACTTGAGTGGCAGTTTGGTGGCAAGACTCTCAAAGCTGTATAGGCACATTCGTAGGCACATAGCATCCTTAGCAGAAGTCAATAGATGTTTCCTTTGAACAAAATTTTCTTTGTTCTACTTTCTGGCACAAGTGTGGCATGTAAGCAGTTAAATTATTTTGCCTTCTACCCCACCCCCCTCTTTGTCACCTAACTTTTTTTTAAAGATTTTGAACTGAAACTACAAATTTTTCATTATGCTGAGTCTTTCCTATAAGAAAGATTTAGGCTAATTCCAAAAGAAGACTCAAGGGAGAGTGGTTCCTATAGACTAATCACAACCTCAGGGAATTGGCATATCTATCCTGCATGTTGCTATGCCCCACAGATGCAATTATCTCACACCAGCTGCACAATTTATTGTGACTGTTAATGAAGGACTAATACATGTGCAGAATTATACAGTTAAATCCAAACGCAGAGTCACATATAAAAGAACAGCAACATTTACAAGCAATTATTGAACTAATCAAAATATATTTTCCTGTAGACCTGGAGACCTTATTTGTGCAATGAATGATGATACCTCTGTAATATTACTTGTGTAAGCAAGGATACAGGACCAGGTCCCAACTAACCAACTTTAGCCAACTGTAGCAGCATGCAGAAGTTGCAATTTAATGAAGTGTCAGTTATAAACTGCCAATTTAAAATGGATTAGGTAGTCAGATTCACAATAAAAATCCCCTCTGGGGAGAATCTTGGCCTACTTAATTCACGGGCACGGAGACAATTAAATTGTAAAATAACTCTGCTTGAAGAAATCATTGGAGAAATTGTTCCTGATATACTTTCTGCAAAATATTAAAAGTTTCAGTTTTAAAAATATTTATGTAAATATAAGAACTGAAAAAGTCCCAAAACTCAATTGCAGTATAAAATAAAAGATTTAATGCGTCAGTACTCAGCTTCTCATACAAAATAAGAGTATGCAAATTTATCATAGACGTCTTTGGCACTTTCTTCTTTACCTCTTAACTTTCCCTTGGCTTTCCTTAGTCAAATTTCCTTAGTCAAATTCTTCTATCACCTCTGTTCCCCTCTTTTTTGCCACCCTTCCAGTGAGGACCTGCATGCATTCTCATAACAGCCACACCTTTGCTAAAATAATGGAGTAAGTTAAGTAAATACAAATTTTTCTGAGCTATTGGTGAGAGAAAGACAAATGACCTCTATTCTGAAATGTACTGATTCTAGTCTGTGTGAACTGGCACACATACATATACATGCACAATTACACCTATACACCTTCAAAGCCAGGAAATTGATTCAAAAACTCCGTGGGACCTGAAAGGTTGGTTACATTTCTCTGGTACTTGGGTGTTTCAAATGCCTTTACTGGAAAGAAAAAGTAAAAGAAAAGACTAAAATGCTCCTGATGTTAATGAAACAAAAGTCAACTACTGCTTTTTTTAATACTCAGAAACAATGCCTTGGACCATGTAATTTACCTGAAAATGAACAATGTTCAATTTACTCAAATTAATTTATCTAATGTGTAAAAATACTAGGAATTTATTACAGATTAAATAAAGATTTGATAATCTCAAGATTCCACATCTTTTTCTTTATGGATAATTTTCATGGACTTCTGGGCTGTAGGCTATTTCATAAACTACACTTACAGACTTCACAGACTTCAAGGCTGTCATAGACTAGATGGCAAGACATGCAACAGGAATAAGCTCTGTAAAAGATACGGCATTTGATGTCTTCTACTTCAGACCATCCTTCATCCTGGAATCAAATGTAGATAGATATGGAGTCTTTCACAACACGATATTCAAACAGAACCCTAAAAACATAGACATTTGGAGTGGATCTTCTGGAGGTAGCAATTTCCGTATGTAATTTTTCAATGAGTTACCTGTTTCAGTTGGTCATCACATGTGCACTGTCTCCACTTGCAGCAATAAAACTCTACTTATCCTTGCTGGATTATTTAAGATACAAGATTTTTAAGAGATGGGGTAGTGCAGAATACAGCTGGTATCCAAGAAAGCCAGTCTTAAAGAGGTACCTGTGTAAATTTAATTATTCCATTTGAAAAGACATCAAGTGCAGTACCAAAAGGCAGCAGATTGAATGAAGGGCATCTTTTAAGTCCAATACAAAAAAAAAAGACACACTATAAAAATTAAAACAAATTTAATCTATGGCATTAGTTTTCAAACTACCTGTCTTTTCTGGGCACTCATTTAGCATAAGAAATAACAGTTCACATCCATCCTCTTCTTCAATAGCAGATGTTTTGAATAGAGGAACTCCATATGTTTTGTCCTTTAGGCTTCATCGAAAATTCTACAGATTATTGTGAGCTGTGGAAATAAATAGTAAAATTTCCTCATTTCTACCATTGAAGGTGTTCTGCTGTGTAGGAAGAAACCCTCAGATTTACCAGGACAAAGACAGTGAAAAAGGGGCATGATTCTCAGCCCAGTGGAAGAACCCTGGTCTCCAGTTTCTGTTTCACATCCCGTTTTTTTTGTCTGATTCGCTGCTTTTTTTAACGTGAACTACAAAACTGGTTCACTGGTTTGGCTTTGTTTGGACAGCATTTTTGAGGTTCCACAGTTTTGCTGTTGGCAGATCTGACCTCATTAACACCCTCATTGTTCATGTTGGCAAGTGGTTAAAGTTCACTTTTTGTTAAATGCATCAGTCTGCTCACCCAACCGTAAAAAAAAAAAAAAAAAAGCCACAACTATACCCAAAGATATTATTGAATATAATAAAAAAGCAAAGCAATATAATGAAGTATCCAAATAAACATAATGTAATTTTAATTTAAATCTACATTTGCAATGCCAGTGCTTTACCTGAAAAATCTGTACAACTTACCACAGCTAAAAACTACATGAACATGGACAGGTTCCTACACTAATTGTTTAAAACCTGATTGCAATGAGCAATGAGAAATTCCTCTGAAATCCAGGACAATGCATTACAAGCAGTTGTACAGCTTCATAAGCCAGAAAGGGTGTCAAAAGGAATTTCACAAGCCAGAAAGAAGCCATTCCTCCCAAATGGAAGGAAATGCTGACGGAAGCTGATGGTCTGTCACTGGGAAAGAACAACATCTATCTGTGTGTGAAATTCCTGACATCTACAAAATTTTCAGCCTGTACCTCTTAGCCAGTGCTGTCTGTAGATGATGAAGGACAAGGGGAATAAAACAATCTTGTGGGTGTTAAAATCTTGCCTAAACCTTTTTAGAATAAAGCATTTGTAGGAGAAAATCCTGCAGCTTTACAATTCTAGCCTTACCCATCTTTGAAAAACAGGTATCTTAGGGGGAGTTCTTGTTTGCAGTCCTCAGTGTTTAAACACAATCCTCACAGAGATCCATAAACACATAGACACAAACACCATGGGCACTGTCAGGCTGACAAGTAACTTGTCAATCAAAACCAGTCAAGCGAGAGGTGACACCAGGCTGTCAGAGGTGGTTCCAGGCAACAGGAGAAGTCTGCATCTTGTACAGAAGGACCTGATACATTACTAAAATGAAGGAGTCCAAAGTGGGGCAGGACTCGTGACCTAGGACAGCCCAGGCAAAATTACAAGCAATGCAGCTACACAGGGAAAGAGGGCATAGTGAAGAGACACCTGAGCTAGCAAAAACCTGCAGTAGTGAGTGGCAACATTGCAGCTGAACTTCTTGTAGACCTCAGCAGAGCAAATCTGGGCACATATTCACTAACATTCAGTAGTGGGAAGTGTTCAGCTGCACGTAGTGCTGCAGTAAATGATTCACTGTCTCAGATTTCTGTTAGCTCAAACATCTCCATTTCATGTGTAGATACAGGTGGGGAGATTAAATAACTATCCATTTAGACTTGCCTTCAGACATGCAACTCTTGTTTCTTTCATTAAACTGTGAGAAGAATAGTAAAACAAACTAATCCAGAGAAAATAAAATTGCTCAGAGGAATAATTATAGCAACTTTCACCTCAACAGCTGGGTCACTGTTTCAAAATCATTCAAATCACTTGTGACTGAAAGTCATTACCAGTTGACTCCACTCAATGAGCTTGTGCTTCAGGTCAGAGTAATAATTACTGCAGGACTAAAACTGCCATTAGTGGCTCCATTAGTAAAGAGAGAGAGAAAAAGAGCGAGAGAGAAGTAGCAGTCTCAGTCTCATTAGTACTGCTTTTCAACCAAGAATGAGAGGAGAAAATACTTAGAGGAATCCTGCACTGCTGAGGCTTGATTTAGCTGCCCAAACAAAGCACCATTTGTAATACTCCAGGATATCATACCTGCACTGCATCTGCATCTCCAGAAGGACACGGGTCCCCCTTGGATCTTACCTGTCACATTACCAGTGCTGTGTAGATATGATAAATAGCCAACCTCATCTTGGCCGTAACACTTGACATCCATCTGGAGACTGATGAGTTCTACCCTTTTTATTCCACTCTCCCTCCTGTACTCCCAAATAGAAACTCCAGCTTCAAAAACTATTGTGTTATTAATAACAATTAATATTAATATTAACTTTGACAACTAACAAAAGCCACACAGATATTGGGAAATATTGTCAGAAAATATGTGCATATAAATTATGAAAAACAGGTATCCAGCTGTGGCAAGCACATATTTCTCTCTCTCTCAGGATTTTAATACAGAGAGAGACAGAAGAGAAGAAAGAGAAAACCATTTCTATTTCTGTCCCTTGTTTCTCCCATGTGGAATGCACTGGAGAATTGTTTCCCTGAGGTGATTGGCTCATTGGATACTGGTGAGGATTGTTTGGCCCTGATGGCCAATCGAATCCACCTGTGTCTAGACTCTCTGAGGGGAGAGAGTCGCGAGTGAAGTTAGAGTTGGTAGTTAGATATGGTAGTTAGAAATGTAGTACGTAGTTTTAGTATTTCTCTTTAAATAGTATATTAATGTAATATAATATAGATATAATAAAGAAATCATTCAGCCTTCTGAACTGGAGTCAGACAACATCATTTCTTCCCATTCTGGGTTCACCTGCATTTTCTCCGCAATATCCAGCAGACATCCATCTGGAGACCCATTTTGCTAAAGATTCCTTATAGCCTGATACCTGTTGTTTAACACCAGCAATTTACCTATACCTGGGATGGTTATTTTCCTTATAGAAAGTGATACCTGAGCATTTCTGTATCATAGAAACAAACTGAAGAAGCTGAGCTGAGGAGCTGCTCTACGTAGGGTAGGCAGGCTAGGAGTGAGATTTATGACAGCTCAGTGTGGCTGGACATGCCGATGGCTCTCTGGTACATGAACTACAGTGTAATACAGCTGAGCTAGGATGTTAAACCCACTGTTCTGTCAAGTCACTGATAGACACAGATGAGGCCAGGTGAAAAGAAAACTACAGATTTACATCAGCTGAAAGGAAAACCATGGTGGAAAACAAAACCTTTAAGAGATTCGTTTCTTATGTTTTCAAAAGGAGCTCTGTGAAAATACCAAATATTAATGACCATGAATCCAGAGGGCTCCGAATAGAAAGCAGTGTTTTAAAAACAGGGGCAAATGTGTGAATACTGTATTAAAGATTTATTATAGAACATCTCTCTTCATAAAAATTTCTGGTAGTTTTTAAAAATAGATTTGCTTACATGACTGGATTCTTTATACCCAGATACCATTCATAATAACATGCACTCATAATAACAAGATGGCCTTATTAACATTCCATATTTAAAAGACCAGCTGACATGTTCAATTGGGTCTTTTAATATTGTAACAGTTTTTCTAATGGTTGCTATTTTAATTTCTCTATCTCTTTTAAAGTATCACTCTCTTAAATATTTATTTCTCTCTTTAAGCACAGTGTTTTAATCCAACATCAATTCCTTAGATTTTAAGAGAAGGTTATTACAACACATCAAACATATGGGCTCATTTCAGCTCCCAGCATACATAAAATTAGTCAAAAAAAACACTACCTATTTGTTACCAAAACATGTGGTTCAGTCAGTAATTTTTGCTCAGAAGTATTGTGAGACTAATTTAGCAAGAACAATACATTTTATTTTTTCTCACCTCACTCTTATCTCTGAAGATCACACAGCAGAAGCCAGAATTGTAAGATGAAGTTCAGTGTCTCTCCCTTGCTCTGTCCCTCACATATATTTCATTCAAGGTTGTCTCCACTTTCAAGGCAACAATTGCTTTCAGAGATTGGGAAATCTATTTTCAAAATTTATACTGCCTTTTGGAATTACAGAAACAGATAAATCTTGCAACAGTGGTGGAAGCAAAAACTTCAAACTATATAGACATAGTATTAAAAACCTGAGATAATTCCAAAGTCTTTCTCACAATAAAGATTTTTTTTTCCTGTTTCTATATGAGAAGGGGGGAAAAAAGCCTATGGGAGCATGTAAGTTTAATGCCTGACCTCCTGTTAGAACAGAGAGCACATTTGCTTTCTAGGGAGTAAATTCAAGCACTGAGCTTGGGACCACCAGTGAGTGGCTCCCTCTCCCCTGGCTCTGTTTTGGGGCACCATGCAAAACTGCCTTCATAATAATGTCCAGGGACATTTCAAGGTATAGCTTGCCCCCAAGATCTCACAATGTAGTTATAAAGAAGACATACATTGGTTTTGCCACCTTCTTATCCATGAAGCCTTCAATTGCTACCCTAGAAGGCTCTGCACTCTCAAGATCCTCACACCACATCCTGGAACAGATAAAATACACGCTTAGATTCATGCTGTAAAAATACCACAACCTTATATTACTTCTGTTTCTATGAATTAGAAAAAGCAGACCCAATATTTATTGCATTTGAGGGCCACAGGAGGGTCATGCTGAATGCAAACGACTCCAGCACACAAATGCAGCACAGAGAGGAAGCAGCTGCCCTGCCCAGAGGACAGCTTTCTGAGCAAGGGGAGGCAGCATGGCATGGGAATGATCCTCACCCTGCCACCATCAGCAGCATGGGCACAGCCAAGGAGAAAGGCAGAGCTCTTCCTCACAACATTCACTTCACTTTCCTCCCTGGAGAAGCAGAAGCCAGCAGCAGCCTCTGAAATGAGTGCTGCTCTTTGGGCTGCCAGTCCCTCACTCACACTGGCAGGCAGCAAACCCAGCAGGCTGAAGTATTAATTACCACCTAGTTAGTTTGATGTTCACTGGGATAACTATAAACCAGAATTGGCAAATTCATGACATTTGGGCTGACTTTGAGAAGGATGTGGGGCCCACTCCTGTGCCTGCCTGTGAAAGGACACACAGGACAAACAGATGCCAAACCAAACTGTAATTCACCAATGATATGTGCTGGCATCTTGTAGCTGTCAGAGGTTTCAGGGTAGAAAGCAGACCTTAAACACAGCTTTTAAAGACAAAAATACTACTAACACCTTTATCTGCTTAGAAGCATGTTTCCCATTTAGCACAACTCCACAACTATCTGTGAACAGCGAAAAACTGTAAAGGAAGATTGAAAGAAATCTTTGACATTCATAAGTCAGGAATTATAGAGTAACTCTGATATGAGAAAATCAAAGAAAAAATGAGTCCTAACATGACCAGTTTTAAAAGAAAAATGCTTTTGCGTGCACATGTGCATATGTTCTATTTACTCATATTTTTTCACAAGATTTTCTGAGTAAAGAGAATCCAAGGATCGTGTTGCTGGGGAAACTGAAATGATGGTGTAATCGTCTGAGAAAGTGTGAAACGTAGAATTAACACCACTGAATTGAATTTAATAACACTGTGCAGCATCAGAACTAGCCTTAAATCAATATTTAATTTTCTCAGCCATATTACAGATTAGTTGTAGCCATTATATCTCCAGGGAATTCCAACCACCCCACAGAGGGTCAGCCTACCCAAGTACTACTTTGCAAGATCTTCTAGTGGATAGATGACAAAATATTCTTTCAGAGTTTCTAACTTCAGCTTCCATAAATATTTCATTTTTTTCACCCCCAGTGTTCTACTGTATTTGGTTTTACCCACTTAAGCTCAGTGATACTTATGATATATTACAGCTATTATTTCTAAAACTAGACAAAACATAACCCACTTTTGGAAGGCAACAAAAATAATAATCACTAATATGAGTGCATAAAAATAAGCTTCTACAACCACTGCTTTCAAGAAGGCTGCTTTCAAATAAAAGTCAGATCTGAGCTTTAGCTTACTTACAACAAAAATCTGCTGCTCAAAGTTCTTCCATATTATATTTCAATCCAGTTTTTACTTGGAAGTACCCCACAAGCACAAGCAAAATGAAATTGCACGGACCATAAGATGCGCTTTCACCCTTAACTTGAAAAGAATTTGTGAAAATATTTTGTGGCAGCAGCAGAGATGCCATTCCCTGAATGATGTTCTGCTGCTGCAGCATACAGGCATAGCAGAGAGCACTGCCACAGAGCAGGGGAGCAGCAGATCACACCAGGGGTGGCGTCAGCAGCAGGTGCTTGTGCAAAGTTGCTGCCAGGCCTGGGACCCTCCAATTAACTGCATCAAATTTGTAGGGTCCTCGAGAAGAGAACTGCGACAGCTTGATGCTACAGCTCAGTTCTCTGCTACTGCACAAGGAGAGGCTCATCCATCACGTCACTTGGCACACAGGTGTGCATCCAAGAGTCTATTAAGGCTGTGCCCCAGGGCACAGCCTCACAGGTTCCCACATATTTGACAGAATTGTGCCGGTACAAAATGAGCCAGTGCAGAATGCACTCAAATGGACACAAGACTGGTCAAGGTGAGAACTGCAGCATATGCAATTAAGCAACTTGAGGCTGGGAGTGGAATTTGCACTGCTTATAGCCCTTTCTGAATTTGAACAAAGTAATTTCATCTTCAGGGATTCATAGATTTGCTAAATTATTCTTGCATAGGCAAACAGAAACACGTGTGTAGAATGCTTGGTGCTGCAAAGAGCAATGATTTCACTCAGTCAATAACATCACCATAAATTGGCAGAAGAATGTAGAATCAGGTTATGTCCTGACAGAAGATAAATTTTACTGTGTTCCCTTTGCCAGTAGGCTGAGTTTATACATAAGAGCTAACTTGCAACTTAGTGTATTCTGCAAAAGAAAGCCTGATATCTGCCATAGAGTTTTGACCAACAGCAACCAAACAGCATTAAATTATTGGGAATTCTCTTTCTCATGTCAGAGAAGGAGACTTCCCTTTTTAGATGATACTTGATTTGAATCAACCAGCAATTTATGAAGAAGTGCCTGATAGAGACATTTGAAAATTTCTTGGCAAGCATATGTGTTTCATGAAGCTAAAAGTCAGGCATATAATAGAATGTTACAGGGATCATTAATGGATTTGTATGCAGAGATTGCACTGTACATACTGGTTTATCTGTAGTTGTTGGACAAGCAGATTAGTCCTTTATTTACGTAAGCTATAAAATTGTCCTAGAAGAAAAGTATTCCAAATTGTCAACAAAAAAGACTTTGGTTCTCCATCAGTTTGGCAAGAAATGAAGAGAGAAATTATAAAAGAGCAGATGGTAGAAGAGATACACCAACATGTTGTATGCAACAGCAAAGGAAGATGGGAATCTTGTAGGAACAAAATATGCTTTATCTGCTTAAAAGTTATAAGCGAGGGAGATCTGTAATTCAATATATGAGAAAATGTAAGCTTCCAGAACTGAGAAATAAGCAGATATTTTTCTGGATTTCTTTCTACTATTGAAAATAATGGAAAACAATCTATAGAATTTACTGCCTTTGACTGTAAGAAGGGATTTATATTACTCATGCTACATTTACCGTACATATTCAATAATTAGCAAACAATCTTTGAGTAACCATGAGAGTAGTGATATTTCTACAACAGAGCACAGTATCTGTGAGAGTTCCTACAGCTTCAAGAGACAGATTCCAGACCTGGAAAAAATTATGGATAGTGCACATGTGCGTGGAAAAGTTTTGAAGATTAAGACAAAGGATATTGTGTGTAATTGTTCACATTCAGGTAAGTCTGACTGAAGGGATGATCCTCTTTCACATGCCTGAAAAGTTATATCCAAAGTCACTTTAATGTTGGCAACGGCATGATCTCAGTGGAACACAGTCTTCATTTACTGTATTTAAATATTGTAGCTAGGGGATTTTTCTTAAATATTCATTGTTTGTTCAACCAAATTATTATTTATGGAATTTACTGAGGTATTCATGCTTTTAAGAATTTGTTTTTTTCTCAGCTATACAGTGCTATGTTATGTGCAAAGTAAATGAATAATCTCTACAACTTCAATCTCAAACACTTAAGCATATGAAAGAAACATAAACCACACATCCCCAGTATCATAACTTGAAAAGGAATCAACCTACGTCTTGCAGTGCTGGGACTCCTGGTTAAGAGTAGTAATATTGGGTCAAAAAGAACTGAGATTACATCCTGTCATGAAATCAAACAAAAAATTACTTTCTATCATAGTTTAATTATGTTTGAAATTTTAGGTTTCCTGTCTTTTTTACATTTTTAAACCCAGAAAAAATAGCACCACAGAGAAGAAATAATTTCACGGCACTCTGTACTCATGACACTAAATTGTTGGAAGTCAATATTCCTCCTGGATAGTGGGCATTAAATGTATATTTATTATTTGAAAACATGTTGCAAACCACTTGAATAAAGAATACCAAAATTCATTTTTTCTACACAGACATGACTAGAAAAATCCCAGCCTTCACCAAGACATTGAGGAAGTATGTTCATTATAGTTAATATATGACCTCAGCAACATTGATATATATACAAGAAATGCATCATTTTAAGAGAAGGTATTTTATCAAGCTTCCACACTCACATTAAATAATGAGATAGGCAAACTAGACAGAGAAACTAGAAAAGAGACTTTAAGTGTCCATTCTGTTTATTTCAAGCAGAACACTTAAGCCTTAAAACCTAAGACTATGCCAATCCAAACACACAGAAGTACCTGGAGGGTTTTCAGAGAAATAGGGCCAGAACAAGCCACACTCATTAGATCAACATTTCAACTGGAATAAATGTTCTCCAGTATATTTGAAAAGAGATGCTTGACTCTGAACATCTGAAAGCATTATACACAGACACAACATCCACCTGGACATTTTCATACTGAAAAGTCCTAATTGTCTCACTCATTCTGGCTTGCTTTGTAGCTTTTGGACTTAGCTGAACACACTGCTGTTCATTTTTCCATAGTGGAAATTAACAACTCAAGAACCCAATTATAATAATACCTTGAGGGTACCTTTTATTTATAAGGTAATATGCATAATCTGGACTAATAGATTCCGTGGCTGAAGGACAAGGACTTTATTAGCCCAAGATACGGTTATTACAGGTTATTATACTCAATGTTTAATTAAATATTGAAATCTTAAAAGACAGATGTGGGAGGAAGTTTGCTTTCTTCCTTTACCCTCCTTCAGCCATGCCTTTTAGTCTCTTTATGCACTTCCTTCTTTTTATACCATATCCATTTTACATTACCTTCTGATCTTTTGTGCGCAGTTTCCTTTTATTTCCACAGACTTTGGTGACAGCTGAAAAAGGAGTTTAGATTGTATCTTTCAAAGTGAAAAACACTCTGAAAACCCAGAGAATTATAGTTTTTTACCTGAACTTGTAGATACTAATAGACAATTGAAGTGTTTGCACATTCACAGTAAAACACCACAGAAAAAAATCATTATGTGATTAGAAGAAGTTAAGCATGGAAAGAGGTAGGCTTGTAGGAAGGTAGATAACATAAATAACCTTGCCAGTGAAGGTACAGGACAATTCACATAATTAGGTCTAGCACATGCCTGGTTTTAGAAGGCCATCATTAGATGAGATGAATTCCATCTCTGCTAAGAATCTTTCTTGGACTCTATTTCCTTGAACTGTAACAAATACAGCCTCAAATTCTCCTGTATATTCTCATAATATAAAGTAGATGAAGTGCAAGCAATTCAACCAAGTGTGTTTAGCAGAACTCTCAAGTGATGGCTGTGTTGGAAGTTGCTTAGGAAAGTGTTATCAAACATGAGACAGCAATGGGCAGTTACAGGGACTGTATATGGAGCACATCAAATTAACATTGATGATGCAAGCTGATTAAAGAGTTGAAAGTCAGCTGGCAATTATCCTCCTGGAAATGAAGATAGCATGGCTTTCCTCTTTTTTGTTACAAGGTCACAAGCATCACCACACGGATGAAGGCAAAGGGTCTAGCAATATATTGGGAGGAAATGTTAACCAAAGATACCAAGGTGTTGATCACAGATGACTAAATCACCATTGTGCTTATCAATAGTATTTAAGAAATAAAAATCTAGCGCCAAAACTAACTGAGATCTGTTTTCCCTCCACAGCTGGAATGCTGATACTTCCACAGGAATAAGAAAATGAGTTCCTGTTCTCGCCTGCCAGTGGTTCAGTAGGCTTTCCAAGATGAAAAATATTTTTGTATCCCCATGACCCTTTGAGCACATGTTGATACCCAATACAAGTATCTGGCAGCTGCAGAGATTTAATATCTCTCAAGATAACAGTCTACTGTCAACAAGATCAGTAATTTATAAAAGGAAGAGATGTTTCAAAAATGCCATGGAAAACTGAATATTACAGGAGTCATGTACACAAATAATTTCCAAGTTTGAGCCAATTTACTCTCTAAAATGGCACATGAAGAAGCAACTGGAAAATAAGGCAGAAATTGGATTTCAAGTTATTTTCATTCACTCATTCATGACACCTGCACTCTGAACTCCCTCACACCCTGGTCTGAGAGAAACTACTCAAACACAACTGCAGTGTTTGGATAATGTCTCATGAACAGGACTCTGAGCTAATACAAGCGATGGCAACAGAACCTCAAAACAGAAGTGAATTTCACTGTTTGAAATGGTGAAGGCATGCATGGTGCACCAGCACAGCGTTTGTGGAGCTGTACTCTGGGAGATACATGGAACACCAAACATGATACAGGTTCCCAGTAGTACCACAACCAGGAAAGATAGGAAATTTGTTTCAGATTAATTCCAAAGAAGAGCTTAAATGGATATACAAGGGAGATGGAGAAGGACTTTGCAAATGAGGCTGCTGCCACAAAAACCTTGAGTAAGCAACATCTCTGAAAGCAGGTAAAATGAAAGTAAATTTGGAAGTGATCAAGAGTTGAAGAAAATTCTCACATTCAAACCAACCATTGAAAGGAAAAATTTTAGTAGATAGAAACTTCTCCAATTTACCTAAGGTGGAGGTGGATTTTAACAACCTCCTCTACTCCTCAACATAATTATATTTCCACTGAAGAATTGGCTCTAGGCAGCCCAGTCTGTAGGTTTTTCTTTTCTTTTCTTTTCTTTTCTTTTCTTTTCTTTTCTTTTCTTTTCTTTTCTTTTCTTTTCTTTTCCTGTTTCACTCATCTGTATCCACATTTATTCTACATCCCCTCCTCCACTTTTAGAGCACTGAAAACTCTCTGCAACTAACATACTCACTCTACACATGCACCTTGACAGGTGAGCTGTAAAATAAAACTATCTTATCAGAAATCTTCCCAGTTACCCACAGCTGTCACACGTGTGAGTGAGCCTGTGCTTCTAATACTGTTTCCTTTCTCTTTGAGTGAGGAGCCTTATTCTGAACAGAGCACTTTCCTTTCCACCTGACCCAGATTCACCCACACTGAAAGCTGAAATGTGCACAATATCCTACTGAAATACAGGAGCAATATGAGAGGAGTCACTGTGGTTTTGTCCACCTGTCACTCTAACCCTAATGGTTCCCTGCTTTTCATTTTCCCTCTGGGTTTTTCACTTCTCCAAACCACTGCTACTCGACCTGCGACACTGACAGCGAAGAGCAGGTTCTGCTCAGAGATCTGCATTCTCCCCAGGAAACTTGAAGTGAGGCAGCCAAGCCTCCAACAGGGAGCAGGGATTTTAATGGAAAAGGCAGTTGCTAAGGCATTTGGATTATTTATATTTTTTTTTGTTTCAACACACACATGTATTTCAAAGTTTACTCTCTGGGTATTTAACCCACATGGGCAAGTAGTCATGCAAAGAGAGCCTATCAATTCTATTGTGCATAAATTCTACTTGAGTGAATCTCAGAGCTCAAGCTGAGGGCCAGCTCATATGCCTGGCAGAAAAAGACACAACTTCTGGCAGTGGAACAGTTATTTGTCTAAAAATCAATAATTTATAGGGGAAAGAGAGGCTGCATAAAACTGAGTAAGAAAAAAACCAGTAAAAGCTCTAATACAAATGCAGGAAATAAATCACTCTTCCTTCTTCTATGCTAGAAATTTAATTCAAAGATTCATACATCCAGTTTAATAGAAATAAACCACCAAGATTATAGCTCCCTGTGGCATGCACATGCAAGTACTAAGCTCTTATCCAAATACCTCAGCAAGCAGTTTTTCTATGAGGGCAAAGAAATAGGTGAACAAGGAAGTTTTAAGATTGAAGCATACTTTGAGACTAAGGGATCTGATTGAATCTAAAATCTACATTTTTTTAATCTACATTGTGCCTTCATCTGACCTTGTCAGTATCTCCATAGGAGAATTCTGTTTATTCACTGCAATATTATTTGGTTGGGTCAAGCAATCAAACTTTCCCACTTCAAGATCAGAGATAACAGCAGAGTGACCTGGTTTCAGGAGAGAAAGGTAAGGTGTCAGGAAATTAGTACTGATGCCTGAGTTTCAGCATGGAAAGCTCCAATCCATGGTGATGGCACCGTTAGCTAGATTAAGGGAATCTAGGTCTCACAACAGCACTGCAAAGATTCTACCCATCCTACATTTCAGTAGAAAAATGTAGGAGAAGCTTCATGTGCAAAAACTTTCCTTGCTTCTTCCATCTTTGAAAAAAACTTTTCTTCGTATTAACAACAATCCACCTTAGAGCTATTAGTGCTAGAAATTTGATTTTCAGAGTATTGTGCAATATTTGAAATTGCTTTGTCTAACATAATATAAAATTAAATAGCACAAAATAATTAAAAATTTAGCAAAACTGCAGGCACAGAAAATGCCAGCAGATTGTAAACAAATGACCCAGATTTCAGATAGCAAAAATATGAACAATTGCCTTCAGCAGGATCCATAGAGGGAACGGAAGGTAGATGATGGGAGAAGGATAGCAGATACTATGCCTTATGCCATCCTTGCATGAAACAAAAGGGGAAGATGTGAATAATAGGAAAAGCTAGGGCATCCTACACTATGTCTACCCTAGGTAGAATTTCTTGGCCCTTAATATCTCCTCAGGATGCCTTAAGATCATAGAATAAACCAGGTTAGAAAAGATCTCTGAGATCATCAAGTCCAACCTTTGACCAAACACCATCATGTCAACTAGACCATGGCACTAAATGCCACATCCAGTCTTTAACCCTTAAACACCTCCATCAACAGTGATTCCATCACCTCCCTGAGAAGCCCATTTTAATGTTTAATCGCTCTTTCTGTGAAGAAATTCTTCCTAATGTCCAACATAAGCCTTCCCTGCTGCAGCTTGAGGCCGTTTCCTCTTGTCATGTCACTTAAGAGAAGAGGCCAATCCCCACCTGGCTACGCCTCCTTTCAGGTGTTTGTAGAGAACAATAAGTCTCCCTTGAGACTCCTTTTCTCCAGGCTAAACGACCCCCGCTCCCTCAGTTGCTCCTTATAGGACTTGCTCCAGATCCTTTTCCAGTTCCATTGCCCTTCTCTGAACTCACCCCAGTGCCTCAATGTTCTTCCTGAATGCAGGGGCACAGAACTTGACACAGGATTCAAGGTGTGGCCTCACCAGTGCTGAGTACAGAGGGACAATCACAGCTCTGGTCCTGCTGGCCACACTATTCCTGATACACTGGCCATCTGAGCCACTTGGCCACACATTGGCTCATGGTCAGCCACTACTGACCAGCACCTCCAGGTTCTTTCCTGCCTGGCCGCTATCCAACCACTCTGACCCCAAACTGTAGTGCTGCATGGGGTTGTTGTGGCCAAAGTGTAGGACTCAGCACTTTTTGAACCTCATGCTGTTGGTCTCAACCCATCCAGACAGCCTGTCCAGATCCCTCTGCAGAATCTTCCTACCCTGCAGCAGATCAAAAGCTGACTCAGCTTAGTGTTGTCCATGAATTTGTTAAAGGTAGACTCAATCCCCTCATCCAAAACATCAAAAAGATATTAAATAGGACTGGGCCAACTAGGAGCCCTGGGGAACACCACTAGTGACCGGATGCCAGCTGGATGCACCACCACTGGGCCTGGCCATGCAGCCAGTTCTTAACCCAGCAAAGACTGCTCTTGTCCAAGCCATGGGCTGCCAGCTTTCCCAGGAATATGCCAGAGGAGGTTGTGCCAAAGGCTTTGATGACAAATGTCCAAAATATGGTATAAAGATGAAGATAGTGCATGTCACATCTTACTTGAGCTAGAGCACTGTGCTAACCTGCTAAGTATGAAATAGACACAGCCATATAATAAATCAAAACTTACTCTCTTTAACTCATGCAAGCAATCCCAAATAGCACTGGGAGATGCTGCCAGATGACACTGCTTCACAGAAATACAATGTTAGCTTCCACAGATCCTGAGCAGGTAAAGCATTGCCTGCAAATGGTCAGACTCACACCCAAATATCTGTAAGTACTTGGGCATGTTCATACAAGCTAGCTTCAGGCTGTGCATTAAGACCAAAACAAAGAGAGATCCATGACTTTCAGAGGAGCTGTTCTTGTGAGTATAGTCACCTGACTTCTCTTCGTCTGAAGCAAGGGTCTTCTGTTTCTAGTAAGATACTTGTGGTGGACCCAGTGGGGCAGGCACTATGCAGCATAAAAAGAAAAGCACATAAAACACCCCAGTTCACAGAGGAAAAGAAAAGGATGAAAGATTATACACAGAAACTCATGGTGTTAATCATGGCCTATGTTCCTTCGATGATGTGAAACTAAAAGAGCTCTATAAAACATCTATTTATATTTCTGCAAATGGAAATTATTTCTTGGTGATGCAGCTTTTGTCCAGCAGTTCTGTCCAGATCTCACTCATGCACTCTAACAAAGGGTGACCTGGCAGCGAGGCAAATAGTGGTAAGGAAAGGATAATGGCCAAAGCAATCTGTGCTATAGCTTGAGCTGCAAAAAAGATTTGGTGATTACTTGTAATACCAGCTTATGCTAATGCTCCAGTAGCTCCTATGAGCACCAAAATCTTACAGATGCAAAACCAGTACAAGATCATCCTCAATTTCTTTTGGCAAAACTTGGAATCAAAAATAAAACAAAGAGAGACACACTATCTATGTATAGGGCCCAAGTGATGACTGCAGTGTCTAAATAGCCTTCTATTTGTGATGAATTACACAAAGCTTATCCCAATTATCCATTAGACTGATGAATAATTAGTAACTAATTTTGTTCCTCTGTTCCTCTTGGAGGTCACCTGATGCCACCTATTAAATTACACATAGTAGAAGGAGAGTTCTTAAGTTACCTAGCAAATGTTAGATATTTGCTAGGTAGAGGTAGATATTCAGCAGTGTACAAAGTATCACTACCTCACAGTTAATGCAGTTTTACGGGAGTAGGCTTTATTTGTCGTATCTGAAAAACAAAAATTGCAGCTGCATGAGCCCACATGAATATTCAAACTGTTAATGCATTAACACAAGTGACAGTACCAGATTGCAAAACTTAGCATAAAATCACAAATAACTAAATATGGCATACGGCGTTGCTTCTCTGAGCAATCAGAAACCTTGCATAATATTGTAGCACAGCTGGTTAGTAGCTCATGCCATGTAATTTAAGTCTCCTTAATAGATAAGAAGAACTTTGAAGCATTCTTTAATGAAATATCCCATTGGTTCCAACAGTATCAGGAGTAAGTTCTCTTTTAGGTTTTCTCTGTTTCCAGGCTCATTGATTCATGACAGAGAAAGTAATGATTTCTGTACATTATTATAAGAATTTTCCCATTTATCATACAATATAAAAAATGGGTAATATTCCATGCCCTTGAGCAGCTGTGCAATGTATATTTTAGGTCAAACACTTGATGGCATGTGAGTATTCACAAAAGAAAATTAATAGCTTACATATTCAGAGCAGTACAAAAGAAAGAGACAATAAAAGTTCCTCCATTATAGGAATTAGGCAAAACCAGCACACTTGACTTGTTGTGAGAGGTGATACTGTCCCAGAAACAACTTTATTACCTGTCATGTTGAGATCCAGAGCCATAAAAATCTCATTTCCCCTTGTAATTTCTGACATGCTCAATAGCCCTGGTAATTGAAGTACACTCCTAGGACTTTTTTAGCAGGCTGAGATAGTTTACCAGCTAACTACTGGCAATTAAAATCAGTAATGTGACTGGAAAAAAGAAATTAATTAATCAGCAGTATATTAGATAAGTAGCAAATACGAAAAATAATGTTTCAATGCAGAAACAAAAATTTCAATACAAAAGGTGCAATATAATGTGTGCAAAAATAACAGGGTGCAAAAAGTATTCTTGTGACTGGACTGTGGTATGTGTTCCCATACATAAAATAGATAATGTGCATCTTCCTAGCATTCAAATGTGAAAAGACTGCCTGGAGCCATGATAACAACTGAAGGTTTCATTCTGTGAAGAACTAATATTTTCAGCAACAGTAACCAGCACTTTATGGAGATCAGATAAATCATTGCAATGAATATGAGCTAAAGAAGAACAGACAGTATGTTTTCTTAATTTATTCATTCATCTATTCATAATATACATTGATGCATAGTTGTTAAGACATATAAAACATTACAAGAAACAGACAGGTGTCTAGGGCTGTGGAGTTTGTTCTTTGTTTTGATAATTAAATTCTAACAAAAGAGCCAAGATTAAATTATGTACTTCCATTTGCAAAAATATGGTATAAAAACATTCTGTTCTGGTACAAAACATCAATGGTAAATTAATTGCTTCACCAAGCCATTGTGTAGACTCTTTGAAAAACATGTTGAAGACATACACTATTCATAGAATACCCCAGAGAACAATGTGTTATGCTTAAGTAATGATGAATTTTCTGCTGGCCACTGCATTAGCAGTCAGTTAGGTATTTTCTTAGTTAGACCCTTGAGAATTTAGCAAGTAATTAATGATCATGAAAGATGAGAAAATTCATTATCGGCCATACATGTCATTCCAAGATATGTCATTATTCAGGTTTGTCATAAAGCAGCACCTATTGCATTAAAAACTTATTCAACAAGAACTATATGCTTAAGAATAAGTAAGGGACTGGAACACTGAAATGTGAAAGGCTGTAACACACACATTCTGCAAGGCCAGGACAGCCTTGAGGCAGTGTGTCTGCCCAGGTGGAGCTCCTCTGCTTTCACAGGAGCTCTACTGCAAGGGCAAGCTGCCTCAAAACAAGAAACAAGCAGGATTAGACATTGCAATTCAAATTACTTACAAGAGATGCTGAAGAGGATAATGAACTAAGCATCCTCAGCAATATTCTAAATATAAATTGGAGCAAGAGCTTGAATTTAGACGTGGATGCAATTTATAAACTGGAGCAGCTACAACAGAAGAAGCTGAATGCTGTCTCTACACCGCCACACAGGGTGTGACCTTGAGGACAAATTCAGCCTATCCATATTTACCACCCACATACCTTGCTTGATCATATTAGGCAGACAAAACAGCTGGTATTCTTCCTGCTAGTGCCCCAACGTCACATCCCCAAATTCAGATCACTTAGATGGGAAATGGGAACACCAGGTAGCAGGAAGATGAGAACACATCACTACCTTCTCCCTCCCCCTCTCCCTCCTACTTCTTCTCCTTTGAAATAAACTTGTAATCTGAAGAGGTGTGCTTACTGATTCCACAATTCTGTCACTTTTACGTTTTGTTCTGTCTTGGTACACTTACCACATGAGAAAACAAAACAAAACAAACACAAAAACAAAACCACATTCTTAAAATTAAAAAAGAAAAAAAAAGCCACCTTCTTGCACTAAAAATAATTAAACAAACAAAAAATGTAAAAATATAAGACAAGAAAGTAAAACGCTATAGGCAGCTGCTATTTTCTTTAAATCAGCCAACATTTTTGGGAGTTTGAAGTGATAATAATCTGCAAAATACTATTCTATTGGAAGGTAATACTTCCCATACATACAAAGCTACACAAAATTAAATTTGGCAGTGCAAGTAAAAGAGTATTTTCAGCCAGAGAAATGATGCCTGAAGAACTACATTTTTTGCTTCCTCTGTTGCTGTCATGCTGGTTCTTGAAAATCTGGGCCATCGTTTAACCTGTAGGTTCTGCTGTGCTTTTTTATAGAGAACCACTTGGGTTCTGTGAGAGCTGATCCAGTTTTAGCCAAGTGCACAGAGTGTTTGACAAAGAGCAATAAATCTCTGAGCTGCTTGTCTACTGTTTGATCACTTTGATTAACGTTATATGATAAAGGTGATGTTTAGGAAAAACAGTTCCTAAGAAATTGGCTCAGTCTAGAAAACTAATTTATGTTACCTTTCAGTTACATCAAAGAAAAACTGGCACGGAGCTAATAACAGTCACCTTCACAGAAATACCCTGACAGTCTGATTTAAAGCGGAGATCATGAGCCTGTTTCTCTAGAGAGATGAAAAGATTTTCTCTTGAAAATCAAGGTACTGATTTGAGGAAGTCTCCATAACCTGTCTAAATGCTGTGTGTTCATTTGATGACCCAGGCACAAACACAGAAATCAATAACAACCACCAGGTATTTAGAAACACATGGCAAGCACCTTGCTTGGTTGCTCATAATCCTCAGAACATATACACAAGCTGTATGTTGTCTTCACTGGAGTGCTCACTGAGATAATAATCTGTTCCTATAGCCAGCATTACTGATGGAAAAAAGACCTAAACAAAGGGTCCACACACAATGCCATAAATAAGGATGACAGGATCAGCCCTAAAGCCACTCTTCTTAGAGGTGCAGTCAGGGAGCAGAAGTACAGGTGGGGGCTGAGCCAACAGCTGAGCAGACCCCAGACTGAGCTCTCCTCAGTGAACACCATCCCACAGGCTCTCAGCACAGAGGCCAGAGCCAGGGACCAGGAACAGGGTCCATGGACAGACAAGGTAAAGAACAAGCCAGAACTCACAGTGTAGCTTAGGGTCAGGGCTAAGTGCCCACAGCTGAGTCAAAACAGGGCTCCTGGACCATGGGAAAGAGGATGCATAGGTGGGGATTTCAGGTGTGGATGCTCAAGACAGTTAGGTCCTTCCAGACCCATCCCTGGTGTCACTGGAGTCGTGACTTTGAGAAAAATAAATTTCCTTGGTAGCTTCCAGTTTTCTGCTGTTTCTTGCCAAAAGGCCAATGTACTTACAGGAAATACATGCAAAGCATGAAAATTAAAAACAGACTCCAGCTCATGTGGTCTTGTAAAGTCTGAAAAATTAGAGACACACGACCAGCTTCTTTGCTTCTTATAACCTCGTTAATGCCGTATCTATAATGAAAATTTACATATAGAAAATTAGGGACATTCTACCACTAATTTTCATCAACAAGCTTATATACACTTAAGTGTTTTATTGTTAGAGTTACCCTTAGTATAGGCCAAGATGACCAAGATTTTAGTAGGAACCAGCAAAAGCTTGAGTAGTCATTGGCCCAAAGAAGGGCATGGACTCTAGAAGGAATGTTTTGGTTATAATAAGAGAGACAAGATGACCTGTTTAATCTTTCCTTTCCTAAATCCTATATTTCTTTTTTTCTGTAAGGGGGTGAAATAATACTTTTACATGGCATGTTTATTGGCTTCCTGAAAAAAAATGTTATGCATAATATCTGTTTTTGACCTGTCTACTGGTCTGGATCACAGGCAGGAGATTGTCCTGCTATCCACTAGAAATCTCTTTCCCTGATATTTTGCTTACCCTTTGCTGTCTGAATTATTTCCAGCCTTTCTATTGTAATGATTAACAAAGACCCTGCCTATCTTGTCAAAACCAGGATCTCAAGATCCATGTTACAGCCTTAGTTTTGGCTCAAACCTCTGTCAGGGCCACACAGACTCAAGGGCCTTCACCACTTAACTACTTTGTCAAATGTATTTCATTATTTCCATTCTGACAAGACAAATTAATAAGGTCATTGTTTAGATTTGTTTACTTTTTTTTTTGATCAATAACTATGTTCAATGTGGACATTCATTGCCAGCCAGAGATGGGATAATTAGAATAGGAATATAAGTGCTGTTAATAAATTGCCTTGCAAACAGGAGTCATCTTGGGAACAGAATTAGGAAACCACTTTCTTCTGATTCCAGAGAACATCCTTGTGTTGTATGCCAAAAATGAAAAAAATGAAACAGTGCAAAGCCAGACACTTAAACTATCATTTTATTAAAAGAAATTACAAGAGTGCACAAGATGTAGGCCACAAAAGGGGATCGGAAAAAGTGATTTGTGAAAAATTAATTCTTTTCATCATCCTGTAGCTACATGAAGAAATATATTTTAATTGGCTGGATGTGAGAACCTGTATTTTGCCTCTTTTTCTACTCCCCTTTTAACTGCAGTTGTTAGCCTTCTTTTAAGAGACCGAAGATGGCAGGGTACCAGCACAGCGATGAAGAAAATACCTTACCATACATGTAGTGTGGGGGGCTCAGCCAGGGGCTGAGTCTTACCAGAATGAAAGGGAGGGGGCAGAATAATGTTCTTGTATTGCAAGTTATCCAGGAAGAATTCTCACCCACAAGATTTGTGAATTAGCACCATAAAGACCATTGTGAGGGCACAGAAAACCTAAAATAAACCAAAATTAAAGCATAGGAAACTACTGGTTCTCTAAGGAAAGAAAAATCCAAGAAATAAGAGAAAACATTCTGTCTTTTTTGGTGAGGGACTTTTCCACCAACTAAAAGTAAATACAATCTCTTTTTTTTCATAATCAAGAAGTGGAGAGACAAGTAAAAAAATGTGTTACAAACCATTTAGGCAAGATTTATTGGCAAGAGCCTATTGTGAGGAGGACTGAATGTCTGATCCAGAGCAAGGATCATGATTTCTCTGTGGAAAGTGGAGAGAGAGAATGTTCCAAGTCCTGACAACTGTAGTTTGATTGAATAAAACATTGCAAAAAATATGCTATATCCAGCTTTTCCTAAACTTCTATTTTAGGAAATACAGAAGTATGTTTCCTGATTAATATAATGTAAAAAGTCAATAAGTAAATATTTAAGTAGAGGTACTCAGCATCAGGCAGTCACTGAGATACAAAGCAGCATTTCTGAACAGCCTTTCTGAGCAATAATTTCAAGCCCTTTTGTATCAGACCACAGATAGGTCATATTTTTAAGACACCCTTTATCATCAAAAATTATCATTTTGTCACAATTTTCATAAATACTTCTTTTATTAGTGAATAAAGTACTGAAGGGAACATCAAAGGAGATGCTGAGGATATTTATAGTACTGTGAATGTGAGAACCAGAAAGGAGAAGGGCAACATCACACAGGGAATGGCACAGAAACTTGCAGAGATGTGCATGCTCCAAGTGGAAGGGATAAAGGGTGCAAAGCTATACCAAATATTTAATTTTTAATTTGTCCAACTACTCTGTGAAAAACTTTGTATGTAGCCAGCAAAGACAGATTTAGAAGTTCTCTCAGAAATTGTCTGCTATCCATTAGCAGGTGAAATATGATATCAATGCTCTTTTATATCTATTTTATTTTAAATTCAGATATCTTCTGATATCAATTGTTATATAAAAATGATGAGTTTGCCATTAAAGAAATGCACTAACCCCATGTTTAAATTCCCAGCTGCTGCTCCACTGATTTTCTGTTTCCAGTAAAGAGGCAGCCCAAGCTTCTCTAGTTAGGAATTTGTTTAAATTTCACCTTTTCCCTGGTGTAGATGGAGGAAAACATGTTAGCATAAGAACTTGCCTAAAATGAAATATAATCAATGAGATCCAATAGGATTAATTCAT
The DNA here is from genome assembly GCA_013399945.1 of Ploceus nigricollis. Lineage (NCBI taxonomy): Eukaryota > Metazoa > Chordata > Aves > Passeriformes > Ploceidae > Ploceus > Ploceus nigricollis. The sequence continues at coordinate 5,137 of VXBC01008933.1, read as the reverse complement.
CTAAGTTACCTTGCCTGCAAACCACAGCATAGTTAAGGTGGAGGCTACATTACATTAGACCCTTATTAGCCAAGCCTGATCCAGGTCAAAGTCATTCAAAATTAAGCCTTATTGCAGGTAGTTTAAAAGCCCAAAAATAATACTTGGCAAAACAGTGTGTATCTTGAAAAAAGGAGAGGAGAGGAGAGGAGAGGAGAGGAGNTATCTCAGAAAAAAAAGTCCTCTCCACTACCAACAGACTCAGCAGAAGTAGATTATCTTGCATGGGTTTCCATGGTAAACTAAATTAATGAAAAATGCCTCATTTCTGAATTGCATCACTGGAGAGCAATTGTAATGGAAGTAACAATGAGATATGTGGGTGATAATATTCTTCCTCCTCAATGTAGCAGAATGGGAGGAACATATCCCTGGTGTGCAGTAAATGCCAATACATGTAGCCAAAGCATTTATTGTTTTGAAGCCCTCAGGAAATTTGGGTAAAAACTAAAGCCAATTTTTCTATTGGATCATTCACTGAAATGAATGTTCATTATAACACAGAGAAATGAAACAATGCAAGGCCATTTTAAATTTAAATATATTTTAGCAAGTAGAGCAAGGACTGCTACATTATTCTCTCGGTAGGGTGTGAGCTGCTGTATCAGTAAGCATCTGTTCTTTGTAATTCCTCCAGTCAGAATCCGATGATTTAGTAAATATGCGAAGAGCCATACTTCTGAAAATTAACATTTTTCCTGAGGTGTTTGTTTCTAGTTCCTATACAGCAGATGGCACTGGTGGAATAAGAAGTTATGACGCGTGACCACTTGTAGAAGCCCTTCAGCAGGACGAGCCAGGCGTTTAATGCCTGCAAGAATGGGCGCCCCACAAACTACTTGGGCAAACAGTCCCTATGTTTTACAAGTCATACCACTCAGGAAATTAGTGCTTCCCTGTGCCTAAATGGAATTTGCTCTGTTTCAATTTGTGTCCATTGTCACTGGACACCACATTAAAGAGCCTGGTGCTCCTTTCCTTGCACCCTCCAAGTATTTATGCATGTTGATAAGACGCCCACCTGAATTTTTTCCAGGTGGAACAATCACAGTTCTCTCAGCTTCTTCTCACATATCAGATGCTCTAACTCCATAATCATCCTTGAGATCTTTTGCTGGACTAACTCCAGCGTGTCCATATGTCTCTTGTACAGAGGAGCCCAGAACCGGACCCTGTGCTCCAGATGCTGACTAGAGGAGAAAGATTACCTACTCTGATATGCTGGCAATGCTTTTCCTAATGCAGCCCAGGGCGATTTTGGCTTTCTTTGCTGCAAGAACTTATTGTCTGTGAAGATCCCCAAGTCCTCTTCTGCAAAGAACTTTGCATTTACCTTTGCTGAATTTCATGAGATTCCTGATTCTCCTGCCTGTTGAGGTCCCTATGAACCAGCAGCACAACCACCACATCTAATAACCAAAACTCCATGCTTTTTATCATCTGCAAATCTGCTGAGGCTGCACTCTGTCCCACATCCACGCTATCAATGTTAATGTTAAACAATACTGGTCCCAGTACCCATGGTGGTACATGGCCCTTCTCAAGGCAGACACTGTGCTGCTGACCACAACCTTTGAAGACTGATATTTAAGCCAGGTTTCAGCCCACCTTATTGTTCCTTTATCTAGTCTGTATTTCATAATTTTTTCTGCAAGGCTTTTATGGAAGACAGCCTTGAAAGCCTTGCTGACCTCAAGATCTGCTACTCTTCTCCTTGCCCTCCAAGCCAGTCGTGGAATCACAGAAGGCTTTTAGGATTATGATGTATGATTTCCCCTTCATAAATCTTTGCTATCCAAACCAAATCACTTTCTTGTCCTTATTACATTAGGCAAAGCTTTCCAGGATTAGCTGTTCCAACACCTTTCCAGGGTTTTTGATGAGGTCATCCAGCCTGCAGTTCCTTGGATTATCCTTCTTTCCCATGGCTTAAATTGGGCAAAATAAATTACACCTTTCTTCTGAATTAATGCAGACACTTCCTCCCTCCATGCTTAGATGTAATATCTCAAAATTAAAACAAAGCACATTATTTTGTTTTGAACATATTTTTCTGTTTTCACCATTTATGAAGCCCCAAATAGTTACTAAAGGAGAATTCAGATATTTTACACTACTGAGGGAATGCTGGGGTTCTGGTACAGTTCCAAGTGACCACAGCTGCAAGAAATGCAATGGATATTTTAGAAGAATTTTCCTGTGGTAGCTTCAGAAAGGTTGTGGTTTGTCAGGTATGCACATGGGCTTCCCTGGGACGACACTTATTTTGTTGGCATCATCCTGATAATGACTGCCATTGGCCAAAGGTTGCCAGGAAAAGGCTACAAAAATCAAGGAAAAATCCATTGACTGAAGTCTAAACTGACTGCTGAGTCAAAAAAAGTACATCCAATGCCCTCACAAGGCTGTGTTTAGGAGGTCATTCAAAGTAGAGAGACAAAAGAAAGAACTTTTGGATGGATGGTGAATTTCCTTTAGTGTCACTATGAAACTAGACCTTCCTTGGGATTAACAAAATATGCTGAACATCCCAAGTTTTATTTATTTTTATTTATGCAGTTTTTAATGAGAAGGTTTTTTTCCTTTAGGAGACAAAGTAAATCCCCAGAGCAGTTACATAAAGTTAGATGGTGCTTGGAAACTTCTGGTGCATTCACCCTGAGCATTAAATCCTAGTTCTGAATTTTCCAGCTTTTATAAGCACTTGAAATATTACAGCCAAACTGATTTGTATTTATGTTTAATTCTGGTGTTAAAAAAGTGAAGCCAAATGGAACCTTTTACTTACAAGTGCACTTTAAAAGCATTTTGATAGAAGAAGATCTTAAACAAGTTACAACTTTCTATTCTGACATGCCACATGTGAATAAAAGAACAGAGCCAGAGCAATTTCCTCACTACCTGGCTAAAACACAGTTGAGATTGCCAAGTGTTCTCAAGAGCGCGAAATTATATAGGCAGCCTAGGGAAGGGGATAAAGGGCACTTTTTTTAACAAGAGGACAAATGGTAATTCATACATATGCTCTACCACTTTAGGGTTTTTCCCATGCATTATACATGCAGTACACTATTTTGGAATAATTTCCACTCAGCTTTTGCCCAGGATACACAATTGACAGGACTGGGAAATCATTCCTAGGTCTTTATCCTCTGCTGGACTTTGGGACGGCACAGACTCATCTTCTACTTCACTGTATGTCACTGTGTTGAGTGAGAAAGTGGGCAACCTCCTGGCTTCACTAATTCTCTGGTGCCAGGTAACACATGTACTGCTTCCCCAAACACTGTTTTGGCAGTTGCTTCGTGAGCATCTGCTGCCCGCAGTTGGGAGCAACCTGCCTTCCCCCACAGCTGCTGGTAGCAGCAGGCACCTCGTGTCCTCACCTTCTTCTGCAAGTTCAGTTCCCTCTGTCAGCTTGAGGTCTACGGCTTGGGGCAGCGAAGAGCAGCTACCACAGGAAAGGTGAGAGCAGAGCTGCTGTGGCCAGTGCAGCAGTGTAAAAGAATACTTCAGTGACTTTCTCTGACTCTTCAGTCCATTCTCCTGGAGACAGTCAAAATTTTCAGAATTCATGAGAATAGCTGGCATTGCAAAAGGCATGATAGGAGTAATGGTATATGTCAAAATTTTTACCTAAGCTTTGTTGAAAAACTGATGAGTTTTGAGAAGGAAAGCAAATGGCAAATTACAGTGAAGAAGAAAAAGTCTAACTGGACTTCACATAAAAGACAGACAGCTTTTCTGAACTCTAGTGTAACAATGTCAGGACTGATGTGGAGCTCAAAAGAACAAGAAAATGGCATTAAATATCGTCTGTTCCTATTCTTGGTATGATAGCTGAACCCCATCGAGGCATTCACATAGAGCTACAGAATTCCCTCCTCCTCAGAACCAAAACACACAGTAGGGATATTTAGTGAAACAGATGAGAAGGGAGAAAAAAAAGGAAAATAGCTTGAGGTATTCTAAATTTTTCTCCAAAATATATACCCAGCAGGGATGAATATGAATCATCATTCAGAAAGGCACAGAAATTATCAGCCACCCTGTGCTAGTTTTGTTTCACTTGCTTTTAAATTTGTTGAAAAATTGTTTTGGTTTTTTTTGGTTTAAACACCAGAGCCATTGTTTTCTGTATGCTCACTTGGGTTACTTTCAGCCTTCAAGATTTTCTGAAATACAAGCCATAAAAAACAAGCCATTCTTTGTTAAGCCTCATAAATCATCACACAACAAAATCATTGCCCTACTGCCTGCAGGTGACTGATTGGAAAAAATGACTTCTGACACTGAAGAGATTATGACGAAGAACAGGGCTTAAGAAAACAGAGCCTGATGTGGAAAAAGGAAAGGTTAACTTCCTCCCCGCTAACTTTTGGGGCACAGAACTCTAACGCATCCATTTCAAACTGATGCTTTGTGTCAAAAATCTATACATTAAAGCAGGGTTCCATTCTTCCGAGAGGCAGGAATGAGAGTTTTACAAAGGAGCTGAGATTCAGATGTCTTCACTTTTTCCTCTCTGCCATATACAGAGCAGGATGCCATGTCAGAGTGGTACAGAATGTGCACCATCTGCTCTTGGCTGAACTCTCACCAGGACTAAGTTTCTAGATCCCTGCATTTCAAAAGTGCTGAGACACCCTGATAGCTCATTTGTCTATGAGCAATAAGAATATTCAGCGCTCCATCACCTGGAAATTATCCACCAAGTTTAAGAGTGAGCTCCAAAATGCTGAGTCAGGTGCCTGCAGTCTATGGAAAAGGTATATGGTCTAGATGAGCTTTGCAATAGCCAAACCACTGAAAGGAGCAATACGTGAACTGCACCGTGAGCAATGCCAAGTGAGAGGAACGGGGAATTTTGCATAACTTGGATTTGGAACAAAAGCACTGAACGAATGTGAAAGGGATTCAGAGTGAAAAACTATCTTTTGACTGAAGTACCTAAGTTACACATATACAGACCTGTAATGTCTTAGCTATAAAATGTACATGTCAATGAGATAGCCAGGCTCCATTTACTCTCAAGGGAGACATATGAGCTGTAGCAGTGTGTTATGGGAGTCTCGTCTCTCCTCTCCTCTCCTCCCCT
>VXBC01008932.1:495791-522907 GCA_013399945.1 Ploceus nigricollis | reverse complement strand
ATATATGCATATATATATATATGGGTAAAGTCCACAGTTTTCATAATAAACTGTTATAAAGCACCGTGGCAAATTAAACAGATTCAGAGCACCACCCCACACCTCAGTATTTCCTCACACTATACATGACAGCTTTTCAATTTTTCTGCTGAAATAAAGTATTTTCAGTAGGTAGAGAACATCACAGTATCGATTTTTCAGGAGAATTTCCCTGTGGATGTGAGTGGGAAGTTCTATTGAAAGATAATCACCAGTGTCAGACTGTCCAAAGCCTTACTGAGTTTAAGAGCACAAAAGGGTTCAACTTAGGCAGAACTCTCTCCCTTAATTGATGGGAAGAGCTTGTGCAGCTGAACAATAAACACAACATGGGCAATAAACAGGGGAACAGAATCAACCCTAATGTGTTTAAAGGAATAGTTGTACTTCCTGGGCTTGATGGTTGTTTTCAGTGTGGGATTAACCACAGAAAACAGGAGTAGCTTCAAACCTGGCTCCACACTTACTCGTTTTTGATGAAGGCATATTTATTGATGGTTTCTGCCACGTCCCGGAAGAGGATTTTGGAAGTCAGGGTGTAGCCATGGTGCACCACTGGCTCCCCATCTGGGCCATCCCAGCAATCCACTGTTAAGACCAGGAAAGCCACACATTAAGAGATACCCCCAATCTCATCCATTCCTGTGCTCCTGCTGCCAGCAGAGCTCACCTGCTCAGCCATGCAGGGGCCAACGAGGTTCACTCCACCTCTGGGCACCTCTCACTCCATCTCCCCCGACCTGCCAGCTGAGCTCAGACTAACAGGACAGTCTTTTCCTAGGTCAGATGAGAATTCTGCATCCTAGAACTGTTTTTTCCCCTTGTATTAATTTGAGGTTTTTTCCTCATATATAAAATTACAAAGGTGTAATATGTCAAATAACATTTACAGCTACATTGGGAATGCAGTTTTTGCTTCTGAAGACAACTTATTTTAGAAAAATCTATCTTTTCCCACTCCCAATTTAACTTGCAGCTTTATAACTGACTGTATGAAGAGTAACATCAAATCCAGCACAAGTAGAATGGACCAGCATAAGAATGCTTTTCCTAATGAATGCCTGTACCCTGAATTTGTACCAGTCTCGTCACTGCTGCTGCCTCTACAGGCAGTTAACTTCCCAAGGAGAAAGCTGCAGAGCTGTTCCCTGGGCTCTGAAGTAGCTGCAAGAGCTTTGAGGTCAAGCAAAATAACACTGCTGAGTGTTCTTGGGAGCTGTTTTGCAGAAGGCAATCACCCAGTTTTCTCAGGTTCATTTTCTCCAATTAATTTTTAAATAGATATTAACAATATTTTTTTTTCAGATGGCCTTTTGTAATGCTAGTCATAAAAAATTAATGTTGAGTCTAACTTTGCCAAAAGATTTTATTTATTTCTGGAAAAGAAAAATACTAATACTAATATAAAACCACTAATGTTTCGTTATTATTTAAATCATGCAGAGCTTAAACAAGAATCCAATCGATCCCCACGTTTCCCCATGGCAGGGGGCTGGAGCTGGATGACCTTTAGAACCCCTTCCAACCCCAGCCATTCTGTGATTCTCTGGTGCCTGTGATGCTTGCCCAGGGTGATCATTCCCAACAGAAAAATCCAGTTTGGAGTGGTGAGAAAGCTCTGCAGTGCCTGAGGCAGCGCAGCATCGCTGCTGGGAGCGTGGCCCTGAGCCCGTGGCCGGTGCAGCACCCATGCAGCCCCGGTGCAGCCCCCAGTGCAGCCCCGGTGCAGCCCCGGTGCAGCCCCCTGTACAGCCCATGTGCAGCTCTGGTGCAGCCCCCGTGCAGGTCTGGTGCAGCCCCCGTGCAGCCCCCCATGCAGCCCACCTTCGACGCAGCGGCAGCCGGCCTGCAGCACGCGCGCGTACATCTCGGCCCGCGACTGCGAGAGCAGCTGGTCCCCGCTCAGGTAGGTGTTGTGGGACGAGGCGATGAAGTAGTGGCACAGGGGCTGCTCCATGTCCTGGTGCACCTCGCGGTGCAGGGGGTTGGACACCTCGCACGCCGGGCTGCGCATGAAGCTGGTGAAGCCTGCGGGCAGAGGGACGCGTCAGCCAGGGCCTCGGGCGGGGGGAAGTCTCTGAGCTCCTCCCAAAGCTGAGGGTCTGACAGTGGCTGTGGACAGTGGCTGTGGACTCCAGGGCACAGTGGAGGTCACCCTGGCTCAGAAGCAAATGCCTGTTTTTAACAGAGTTCCTTGGTGGCACTCCTGTGCTGTGAATGGCAGTGCCCTGAGCATGGATGGGGGCACACAAGGCAGCAGCCACCCAAAGCAGAACTGTGGATCAGCAGCCAAGTCACTGACCCATCATCTTCACTTCACAATTTTCTTTTTTCTGCAAGTTTATTCAAGAAGATGGGTACTTCACTTATAACCCTCTAAATGAGAGCAATACTGAACAGAGAAAGTTCTAAAAATACCTCCTTTAAGAATGAAACGTAAAATATTTGCAAAGGACGGTGCAAACAATACCAATCCTGAAAGCAGCTCAGAGATAAAAGCAGCTGCAGCAGCAGGTTAAGAGGAGCAGAAATGCTTGCAGAAATATTGTTTAAGTGTCACAGCTTGTTTGTTTTACTTTCCTTTTTTCAGTTTGAGTGCAGCGCCCTGGGTCACATCAGAAGCTTGTTGAAGGGAGGCCATACCCAGGATTTAAATACCATGTGGAGGAAAATTCCTACTTCTCCCCTCCCCGAGTCACCATGTACATTATGCTGCTCCACAGAAGCTTCCTTCTGGGCAAAGGAACACACCATGGCTTTTAATCTATTTCATCTCAGCTCTGAGGCTGATTTGATACTAAATTGGATTCTGAGTAAACATACAATTTACAATTGCTTTCACAAACAATGGGAATCAGGTATTAAAACCCAATACAGCTATCTGTACTGTATTTCACAGCAGCATAGAAGAATGGATTGTGCAGGATCCCAGATCCCCAGAGCCAAGGCAGAATGAACACTTGGTTTTCATTACCTCACTGGGAGCAGGCTATAGATAAACTGCATGGAACAGGACAGTTTTGTAAGAGTGAGCAATAAATCCCCACAGCCTCAGGCATCCAGCCCCACTCCTGAGGATGGCTGGGATGGATGGCTGAGAGCTGCTGCCTCACCACACCTACTCACATCTTCCCCCTGACTCACAAAACGCACCCACACTCCCCACTGCTGATCCAGGGGACAGCAAAAGCCTCACCAGAACACCATCAAAGCACTTCCACTCCACTGCAGCATGGCAAGAGAAAACTCACTCTGAAACCAAAGCTTTTACCTTCAATCCCAAGAACATTTTGCTTCTTGTTTTCTTCTGACACTTCAAACTTCTGTATGATGTCCAGACAATATTCTGGTGTCACATTATTCATCTGCACAAAAACAACAGCAGAGGTACACTCATTTTTAATGTCACCAGCATGTGAAAATCTACTGAACTTGGAGGAGACAAACAGGAGTGAGAGGCAGCCATCAATTAAAACCTATGTCATTTTAGTCTCAAGATTAAAATTAGCTGTTTAGCAGCCTTAATAGTTGTACTGGCCAATACTGCTGAAATGAGAACTACGACATTATATTCTTTAATATAATCTTCTTAGACATGCAAAAAGATTTGGCAGGCTTGGATTTCATTTTCATGCGTTTTCCACTCCTATGATTTCATTACTTCCAAGGGAGTTCACTGTAATACACAGGCTAGGAGAGAAATAATTAAATTCTGAAATGAAAAACAGCAGCTTTTCTGAAACAAATAGGAATTTTGTCAACAGCTTCAGCTAGGCCACAGCTGAGGTTCTAACTGATTTGTGGGGCACTTACAAGTAGACACTAATATTTCCTTCAGAACTAAAGAGAAGGAGTAGCTCCCATCACTCATCTCATCTTTCCTCACTGTCTTGAGCTGTGGAAAACCAAAGGAAGAACGAGGACTGGGTGGATTTCATTTCTCCACTAGCAACATCACAGGAAGACAACACTGGCACTCAAACCTCTGGCACCTTACTTGTGCCATCATCCTGTTCACTGTTTGTACTGTCCCAGCTAAGCCAACCATCCTAAGATGCTGCAGGACTTACATAGCATAATAAAAAAAGAACAAGTCAGTAGAAAAAATAACTGATTATCCTTGCTCAGGTTGGTGTTTGATTGCAAACACTGCTCAGAGCAGGCCCTGTTCTGGTACAAGCTGGCTCAAATTAACTTTTCCATTATCCCTCATGGCTCCTTGCTGGCCCAGTGTGGGCTTCTCATGTGCTTGAGGAATGGAAATGTCTAATCTAGTCCAAAGCTGCATCTGCCAGGGAAAAGTCCACATATTTGTGCTTTTTTAATTGTAGCTTGAGAGGTGATGACTTTGGCCACTCATTTTTTTGTTACACTTTAAAGTACTCCACTAAAAATAATATGGAGTGTTCTCCTAAACAGGGAGTTCTCCTAAAAAAGAAGCCAGTTTAGGAAGCTAACAAAAACCCCAAGCCACTTTTGTTCTGTCCTCAGGCTGCAGAGTATTTCATATCTTGCCAAATGAGTAGCAGATGGAGCAGAACAGACTGTCCACAGATTTGCAAGCATCCAGACAACAGCAAAACCAAAATGCTGTTTGGGTGAGGGCACTGGGGAGCTGCCTCCTGGCTGGGAGCACAATCAGCTTTTGGGGCAATGCTGCCCTGTCCCAGGGTGTTGCTGGCACTGGGAACATTTGGAGGAATCTCCCTGACCTCCCAGTGCTGGGCACTGGGAAGGGACACAGGGGTGCAAGGTGCCTCCAACCTGCCCAGCCAAGAGGTTCACCTCCAGGAGCTCCTGCTTTCAATCTTTATGGTTTGCTGCTGGAGCAATGCTGAGCAGAGCAGTTCCCCAGACAGCTGTGCCCACGCAGTGTTCTCAGGAGGGCACACAGAGCACTGAGAGGATGCAGAATGCCAGACCTGACAGTCAGCTGGAGGTTTCTGCTGCATCAGCAGGTCCATAATGTCCTTGTGCACCCCCAGAGGAGCTCCCCCTCCTCTGCCACGTGTTCTTCTTCCTGCTCCAGGTCCCTGAGCACCCTCTCACACCACTATCCTGGGCACTTCAAAAATCATCCAGAGCAGCTCAAACTCTTTCTAGAAGCATTTCAAAAAACAATAAAACCTCCAGAACTCTCTTCTGTCACCTCTGTGCTTTATCCTCTGCCCCAAGTTAATATTTTCCGTAAAATCCTTTCCCTGCACTTGAATGTAAGTGCATGGCCATAGACATGGATGCAGATATTGCCCTACCTTCTGTTCCACCCTCAGAAACTGGGCCAGCTCCTCAGCAGTGAGATGATCCTTCTTGTCACTGTAGCTTAGGAGCAGCAGGTAGAGATCTCGACGCAAAGACATCATCTTGTAAAACACTGAGAATTCTTCAAAGTTCAGGGTTCCTTGGTTCTCATCTGTGTCTGCTTCCTAAGAGGTAATGACACTCAGGTAAACATGCTCAGCACAGGAGAAATCAGGGAATAAAACAGAGCAGGATTTGTGTACACCAACAGAAATGTAGTAAATTCTGGTCTGCAAGACTGTTCAGATACAAATCCTAACAGGCTAAAATAACTGCAAAATTATATCATCATCTCTGGGGTTTTTGGTGAAAACAGTTACTAAACTAAAGCCACAGATTCTCTATGAAACTCTAATTTCCTTCTTTAATTTCATATTTATTTCCCCCAGAAAGAGGCTCACCCTGGGCTTTATTCTGATCTCTTGCCCTCCTGTATACCCTGCAGTTATCCTGGATTAAAACACAGCAAGAAGCATAACAATATCACCCAAGGCTTCCCCAACAACAGTCTGATATCTTAAAACATTCAGGACAATATCAGAGTCTTAAATGCACATTATTTCATCTGCAGCACTCTCAGCCCCAGCAGCACTCTGCAGAGGGGACAACTCTGCAGCAGCACTGAGACTCCACACCAAAACATACACCCAGCATCTCCAGGCTTGATTTGCTGTTTCTCCTCAGAGGTACGAAGAGAAGAAAACAGTACTTAGCACACACTAATACAAGCTTTTTTCCTGTGAACATCTGCCTAAGAGGATTGCTTTGGATTTTCAAAACAAAGAATATATTCTGGAGAACAGCTGGCAGGCACTGTGTGGGTCTCCATGCAGAAAGGAGCTGCAAACTCCTATCACAGCAAGTCAGCTAAGAGGAAAGGAATTCTCAGCTAAATTGTGTTGAATGGGTTTTTAATCATTTTACATCTATTACCTACCTTAAATGACATTTATAATCTGTGGGAATGAGTACAACCCAAATTAATCTCTGCAACACCACCCCAGCAGTTTCCAGGTCTTTAGGAGTAACTCCAGACTCCAAAGATGTTTCTCTAATGGGGATTTTATGCCATAGAATATTCTTCAACTTTCCCGTGTTTTACAGCAAACATTTGAGCTGGTACTGGTTTAGAAAAGTGAAACTGACTTTTTTTTGCTGTCCATTATGTCCTTGGCTTATCTTTCCTTTCCTACAGTAAACACAAGGACTGGTGGAAAATGGGAGCTTTTTTCAGACAACAGAAGTAAAAAATTGATTTTAAATCAATCCAATCTGAATGGCTATATATGAGGAAGTTGTTAAAGAAAACCTAATTACTTGCATAAAGCCAGTTTCTATTAAATAATTTTCCATAAAGGACATAAAAATATTTTAGTAGCAACAGAGTAACTTCATTGTCCATCAATGCCAGCACTGAACAATTCAGTTCACAGAGCTGAAACCAACAATGCAGCAGAAAGAGTAACATTGGTAACTTTTCTGTGTGCTTCACGTCATTTAAACAATGTTCTGATGCCTCTTTGTCTACAAAAAGGCAGGACTTTGAAAAAGCCTGTGAGGTGCTGTGTTTTTAGTCCCAAGCTGCAGAGCGTGCTCTGGATGTGCCCAGAAATGGATCTTAGCTGGCCCCTCGTGCCCCGGGCACGGACCTGGAACATCTGGCGGACCTTCCTGCGGGGCAGGCTCACGTTCAGCTTGTGCATCAGCTGGTGGATCTCCTCGATGTTCAGCAGCCCGTCCCCGTTCTTGTCAGCCTCCTCGAAGGTCTGCTTCACCCAGCTGTCAGTGTGTCAAGGACAGGCACACAGGGGATCTCCCCATGGACAAGGGAGGCAGGGCAGCTCAGGAAAGAACCCTTTTTGCCCCTGCCCTTACTACAGCTCACACAAATGCTTAAAACCAGAACTGGTTTAAGGCAATTGTTCAAAGCTCAGTTCACAACACCAGCCCCTCTGCACTCCCGTTTCTGATGCTAGTTCCTCCTCTGAGAATGTGTTCCAAAGTTTTTAAATATTGCTGGCTTACTCTGGGATCTTCTTCCACCTGTCCCTTCATTCTATCTGAACTTCACTTCCCAACCAGCACCTTTCACCACCTCCTTGCACAAATATCCCTCAGCACCTCCTGCTAAGTTCTTGCAGTAGCTGGGAGTGGGACAGGGCCACTCTGTGTGCAGTCTCCCAGCCGCCACACTGGATAAAACAAACAGGACTTGCAGTGATGTTTCACCAGGAGAGAAGATACAGCAGACAGGAGCAACTCAGAAAAGTCATGGTTAAATATAGCAAGCTGAGGACAGGTGCAACAGAGCATGCAATGCAACCCCAATGGACCCGTGCCTGCTCTGAATCAGAATCAAACACGGGAGATATAAATTAAAAATACCTGAAATATGTGTATTCTCCAGGAGTACCACTGGAGATTTCCATGAGGCAGAAGAACAGACAGGTTACAATTTTAATTAAGATGGCCTTGGGGTTTGGTTTTTGGGGGAAGAGTATTCTTTGTGTATAACATTTTAGTCATCACTGTTGTGAAAAAAAACTGTTGTGAAGAAAAAGGCACATGAAGAAAATATTCAGAGGACATGGGGTTCACTCTGGCTACTGGGGTACAACAAACATTTAAGGAGCTTTAAGGATTTGTGCTCCTGACAAACAGTGGAGGCTGGGAATGACACAGGCATCGGACTTACACAAGAGCAACAGAGATGGCCAGGAGTTACTGAGATATTGAGATAACTAGAAATAACTGGTCTGCCCCTTCAAAAAGGAATTCATTAACAAAATGCAAGCTTATCCCCTGACTCCCATGCAGTTTGATCCAGTCCCCAAGGCACAGCCCATGGTTTATCACACACATGGACACATAAGTGTCCATGTCAAACCCATTCCTCAGGTTTCCATTGCAATCAGTGGAAGGGTTTTGGTCACTTAATAGGAGGAGAAAGGACACGCTGTGCTGAAGTGACTGGAAAGCAAGGCAGGAACATGAAGCAGGAGGAAGGCCTGGCTCCTCAAAGGATACTGGTCGTGCGTTCTCTGGCGCTTGGCGAGCGAGTCCTCGTCGCTGATCCCGGCCAGGAGGTACTTGAGCCCCGTGATCCAGGTGCGAGCCTCCTCGGGGTTGGACGTGATCAGGTCCAGGGTCTCCAGGTGGTTGCCATGGTAAATAGTGAAGCAGCAGCTGGGGTCGAAGCTGCCCTCGGCGTGGCGGTGGAAGATCTCTGACTGCCGGCCCTCGCTGACTTTGTAAATGGAGTCGATGACAACTGGGGGGAAAGGGAAACCAAAGGACATGCTGGGACAGCCAGCCAGCCTCTTCCTGCTTCTCTTAATTCTGAGTTATTCAGGCTCAGAGGCATTAAACTGTATTAATGTTACATCTTCACATCCCAAAGCCCTGTTGGACTGAAGGTTTCCCTGCCATGGCTGTGCCACATGCCAGCTGCCCCAGAGGTTCTGAGCGCTCCCCAGAACATCACTGAGGCTACAGAAAGGGAGCAGGGGAGACAGACACCAAGTGTCTCCCATCAGCCCATGAGCCCCTGTGTAGCTCTGTAAGTCACATTCTAATACTGAACTGCCCCAGAAATTAGAAGAAATATGAGGAGTTTACTTTTTGCCTTTTCGCTCTTCCGGGAGGGCCTCCATCGGATGCAGGTCCTGTGCTCGTCCAGGTAGAAGAGACGGACCAGCCCCTTGGTTCCACTCTTCAGCTTCACCATCTGCGTCCCAGACTGCATCACACTCATGCATCTTTCAACTGTGGGGCAGAGCAGAATAAATTCAACTGAACAGCCACCTCATCCACTAATGACATGATTACCGGGCTCCCCAGCATCTGCCAGGCACACAGCAGTTCTGACCTGAACCGCCAGTGACAGAAAGTGGGCAGTGCTGGGAGACTGCTCCTTCTTCACTGCCACCTTCTCCACACAGGAAAATGGAACAGCTCATCTGTCTGAACACCCTCACGACAAAGGAGACAAAGAAAACTTTCATCTATGTTGAAGGAAAACATTTTATAGTTGTTTTATGCTCATCTTATTTACATTTTTTTCTATTACTACACACAGTGCTGTAATTTTAAACCCCAGCACTCCATGTACTTGGACTGGTGAGATCCTCATTCAAACCCTGCAGTCCTGTGGGCTCAGTAGCCCTGGAGTTTGTCCCTCATGCTGTGACAGTGGCAGAGCTGCTCACAGAATGACACAGACACATTCACACCCTCTCTGTGCTGCCACCAACCTTCCAACACACACTGGGATGATTTCCTTTTATCCACCCATCCCATCCAAATGATAAGGCTTTTTTCCTCCTCTGTGTTTTGACTAAAATAAACCCATTTCTTCCATTTCATCTCACATCCTCCCTCCTGCAGCCTTCCAAACACAAGGATCAAGATAAGATTTCCTCTTGATCTCAGTATATATCCATGCTCTTAAATTACCTTCTGGTTTTATCCATTCACAGCCTCTCCTCACTTGGTATCACTCCAAATTCATCTCCCTGGGTGATTTGTTTACACTCTGGCTGGCTCCCAAATAAACTCTCTGGGTCTGTCTTTATTTCTTATCACCCTTCCTCTCTCCAGCACTTCTCTCCAGTGCTCCTCAGTGTCACAGCAAAGACTAACCCACACTCCCACTGCTCTGCCAGAGCTGGGATTTATTTATTCTCCCAACAGCTCTGACACACTCACAGGCAGACAGAGCAGCATCTAAACATTGGGCAAACCAGGGCTGAACAGCCCTTGGCACTGGAATAACCTCCCCTGGCTCCCTCACTCACCAGGAGCTGGCAAGGCAAACCCCACATGCAATAAACCCCATCAGAAGGAGTCTTTTTCCTGAGTTCTCTTTCTTGGAGGAAGGAGGGGACTGAGGTTGAGCTGAACAGAACCACACTCTTCTAAAAGCCTCACGTGAGTGCAATAAATGTGTCCTTCATTATGTCCATAAATAATGGCATCCCCTGGATCATCACACACTGAATGAAGGTGAGTTTGGAAGGGCTTTAAGATAAACCACAAATGTGACATAAATCAAGCCAGAAGGAGATGCTAGACCATATCCTCATGTTGGCTGGGGCAGCATTAACTTGGATCTATCTGAAGATGCACAAAGTACCAGGAAGACAAACATTTACACCACAAGGGATGGAAAACTCAGAACCTGAGAGAAGAAAGATGAACTGAAGCAAAAATAGTCTCTAAAACTCCCTATGTACATCCACATAGGAATGCCTTTTCTTGGCAGACCCAGCCTTTCCCTGTGGAACTGAGTTTAGATCAGGTTTGCCTTGGATTCCTACCAAGGCAAACACGACTTGTCCCAGCACAGAAATGAGGTCCTCCCTGTGAGTGTGGATACACAAACGTGCCCTGCTCCATCAGCCTGGCACACACACCACAAGCACCTTTTGATTTCACTAATAGAGAGATCACTTCCAGCAGGGCTTTAGCTCAGTAAGAGGTTTAGCAACAAGCTACTCAACGCAGAAAATCTGCTTCTTTTCACCTAAGGCTAGCAGTGACTGGTGAACGTCTTACAAAAAGAACTAATTCTCAAATAAGTCTCTCTATTAGCACCAGCTCAGTTGTCAGAGAAAAAACCCCAGCCCGGTTCCACTAAGATGCCGCTGAGGACAGCCAGCAAAAGGCAGAAGGGAGAAGACCACATTTATTCATACCAGAAAAGCAGAGAATGGGCCACAGTCAGGTAACTGCAGCCAACAAAACTGTGGGGGAAAATAAAAACCACAAACGGCAATCCAGTTCCTTCTTACCATTTCAATTGCTCAAACATTTCGTTTGGAATTGTTATGGGTGCAGTCACATTCATGCTTCAGGCACACTTCAGTTACAGGGAATAGATTTTAAAACACTTTGTGAAAGAAAGTGGAAGAAACCCAGTTCCTGCCCAGTATCTCAACAGCCTCCACCTCCCAAATCCCACCTGCAGTAGGTCCAGTGCCCCAGGGAGCACCATCTTTGCTGCTTGCACTTTCCCAATTGCAAGGAAATACCATGAGAATTCAAACATTTAAAGAATAGTAAACGTGTAAGAGAGTTCATGGCATCATTCCTGCTGTGTAGGTGTTAATAACAAAGGCTCCACGTTCAAGAAGGGACTGGGGTAATGGAAATGCCACAGCAATCACGAGCCCACTGGATCTCAGCTCTGCAAACCATTTACAAAACACCCCATCCTCCCCTTCAGGCTATTTATAAAATATAAGCACGCAAATAAAAAAGGTCTTTTTCAAATCTATTCTCAGTATGCTAATGCCGGTCCCTTGCCAGACACCACACATTAGCATCTGAATCAGGGAAGGTATTGAGCAGTGCAGGGCAGAATAAAGCTCCAGAAGAGCAGTTCAGGAAGGATTTCACTAAGGAATAAGGAAGCTGGTTCCAGAAAAACATCTAATGCTGTAGATAAACCAGGAATACAGAGTAAATGAAGCAGCTCCTCAATGCAGACATAGATTAAAATTTGAGGAAGCAAGACATGATTCCCATTAAAAGATAATCTTCTAACACAAGGACTAGCTGTGCATTTTTTTGCTCAAAGTCTGAAAATTAATTAAGTTAAACTAGAACACAATGTAGTTTCTGTTACAAGATCAAAGAAAATTAATCTGGAAGTTTAAATAAAAAATTATGCCTATGTAATGTATAAGGAAGGTATCCCTGCCCATGGCAGGGGGTTGGAACTGGTCTTTAAGGTCCCTTCCAACCCAAACCATTCCATGATTCTATGATATTTGAAGCTTTAATTTAAAATTAAAAACCCCTGAAAATTACATTCACTTCTGTTTGCAGAGTTATGCAAACTTGACAGTCTAAAATCATCCCAACAGACATCCTGGAGTTTAACGGGATTTAATAATGAAACACCAGTCTACTTTTCTTCCTCCCAAAATAACCCTTTAAAGCAATACAGACCTGAATTCAAATAGCACTTTTTAATTTAGTTCAGCCATGAGAATCCCTCCTGACACAAACCTCTCCTTACTGGAGGAGCTGCTTCTGTACCCGAGGGTAAATCAGATACAAACCCATCTGTGCCAGCACGGCCTTCTCTGGGGTGGCCACGCTGTCCAGCACATGGCAGGCCCCTGATGCCAGGAGCAGAGCCATGGAGCCCCGGGATGTCCCTGAGCCCCGGGATGTCCCTGAGCCCCGGGATGTCCCTGAGCCCCGGGGTGCCAGGCAGTGCCGTGGGTCCCTCCTGCCCTGCCCACGCCGCTCTCGCTGCCCACTGAGCCGGCACTGCTGGGCAGCTAATCCCCAAAGCAGCCCGTGCCACCTTTGTGCCACCCTCCGTCCCCTTGCCTCTAATCCCTCCCCGTGCACTCGGGCTTTGATAAGCAGGGATGGCTCAGCACCAGCCCCCCAGGATCCCCACAAAACCTCCATGGCTCGGAGCCACGGCCGTTCCCTGCATCCCGGGAGCTGGGAGTTCCTCTGGTTTAAAGTTCATTTAATTCCAGCAGTCACACTGGTGAGTGCACTTCTGCCTGCTCTTGTGCCTCACCACAAGGACTTCAGGGTGTGCAGGACCCTGCAGTCGATACCAGAAGGAAATTATTTAGGGAAGTAAGACATTACACCGAGCAGCATTTTCCAGCAAACAGAAGAGGATTTTGCTATATGGTGCACATCCCTGCAGTGAAACAAACACCCTCTCCCATAAAACATGTTCTCTGAGGTTAAATAAATATCCTGGCTATTTTTTACTACTATATTTTGGGGTTTAGTTATTCAAGAAAACACTATTACCTTTGCATTAGCAGCACAACTCTACTGCCAAGAGTCTACAGCAAAAGGTTACACCACTGTTGTGAGACAGATAACTTTACTTTAAAGTCAAAGAGCAAAACAAATTTCTTATTGCTGTCCACAAACAGTTCTTTTATTTTCCTGAATGTTAAGAAATTAATATTTCAAAGCGCAACCAAATGACAAAAGGTCTGGTCTCATCTTGCTTTTATGGACTTACTATTACAGCCATCTGACAAAACAAAAAGATTAAATAAGGTATAAAGAGCATTACCAAACACTGAGAAATATAATTATGAGACAGGATATAAACTGAGTTTCTAAATGATAGGTATCAACTGCATTAAGCCAACATTAAGCTTGAAGAGATAAAAGGAGCCCATAAAATGCAGGAGTTACTTTTCTAACTGCAGCAGCAGCTCTTCTCCCCTGCATTCAGTATTTTGGGGTTTCCTATGTATTTTGTGAAGGGTTGTGAAGCCCTGGCACAGCTGCCCAGGGCAGTGGTGGGGTCACTGTCCCTGAAGCATATGAAAAATGAGTGGATGTGCCTGTTGAGGACCCAGTTAAGTGCTGAACACTGTGGTGGTGCTGGGCTGATGGTTGGACTTCATGATCTGAAAGGTCCTTCCCAAAAAGCCCCCAGCCCTGCACTGGAGACCAGCACACAACTGCACTGTCCCGTCCCAGCAGTGAAAACACTCTGGATCCAGCCCAACCCCAAAGCAAACCCCAGAACCCCACAATGTTCTCAGCTGTCTGCACTCTCCTCATCCCCCTGTCCTGCATCATTCCCTCACCCTGAGCACTACGTTTGCCCTTCCAGTAATGCCATTAAACACCATTTTCTGCCCAGGTCTGCCCCCAGAGAGCACATTTTATCTAAATCCCACAGAACAGCACTAATGCCATCAGCGTGCTGATTGTTGGGGTGTTACATAACAGCCAAAGAGCCCGGGGGGCACAGAGGGCAGATGCAGGTCTGGGGCACTCCAGGGCCCCAGGCAGGATTGGTTTTGGTTTAAATAGCCACAGCTCATATTTTATGCTAGAGTTTAATTTGCTTCGTAGCAGCTCTTCCAGCCTCACAGAATTTCACATTAAGCTTCTTACAGTGGGTTTAATGGTAATCTCTGGGAAGTCCATGGACATGAGATGGACAATCAATCTCTCACACTTCTGCATTTCTCAAGAAACCCTCGAGGAAGCTACACAGCACCAGCAGAGACACCAGAGGCTGAAAAGGGCATAGGCAATTCATCTCAGCCCTGGAGATGCAGAGCATCAAAACAAGTAACCGAGCACAAGTTGAGACTACTCAAAACAACTGAATGGGGTCTAATCAAAGGAAATCCCTAACTCTGGGAAGCAGCTCGTGCTTGTAAAGTCACATACTTGTAAATAACATGTAAACAAAAAAGAGGTGAAGCTTAAGAGCGAAACCATTCACTATCCAGAATGGAGAAACAGCCCCAAGCACAACCGAAATCTATCAGCATGTTTCAGCTCTTTGCAAGTCTGGGAACTGTCTGGTGGTGTCTTTTTTTCTTTCAAAAAAACCCCGAAACAAATGCAAAAACTTGGGAGCAGCAGAAGCCATGTCTGAGTAACACGTACTTCACAGTAACTGCTCTTTCAGCCTCCCCTACTGACACTGTGGGCTCAGTGCTTCCAGGATGACCAATAACTCATCTTATTTTTACATTACAAGTGACAGGTCTCTGCTCTTCACCTTCTCAAGCTGATCCTTGACAACCCTTAGTTATTCTTGCCATGGGAGAACCCAGAGCTCTTTCCCAGACTGAGGCCCCCACCTCTTTGCTCTTAGACATCAGAAAGGAACCAGAAGCATCCAAACAAAAGCTTGGCACTAGAGTATAATCCAAAAAGAGCCTGAATGATCCTTAATGACAAGCTTTGTTCCCTCATTGAGACTTCACAGAGCACTGTGCAGTGCAGAAATGTCCTGCCAGGCCAGTGCCTCTTTTACAGGGGCTGTGCTGCCCCGTTGGACACCATGAATAATGCATGTTTTCCACCCCTGCCCAAGGACCCTTCCTTCTGCCAGCTCAGCAAAGTTCCACTTATTATCTTCAAGCAATTAGCCCAGGTTTCATCCTTTCTTCAGAAACAACTCCACCAGAGCTGTCCATTGTGAGAGCCCTGGTGCCACGGCAGCACAGCCTGGCTGAGAACTGTAAGTTTTCCATTAGGGCTATGGAATTAATCCTTTGTCAACACTGAAAAGCACAATCGTTTAAGCACAGCCCTGGCCAAGTGCCAAAGCACATTGTCACATCAATGGGGTGAACAAGGAGCACAGATTTATTAAGCAAACACAGTTAAGTTTGCACATCCTAATCCTCTTTCTTCCTCGAGGATCCCTCAGCAGGGAGGGCACAGCAGTTGATTATGACACTACAGAAAGTGGAAAAAGCAGGAGGTGGGAAGAAACGGAGGAGGAGAGTTTCCACTGCCCCTGCCAAGGGGAGGAGGAGCACACAGGTGTGTGGTGTCACTGTGCCAGATCGAGGGTGGCTTTCAGGACAAGCACCCTCCCTGTGTGTGACCATGACACGGAGCACCAGGCACCATCCCCAGGGTCTGTGCCCATGTGCCCAGGGGAAACCCTGGGGCTCCCCAGGCCGAAGAAGCTCTGCTCAGGAGGGCAATCCCTCCCTCACTGCAGCTGAGCCACTTCTGCAGTGCCAAGGGGCCCCTCCTTCGAGGCCTCCCAGCTGGCAGAGAGCAGTCTGAGCATCCCAGCAGCCCTGCTTCTGGATGCAGAGGTGGAAAACAGTGAACCACGAGCTCTTTCTCTGCCAGAATCCCATATCTGCCCGCTAAAAAATATAAATAACGATCATATACCAGTGAACCAGACCTTGTTCTCAGCCTCCCTGTGTTTGATACCACAAATACAATTCCCAGCACAACATACTGGGCTAGGGCAGACTCCCTCATTCACCACACCACCTTTTGTATGTCACACCTCCCACTTAACTTCACCAATTTAACAAAAAATATGAAAAAACCCCACCACGTTCCTAGAGCTTGCTCCTGTGCCCACACAGAGACGTGCAGAGGATGATCTGTCCCAGCCTCAGTGCAAACAGTCAGTTCTGATGTCTGCAGATTGATCAGCAAACAGCCACGCGTGGCAGCATCTCAGCCCCTGTCCAGCACCACGGCCTGGGGAGGGAAGTGCCCTGATGACAGGGCACGGGAGCAGCTGGAAGAGGGATCCAGTCCCCAGGACCAGGCTGGAGGGAGCACTGCTTCCCTCCAGGCTGCCAAACAAAGCCACATCTGGGGCTCGGCTAGAGACTAGGAAGAGGGGAAAAAAGCAGAATAGAACGGAAGGTGAAGTTAATTAACCTTTAAAAGTAATGAATGGAGACTGCAGTGCAACAGATGATATGAACTAATTTATTCACCCTCCTCAGAAATAGTCATTTTGCTAAAGAAACATGTTTATCTATTCTATTTTAAATTACCTCGGTGCAAGTCACTGACAGTGAGTCATCTGTGGGCAAACAATGAACTGACAGTCTCAAACACCGAAGTGATTTTATCACTGAAAATGATGCTGGTTTGTGGCTCTGAGTTCCAGGCTGATCAATGTTTCTATTGGTAACGTGGGGACACCTGTGAGCCTGTTCTCTGCTGCGTCAATAACCTGCCACAGCACGGGCTCCAGCTCCCTGCCCTACAGCCAGCTTTGCTGGCACTCCCAGGGAAAAGCCAGCCTGGGCTCCTCTCAGTCCCCACTTCAGTCATGCGAGGAGACACAGCAGCACATGCTCCCTGAGGCACCAGCTGCTGAAGGAAAGAGGAAAAACCAGCACACACACCCCTTGCAGCAAGCTCAGTGCTGGACAGAGCTGGGAAGGTTTCTGTCAGCACGTTCTGCTCACAGCCCCTGGTGTCCCCAAGCTGCTGTGTGCCACCACTGACCCCAGTGTGGCACTGGGGCAGCTCAGGCTCCAGCAAAGCACTGAAGGAGTTACCTCAACAATTCTAATCTATGCCCCAGGGTTTTGGAAAGACAACAGTTCTTCAGCAAAGGACAACAACAGGTTTCCCCTAACACCACGACAGTGTTCTGTGGATTTATTGAAACGAGCAGATTTCATTCATAAGCACCAAAACCACAAAAACAGTTAGCAAGCACACAATCTAGTTACTACCTGGCCAGCCACATCCTCGGCAGAGCTGCTGAGACACTGCCCCTGGAGCCATCAGCATCCAGCTCCAGCACCCTCTGAACCCTCTGCAGGGCCATGGCAGGGACACTGTGTGGTGCCCCACTGTGACACTCGGGTCAGGCAGCACTCAGGGCAACACTGGGCAACCTCCTCAGGATATGCCAAACCACCTGGAGGCCTTCCACCTGCCAAAGCTGCCATGTGCATGTGCTAACTTCTTGTGAATGCATTTAATGCTGAGACAGATTTAAGCTGTTACTGGAATGAAACCTGTGGATGACCAGGTTCTTCCCAGGAGATTGATGCCTTCTATATCCACTCAGACCAGTTTGCTGTTCCAGGCTAATTCCCTTACATATCAGGATTCCAGAGCTCAGTGCCTGGACAGGTGCCTGGACAGCTGCAGGCACAGGAGTCCCAAAGCAGCACTAATAAGGACATTAAACAGGGCACTGCCATCATCTCTGGTACAGAGGGGAGCCTGGCCATGACCCCACCTCCGAGCGGCCAAACCTCAGTGCCAGGAACACCTCGGGACAGCCACTCACTGCTCTACAGCCCTCGCTGGCCTCCCCACACAGAGATGGCACTGCCACAGCCAAGGATGACCAACTGGAATTTGGCCTTGCTATCACATCTGGGTGAGGAAGGGGCTGCAGAATGACCTCGAGCAGAGCTCCACGCTCAGCCGAGCTCTCCGCTGTGGAATGTGCTTATCCACACATACACTGCCATGGGATTCAGAACTTGAACCTGATGCTTTCCTTGCCGGCCTGTTGCCAGCCCCTCCAGGAGAGCTGGCTGCTGTGAATTATTCAATGGGGCCATATCCATTACCTGCTGCACCTGGAAAGGCAGATGGAGTAACACCTGCCCTCCTTTAGCCATGGCCACCAAAGCCCCATGGAGAGCTCTGGGTGCCCAACACCTGGGAGAGGAAGAGCAGCCTTTGGCACCGCAGCTCAGCAGCCCCAGCACAGGCAGCCCTCCCCACAGGGCATCCACAAATAACTTACTTTTGCCTAAAATAGGCTCTGGTTTTTATACAATAGCTGTGTCTATTCCCAGAGACTTCCACTAGATAAAAGATATCCACTAAAATCAACCATGACAGATACAAAGGGAAAAAAAGTATCAACCGCCAACAACTGCCCTGAAATTTTCTAACATTTTATAACAGGCAAGATGATATTTCGAAGTGTAATCCATGACTTTTGATGGCTTTATTTTAGATTAGTTTGTTTGACTTTAAATTACAGATAATCTTGTCATAAAAATTGATTCTGAGCTACACAATTCTGGCAAGAAAGCTCTTATGCTAAATTTATTTTCTAAGTGTTTTCTTTGAAAGAGCATAATCCAACATCTTAAGGATGAGCAAAATACAAAAATTAACTTTAATCTACCATGATTTCTCCTTCTCTCTACAGCATTTACTCTCTACCCACTTGCAGGCTTAAGCTAATTGCCACTTTCCATTCAACACTGACTTAAATTGAACAAAACTAGATGTTATAAACTACAAGACACTGAAGAAAGTTATTCAAGATGTCTTCCTTTTTTGTACTATCTCCTGCAATTCTTGGAAAGACATCTTTTATCCAGTGCTTTCATTCAAATTTTACATACCACTTGCAAATGTGTTATGCTATTTATAAGTGCTACTAAAAAAAACCCAACAAACTCTTCTCCACTGAAAGCCACAGAAAAATTCCCAACAGATGAAAAGGTCAAGAATGTTTTTATTCAAGGCAAACACATTTGTGATAATTTAGGCTAATATAGAAGTGCAGTTTGTTCTCCTCAAAAGAGCAGTATCTCAAACACAAGCTACATGTTTTCATGGAGAAAATGACTTGACTTTCAAGTCAATACAAACCCACCAGGTTTTCTTGTTAAACATTCAGGAATAGATATACAGTTGTTATACCAACAATGTCCACATAAACACTGCAATTTACCAAACCCAAGGGTTAAGTTACCTGATTTTTCTATAACCATTTCCAGACACACTACGAGCTCATCCTATGTCAATTCCAAACTCAAACATCCTTACCTTTTTCTGGACTTAAATTTTTATATACTTCAAGGTCTGCCATTAAATTTGTAACTCAGGCATTATTGGCAAGCAGAATGGAATTTCTCCTTTCAGGAAAGGCTCAGTTTGATCTTCATGCCTTCAGAGCCAACACATGTGGAAAGCAATCCTTGGAAGTACAGCCGAGCACTGCTCCTCAGGATGAGCGAGGAAACCTCGGTGATCCATAGCACAAATCCAGAGGCGAGAGCAGGTAACTTCGCTCACGCCCGAGGAGCGCAGGCTGCGGGGGAGCCGGCAGCCTCTGCTCGTGCTGCAGCTGCGGAGCGGCGCTGCTCCCGTGCCCCCGCACACAGCGCTCCGGGCACGGCAGCGCTCCGGGCACCGCAAGGGCTCCGGGCTCCAGCGTGCCCGGCGCCGGAAAGCGCAGGGAAGTCCCGCGGGCAGCGGGGCGGCTGGGCGGGCAGGGATTACCACACTCCGGCTCAGGAGCGGCGGAGTGACGCAGGCTGAATGCGGGAGGGGAAATCCAACCCCGCTCCAGAGTAACCCCCGGCATCTGCAGCCGGGGGTTCTGCGAGCCGGAGGGGAGAAATCCTAGCACCGTGTGCGTTTGCCCAGGCTCTGTGCTCCCCCTCCTGCCGCTGTCCCACTGTCCCTAACTGCAGGGAACAGCCACCCTGCAGGGTCAGGCCAGCTGCAGCACAAATGCACTCGGTTCGGGCTGTGCATCCCTGAGCAGTGCAAGGACCAAGGACCCGGAGTGCCCCGGGAGGTGCTGGGCACCAACTCTGCCAGCAGCTACAGAAACCCCCCGTGTCCCTGGCGAAGCCCTGGGCTGCTTTAAGGCATCCCACTGCTCCTGAAGTCAGGGGGTTTACAGGCAGTGTGGAACAAAGGGCAGAAGCATTCAGACTTGCATAAATTGCACTTCCTTACAAGGGAGCCCAAGGGCTCACAGCACACCCCTTCCAAGGGCTGGAAAGCACAGCAAGAATGAAGTCAGCTCCACATACAATGCTTCAGCATCTTTCATTTATTGCATTTTCTAATTCTTTCCCTCTTCAGCTGCTCTTCCACTGTGACATTTACATCAGCACACCAAAGGAATTCCCAGCTGTATTCCCAAACATTGTGACAGCAATAAAAGAGACAGAATTTGTCAAGCACAGGCCAGGAAAAAGTTACACGAGAGACAACGTGTCAGAGAAGGAAAACAAAAGAAAAGCCACTCAAAAAAAACACCCCTCATAGTTTCACATGCCTGCAGAACTTCAGTGGGATGGGAGACAAGATCCAAGTGGAGCTGACATGTTTTACTTCCTGAGAAATCATTATTTCTTAGCTGTTGCTAACACAGAGAGCCTTCCCACAGCCCCCACGACAGAGCTCAGCACTCTGTGGGGTATCCATGGACTATGTCCAGCACCCTGGAATGTGAAACGAGACCCCAGACCCACTGCAGATCTCTTGGCGGCTCAGCTGTGGCTCTAATGGCACTGTCAGGCTGGGATGGCAGGAGGTGGCACAAGTTCCACTCTGAGGAGGGAGGGTCACCCATTGCCAGGCAGAGCAAGGGAAATGGGGCGGCCCCAGTGTTACCCCAGCTCTGGCTGAAATCACCACTCCGAAGCCTCCAGGCAGTTACCAATGCCTGGCATTGAAATTATGTGCTATAGCTGCAGTTCAACCACAAAAAATAAACTGTCACTGCTGTACAGTTTAATTATTGATATATCAGATTGCACTTGATAATGTGTTAAATGCAAATTACTCACACTCCTACTGTTCTGTTAATTATAAGACAAGCTATACACAAGCACCTTCAACACCACAGCTGCTCTGTAAGAAACCTTACACAATCACCAATACATTCTTCATTATTTTGTCTCCAAAATAAACTTCCTTTTAAAACCAGATGTGCCTAAATGCTACATGTCTTTAGAAATTCAAGCATGTTATATAGGTTAGAAGAATATTACAGCAAACAAATGAAGATGTTATATAATTCAGTTAAAAGGTGCCAAATGGTATAAGAAGACCCGTAGGTTTATTCAACTTCAAAAAAAAAAAAATCATCCCCATGACAACCCCTCAGTGTCAAGCCAAGTTTTGCATTTAATCCCAAGCCCTGTCAGTTTGCTTGGCTTTTCCCTCACTCCCAGGGCTCACAGGCTCCTGCTGGGAATGCTCTGCAGGGCCACAGCTCACACAGTTCCAACAGTCCCAGAGGTGATGGTGACAAACAAGCTTTCTGAACAAAAAACTCATTTCCCTTTACCTGTAGTTGATTGACATCAATGGTCACTGTAAGACAAGATCCTTCCAGCCATCGCTGCTGTCCCGTGGGTATTGCACAGTCCCCAGCTAAGGTCTGGCAGGACAGTAACAGCCTCACCTCCACGCCTGTTTTTCCCACTTAGGTTTTCTGCTCACACCTCACGAGGCTCTGATTACTGGACAGAGACACAACCCTCAAAGTTCTACTGCAAAATATCCATTTTCCAATAAATGAGAATATTATTTAACTAACAGTTTGGAAATTACAGCATCAGAGGAAGGTTCATTTTCTAGCTCATTGGGTTTTCCTTTATCACTGTCAAAATAGCTAGAAACCAGCACAAAGCCTAATTCTGCTAAAGAGCAAGAAAAGCTGATTAGAGAACTAACACCTCTTACAGGGAATAGATAATGAAGTAAGGAGACAACAACATCTTCATAATCATCTTCCAAGTGTAATCTTAGATCTGAACTGTGAGACAATCTCCTTGTGAAAAGTCAGCCAGCAATGAATAAAACTTGGTATCAGCTGCACGGAAAACTTGTCAATTTTATCAGATTAAAGCTTTTATCAACTCATTTATCGTTAATGAAAACATGGTTCTATGGAAAGCTGAGAAACACACAAAAATGAAAGGGGAAAAATACTTGGTATTAGAGCACAAGCACCTGAAACATTGTCTGGAGACAGATCCTACATGAGACTCTTCCTTTCATTAAGAGATGCAGAGACAGACACAGTTCTTGAACAAAGCAGAGAGAGTTTCTTCAGGCACTTTAGGCCCTTTTTAAATCTAAGTGGACATCAATACATTAATTCCTTAATGCTCTTCTTGCAAACATTTCCATTTACATCCGTTTGTCTCAAGGAGTGGATTGTGGATATTTCACATAAATCAGAACGTGAGCCCAAACACAAATTCCTGCACTAACTGTTCTGCTTTCCCAGCATCATTACAAAACTCCAGCTGAAGGGACTCTGAAGATGAAAGGCTGAATCCTGCAGCCCACAGCTGGCATCTGTAGCTGTGCCCCCAGCCTTGCACGAGGCTTCAGCAGAGCTAATTATAGAGCACTGCCCATCAGCAAACATCAGGCCTGAAGGATTTGTGCAATCTGGCAAAGCTCCAGGACTGCTCCCCCAAAACTCTTGTGCTCCAATAACCAGAATAGACCATTTGACTGCATAAAAAAGGACAACAGAAGGCATTTTATGTTCTCATTGGGCACAGAAGTCTAAGGCCACTGAAGCAATGAGAGGCTCTCTGTGGTTTCCTCATCAGGATGTTGGACAGCCAAAGCCACCAGGATGTGCCCAACATGACTTAAGGACCTGTGTCACCTGTCAGGCTCAGAGCCACTCACACCTTTCAGGCAATTCCCTTTCCAAGGTGAAACAACAGGGCAACACAACCTGCTCCATCCCTGGCACAGCCTGCTTCCCTCCAGCCAGAGGGTCCACACCAACCACCACAAGTTTTGGGGTTAATTCCCACAGATGGTCACAAGCAAAAATGAATTCCAAAAATCCTATGGAAGAAAATAAAACTATCAGATGCAATGATAAAAACTGCAATTATCTAGATGCAGTTTTGGCTGGGGAAGTACTTGCCTTGCTGACTGGGAGGCACTGGGAGCCACAGGAAGGGCTGCACTGTACACTTTGGGGCTTTTTTCCCTTTATACTTCTAGCCCCGACCATCTAGTAGCAAAGTTTAATGGATGTTTGCTCTGACAGCACAGCCATTCCTACATTGTTACTGCCAGCAAACAAACAAAACATGATGCACATTTACAGCTTAAAACCCCTGCAAAAAAAAAAAAAAAATCTCTTATTCCAAGCCTAGAGGGATGCTGTACTTTGTATTTTGGAGCTGCTTGCAAAAGGAAGGAAATGAAAGTGGGTTCATCAAATCCTCAAGGCTATTCCAAACATTCTAATTGCTTGTCTTCTCTGTTCTGCAGAAACTGCTAAAACAGCTCACCCCCAGCCCCTGTCTCTGGTCTGTTATTCTCTGTGTGCACACACACTGCTGTATCTCACTGCTGCTGCTGAAGAAAACTGACATTTTTGCTTCTGGGCAGATAAGACTCCCCAGAGTACAAGGCACAGCAGCAACCTCCCCTTCTGTAACCAAAAATTTCAGACATAAACAGATAAGAATTTTAATATCCTGCAAATGCAGCCATTAGCAGCTTTTCCTAATAAAATTATAAAATGATGAGAGAGCCTTAGGCAATGTGGATGCACCCAGTACTTCATTACACACACAAATCTCGGTCATTATTTAAAGACAACCTGGCAGAGCCCTGTGGAAAGCCCCATAGTTGTGTGTCAATACTTCTTGGATAACAACCTGCAAGTGTCTCACAGCACCACTAAAACCCGGCAGAGCAGCCTGATCCATGTACAGCAGCATCTCCTGAATGGAATGGGAGCACTGCTGTTTGTGTCTGAAGTTCACTGGACACAGGGATTGCATTGGGACCACAGAGAGTTTTCCAGTCTTATTTCCCATTAGTCAGTACATTTCCTGCTAATCACATTTACAACTTCAGAGCAAGAGCACAAATACAATGCTGTAACAATTTTTCCAAAACCTGTCAGTCTCCCACTCAAAATACCTTAGCTTTTCCTGGGCCTGTTTCATAGACTTGTGGACAATTTTCAACTTGCTCTTGTGCCAACTTCCCCCATCAGCTCAAATAAACCTTTTCCTCCCTGAGCTTTCCCTTTGCAATGCACTCAGAGCCAGCAGTCACATCCCCTCTCAATCTTTGCTTTCCCAAACTAAACAAACCTGACTCATCTCATCTCCACTTCTGTACCCTTCTCTCTGTTCCTGAGCTGCCCCTGCTCAAACACTGCTGCCCAGAACTGCATTAGGCTGGGCCTTGTGGCACCAACACTTTCACCTTACTCCTGAACGCTCAAAATTGCACCTTCCTTCGACTCATCACAGAGCCAGAGTGCTTTGGGTTGGAAGGGACCTTAAAACCCCCCTTGTTCCACCCCCTGCATGGGCAGGGACACCTTCCACTATCCAGGGTGCTCCAAGCCCCCTCCAGGCTTGAACACTTCCAGGGATGTGACATCCCACACTAATGCAACCCATGGGGCAGGTGCTGTCCTCCTGCTGCAGGGGCACTGCACTGCAACAGGGCTGCAGGCTCAGCTGGGAGCTTCTGCTGCAAGCTGAGCCTTTTTTCCTTTTGCTTTTTTTGAGGAGGTTTGGTTTTGTTTGGGGTTTTGTTGGTGATCTTCTGGGTTTTTGGTTTTTTACACGAAACAATTAAACCACTCCAAATAGACACAGAGCTTCAGCATTTTTATTAATGCAGTCCATGAGTTCTTGCATTTGAACTCCTTAGCAGGAGGTGAACAAATGGAACCCCATCTGCTCAGGTGTTTAAAGTAATGCAGGTGCCACAAGGGTGTGAAGAAAACACCAGAGATGAGTACAGCTGGGCAGCAAAATTCCTCTTGTGCACCTCTGCAGACACTTCCAGTCCTTCTAAAGATACTCCTATGCTTTTTAGGAGCACTAACTGGCCCTGTGGGATATTTTTAACCTGGCCTGCACCCAAGGTGCAGCAGTTGCTCCAGCTCACAGGTTCAATTCCAGACAATCACTCCAGACAGCCCTGATGCCACTGAACTGCCCCACTGCTCCCAGTGAGGTTCACTTGGTTAATGTGAGCAGCCTGAATTATCAGCACAGCCCTGGAGGAACCCAGCCTCTCTGGAGCACCAGAACACCATGCTAGTTCCTGGGACATGCACACATCCTTACACCATGCTGTGGGACTGTCACCTCTGTCACTGTCCACAGGGAATTCAGCCCCTCCATACACTCAGAGGGAAAAGAACTGTCTCTGTAGTGTCTTGCTTAGGTTAAAGGAGAAAAATGGGAAGCCCTAATGGATTCTGTCAGGGAAAAATAGTTAATCTTCTCTGTTCATCAATCAAAGATAGCTAAATTAGGCCATGAAATCTTTCTGGTCTAGGATTCCTGCTAATTAAGCCCTGGGCTGTAGATGATTATCACTGTGCAGACTCATCCCTCAATAGCTGTTCATGGATTACTGGACTCTGTGCTGCTGGATCATTACCCAGCCTTTGCACCATTAGCAGGATAAATAGGTGGTGCTCTCTGCTGAAACACCACCTCAGGTCTCAGAGCATGGACCAGACTCCTCTTTCACTATTCTGGAATGGCAGAGCTGTAGATCCACATCCCTGTAGCTGTTCAGTCACACACTGGTGCAGGAGAGCAGGGAGCTGCCTGGGAAGAACAGGGATTAACAGGCATCTGCCAAAACACTGCCACAGTGCTCAGGGGCACCCGGCTGAACACATCCCTCCCACAAGGGCAGAGGGAACTCTGAAGGAACATGATCCCCCCAAAACCAGTGGGACCACATGAGTGGCCTGATAAATCCCAGGAAGAAATTCATTTCATTGGAGAAGCAGAATGGTTCTGCCTGGAGATGACAGCACTTTCCCTCTAACACAAGTCCCAAGTGCAGCACACACATGAATTAATGTGACAACACCACTGTCAGACTTACTTACAGAAAGTTATCAACATTCTTCTCGTGTCCCAAATAGAACTAGAAGTGCTCATGGGCAAGGAAAAAAGCAGTACAGGGAAAAATGGGGCTCTCTCTGAACTGGCTTTCATTAGGAAGATTCACAGACTGACAAATGATTAATTCTCCCACTAAGCCATTAACTTCATCAATGGTGACATAACCACAGTGACAAAAATGCAGATACAGTTTGTTTTACAGTGGGCTGCAAACCTCTCCAGTCCTGACAAACACACTGAAAATGGAGCTGTATGTTCTCTAGGGAAAAAAAATCACCTTTGCTTTGAATGAGACGAGTATTTCTATCTTTAATTCATAGCCATTCCATGCTGCTGTTATTAATAGTGCATAAATCTGCTCTAAAGTGATGGGTTTTAATTACTGACCTCAAAGAGAATAAAGAATACAAGGCCTGGGCCTCTCAGAACAGCATTAGGAAGTCACTCCCTCAGCAGACAGATGGGTCCAGCTGTCTGATTAGACCAGACCTGCTGGAGCCCCCGAGCCCGTGTCACCCAAAGCACAACGAGCACCACCAGCTGAGCTGCAGCTCCTCTGCGGGGTTCGGTGCTTCACCGGAGCCCAGCAGCTCTGCCTGCCCCAGGGGCAGCCCCCGCTGCCTGCCCGGGGCTGCCGGTGCTGCACGGGCCGCGAGGGGCGAGCACCGGGCCACGGGCCGACCCCAGCGCGTCCAGCACCGGCGGGGTCAGTCGGACCTCGGTGGGTCCAGCACCGGCGGCACCAGGCGGATTAGATGAGACCTGCTGGATCAGTGGGACCGGGGGCGGTCGGTCAGACCCCGCCCCGGGGGATACCGGTGGGAGCCGGTGGAATCGGTCGGATCCAGCCCCGGCAGCACCGGGGGT
>VXBC01008932.1:484864-495693 GCA_013399945.1 Ploceus nigricollis | reverse complement strand
GGGCACGGCCGGGGCTCGGCCCCGCAGCTCCGCGGCCCGGGAGCGGCGTCACCAGGAAATACACGCGTGGATACAGAATGTCAGGGGCCGCCGGCAGCAGGAAACACCAACAGCCGAAAATGCAGAATAACTGCAACTCACCGTGGAACACGCCGTTGTCCGCTAGGAAGTGCCGGCAGTACTGCAGGCAGCTCTTCTTATCCAGACTCCAGTAACTCATCGTGAGGCAGCTTCCCGCTCACCATCAAAGGCTCTGACCCTGCAAGGGAAACGGGAATGGGTAACTGGGACTTAATTTACAAAAAATGCCCCCAACTACTGCAAGCACTGCAGTTATTTGAGCCCTTTATGCAAAACGTTCCGTCGGCTTCACAGAAAGATGACAACAAACTCAGTTCTTCGCTTTCCAAACGTGCCCATCCCCACAGACGTCCAGGCAAAGGGCACAGACACATCACCTGGATGGAGCCAGAGCTGCACTGCACTGGTGTCACCAGCCAGCAGCTCCCAGGGTGCTGCAGGGAGCAATGGGCACCCCTGTCACCTCTGTCACCATCACACCCCCAGCCACCGCAGGCCACTGTGGGGCCTGGAGACACGATCAATTTAATCCATTCAGTGATGCTGTCCCATATTTAACAGGCTACAGACACATCCGACAGCACCACAGAACTATAAATCCTCCCCAAGTGAAGGTTATAGTAATTAAAAAGGTGACTCAAAGGTAATCACCCCCTGATTTTGAGACCAGAGCAGTTATGAGGACACAGGGCCCCTGTGCCCTTGCCCTTGGCAGACATTGCCCTGTGGCACTCGGGATGAAATCGCCCATGGACAGGCAGTTTGAGCCTGAGGAGGAGCAGTTACATCAGCCACCCAGAATTAACACTGACACTTACAGGCTGACACACCAGCATTTCATACTTCTTTGAAGCCATGGAATTCTTAATCTCCTGTCCTGACACCAAATCCTTTCACTGGATCCTCCTTCTCCCTTTGCTATTTTATGAAGTTCAGGTTCTGGTTTCAGCAATCCAGACACCCCTTCCTGTTACAAGCCCACTTTGGTCTCCCATTTTATCTCCCTCCCACCTTCACTCTGGTCAACCCAGCTGCTTGCTCGCCCACATTTGGCACAAACAACTCCAACTGTCTTTACCCAAGCAATTCTAGCAGGATGTAAGGACACTGCCACCCAAATCTCCTCATAAAACTACTGCCAGGGGCATTAGTAGCAAACCCACCCCCAAATGAAGCACCACAGCACATGAAGGGCTTGGCCTGCAGCTCTGCTGAGGGACACAGATCCATTTCATTCAAAACAAAAAAGGACAACAAATAATCTGAAATCCCAGCCAACAGGACTCCTCTGATCCTTAACGACCAATTTAGCTACAATCAATTCCAGGGGTGCAGCCAGCTAACAAGGGAACAGAAGGACCTGGAGAACTTTTCCCCTTTCCCCATGCAGCCTCAGTGTCAACGTTGATGCTGACTTGCAGGCATTAGAGACCCACAGGGCAGTCCCAGTGCCACACCCGTGCTGCTCCTGCCCCGGAGGCTGTGGCTGCACAGGTGGGGTTTGCCCCTCTCTGAGGGGAGCAGGCATGGTCTGGATGCTCTGCTGCAGGTGGGAGCCAGAAACACCTCTTTGTGGTTTGCTCCGTCTTAAAACGTCCCCAGGCTCCTCTGGGGGGTGTGTTTTGGGTACGGACTGTGTATTGTTTACACTAAAGGCATGTTTTGCTTTGGAAACTTTGGAACCCCAGCAGCAATACCCACTACCTCTGCCAGGCTTCATCTTCTACATTTCCTGCACTTTCGCCCTCACCACCCACGAGCTTTCCTTATAGCCTGCACTAAGGCCCCTCTGCCTTAAGTAGTAAGACACAAGCTGTTAGTTACTTTTAAAGCACAGGAATAACGCCACAGTCCAACCCACTGCCAGGCTTTTTGCTTTAGGCTACAGAAGTCCAAGAGGCATCGTGTTTTAATTAAGGAAACCATATCAAATATTCACCGCTAAGAATTTGCACACAATAAAAGCAGATTTTATCTCCTGCCCAGCTCCCACACAGAACCTGTATCACAGGGGAGATTTACAGGGAAATGTGGCTGTCGATACAGCCCTGCGGTGCCTCTGAAAGAGCCCCTGAGCCCCCTCCCCTCCCTCTCAGGCCGCGGCTGATACAATCCTCCTTTGTTCTTGCACAAAGGGTTCTCCCACACCACGGTGGCCCCTCGGAACAAAGGTTCTCCCGGGCACATCAGGGATGAAGGCAGACTCCCGAAGGGGTTGCATCAGCTGACACAAACATCCCACAAGAAAACCTTCCCAAGAAACACCAACAGTTTTTTGGATAGTCCTCAAAGTTATTTGCTTTATAGGGTTCCAGGAGAGCCCAGCCAAGATCGTGCCTTACCCCACAGTACAAAAAAAAAAGCAAAATCCCCACCAACTCCACACTTGGGCCAAATACCATCGTTTCAAAGGAGCACACACTTAGGAACTTAACTGTATACAAATTTGCATCATTTCAATACAGGAGAAAAAGGACATTCTGTCTATGCCACCGACTAAAATGCAGGCTGTACCTGTATCACTTATTTTATACATGTAGAATAAACTATTAGAGTAAAAAGTGTCCATAAGTATGCAATTAGGTTTAATTAGGACTGTAACAACAAAACTATTTTGGCAAAAAGTTACCAAAATCCTGACCAGATATAAATCTGAGTTCAAAACCAGCTTAATAAAGCAGCCAATTCAGAGAGAGTTGAAAACACTCCTCACTTTTCCACTCTGCAGGTTTCTCAGCTTGGGGTATCATTTTCACAATAAGCAAGATTCCTGCAGGTTCAGCCTTGAGCCTGGCACATTCATTCCAAAAGGTAAAACAATTGCTGCTTCACTACCTGAGAGCAGATATGCTAGTGCAGCATGTCAGGAATCCATCTACTTTGTATCTGGATAAAGTGTATTAATCTGGAAGTTGAGCAAGGTGTCCATTATGTGCTGTGCAGAAACACAGCACCTTGAGAGAGCTGCATCTGCTATTTTAGCTGATTCATTTCCATGAAACCTGTCAGCTGCCTTATTTTTGTGCTTTGAGCACTGTGTTCCATGAGAGACATTTTCCAAAGAGCTTTGATTAGTTGTACAGAGCTGTACTTTACAAGAGAGTTATTAATGGAAGGAAAATGATACTGCTCAAATTATTAATGGACATAAACTGGTATTGCTTGTTATTAATAGAAGTAAGTTGATATTGCTCAAAGTTTGATGCAAGGAATAAGTTAGCTTACATATTCATGTGTGCATGCATGAATAAACAGTGCAGATATAGACAGATGAAATGAACAAATATGATCCTCTGTGTTATCAGAAAGTGAGTAAACTCCTCACAAGGAATGTTTCATTCTAGACATTCTTTATGAAGTTATTTGATTCTAAAAGCTGTGGAAATTAATGTGTAAGGTGTTCTGAATGCAGCAGAGGATGCATATGCCCTGCCCGGGCTGGGAGAGATGCTTCTCACGGCAAGAGGCTCAGCACCAAGAACAACGTCTGACCCCCCATGTGTCACCGTGTTCTGCAGTTTCCCTTCTCACACAGAAAACGCCCGTGCGCTGTGCAGGGAAGCAGGGAATTCCCTCATTCCAGGGAATCACAACACTGTCACCAGCAGCTGCAGGCTGAGCCACACTCAGTGAAACCTTCTCAGCTCAGGCTGCTGGAAAGGCTCAGCACAGACCTGTTCTGGAGAGCAGCAGCGCAATCCAGATGTGTATCTGCAGTGTTTAACCTGGACACTGAGCAGGTGCCCAGCGTGAAGAGGGAATAAGCACATGGCCAGGAAGGTGTTTGAGCCCAGTGACAGCTCTCAGAGCAGCTCAGGGGCTGAGACTGCTGATCGTGCCCTTCTCACCTGCCCTCTGCCCTGCTGGTGCCCGGGGCACTTGCACAGGTTACAGCAGTGACTCCAGCAGTGACACCAGGGATCGTTCCTAAAGGCAGGGCAGATCTGCAGGACACCAGCACTTCCCTCGGACATAACCACAGCTCCAGGACCAGGATCATTCCTAAAGGCAGGGCAGATCTGCAGGACACCAGCACTTCCCTTGGACCAAACCACAGCTCCACCTTCAGAGCTCAGATCTACCCAGTGAACACACGTGGAAAGTATGACTTACAAAAAACTGATTCCTTTCCTCAGCCCCAAAAGGTGTATAAAGTTCATGTTCCTGGTAATTAAAGGAAAGTCCAGAAAACACTGAATATTGAGCAGGCTACTGATTTTGAAAGCTTGTGCCTGTTAATGACAAA
The DNA here is from genome assembly GCA_013399945.1 of Ploceus nigricollis. Lineage (NCBI taxonomy): Eukaryota > Metazoa > Chordata > Aves > Passeriformes > Ploceidae > Ploceus > Ploceus nigricollis. The sequence goes on along the minus strand of VXBC01008932.1, from coordinate 491,366 downwards.
TTTTAGCATGAAAAATAGTTCAGAGATACTGGGCTCTCCAATTGACATAAAGGAAAAGTATAACATAATAATAATTTTTAAAAAGGTAAGAAATGAGAAGAGCAACCCAGAGTCACACAAAGGCCACCCCAGGTGTGTGGTGGAAATAATGCTGTGATGGAAATGATGCTGTATTGGCCCAGCTACGGCCAGAGCCCTCTGATGAGCTTTAGAGATCTCAGTATGGGAGGGAGAACAGACCATCTGGCTGGCACTAAGCAGCAGGAACAGAGTCCAGAGAGAAAAGCTGGGCTTTAGTGTGGCAGCTGGGATTGTGGTGGGGGCATGCAGCATCTCTGATGACACCATCCCATGTGGGCAGCTAGCTCCCAGTCACTGCAAACAGAAAATAAACACCAAAGGACAAATACTACTTTGAACTTCCCCTGGAGAATCCTGAAGTGGTATTGAAAACCTAAGCAATTCAGCTTCACAACAAACCTCCAGTGTTATTAGAAGGGAGGAAGCAAAGTGCTTTATCTTCAGTTTGAGAATAAGCAAGAGGTTCACTTGCTCTCCTCAGGAACAGAGCAAGGGCTGCCCACAGGGGATCACTGGGTTTTCTCTACAGTTTCTTACTCAATAAAGAAATGTTCCCCATCAAGCTCTACATCATTTCCCAAGGTGCCATCAGTACTGAGCAGCTTGGCAAGCAGACTGCAGAGCACACAGACACTTCTCCAGGACATGCTCCCCAGAGCTCAGCCCTTTGTTACACTGGTATTAGAAATAGCAGGTACTGACCAGAGGGAGAGAGGTCATTTGCATTTCTGTTCACACCACAACATGCAACCAGGAAACTTCATGCCCTGACCAACTTCCTTTCCCTGGACCACACTAAAACACGCTGCAGGTTCTCTCCTAGTTAATCAGTAGCCATCAACAGGAACTTCCCAGTCCATGTTTTTACTTTCTAACCAAAGTGACAACTCTGGTAGAACAACTCTCAATCTTTCAGACACCAGTTCTGCACAACATGGGCTGGATTTTTTGAAACAGTATCCACAAATCAAAGAAGTTCTTGGATGAAAAGCTTAGCCATAGTTAGACCTAAAAAAAACAAATCTGAAGAGATTATAAAACCCTAATATGACAATATTCCATGGGGCATTCACCCATCTGCAGTCTTGGGCTTCTTATTCCACTAAGCCACTAACAGTCACCCAAATATTGCTAAGCATTTAAGCTGGTCTAAATTAATGCAGATTTAGATTTAATTGTCACACAAGCTAGGCTCTAAAGGTTCCACACATCATCTGTGCAAATCTCCACTTTAATCAGCATCAAATATCAACATTCACTCAAAATAACTTGCATAAACATTGCTGAAGTTACACATATGGGAGCCAGGCAGAATAGGCAATGCACACAAGATGGAAGTTCCACACTTCTGACACAAAAAGACATTTTTTCCAACAAATTGATATAATTTTCATACTTACAAAATAAAAGTTTTACCTACCTATGGTATTAACTATGTCATTAATGTATGGCTACTTTCCAGAGTTAAAGCATCTTGTATGAAACCAAAAGTTTAAAAAATACCCTCAGAGTTACATTCCCTTTTGAATAGCAAATTTTTAACCATAAATATTACCAGCATGGAAAAAACATCAACAATGCCTGGCAATAGAAAACAAAACCATCCAGTATGGGATCCTTTTCTTATTTCTCTAGGAACTGGTCTGGTGGAACAAAAGCAGAGATTTTTGCTTGGTTTATTTTTCTGACAGATGAGTTCCCTAATCAAATGTGCCAAGAGGCCAGAACAGCTGTGCTGGCACCACACTGGCAGCAAAGGTGTCTGAAGGGGCAAGCCAGAACAGGAGCAAAGAAACACATCCTGTGGATTTCCCTGGGAGCTACTGCAAACTCAGAATTCAGAGATGTTTGATCAAAGCGGAAAGGCCACAACAGAGTTTGGGATGCAGATACTGCACTTGCATGCTCTTAGATAGATGAGACTTACTGAAAATGCAGATTTTTAGAAATTTTTACAAGGTTTAATCTGGTATTTTGGCTATTTCCCCAGCAGAGCACTAAGTACATCTTCCACCGCTCACCAGATGAAGACAGAGGCTCAGCCCAACCCTGACTGCATCCAGTTTGGGTCCTGCTAGAGACAAATTCCCAGGATTTGCTCTTCAGGAGCAAGAGGAACAGGCTGGGCTCCTTGCACAGCACCAGCCCTCCCTGGCACCCACCCCTCCCAGGCAGGCAGGACACGGGGCTGAGCTCCCTGTGCAAAGGACACCTGTACCTGAGCCAGCCCAGCCAGCCCACAGCACCCCCTGCTCCTCCCGGGGCTGTTCATTCCCATGCAGCTTTTGTTCCCAGTCGTTCCTCCACTCCTTCTGGAAGCCATGAAAAGCATGTGTCAGCACAACTTGCTGCTGAGGAAGGCATTAGAAAGGATTTGAACTGACTCCCCATGGCAACGGACCCTGAAAGGGAATTAGCATTTGCTCCCCATTCCTCGAGAAGCCTAAATGGAATTTGTTTTTCTCCTCTTTAAGGAATTATTTGCAGGAGGGCAGTGTGCTGCTGCCTCTAAGGTTCAGCAGGCATAGCTTCAGCTGGCACCTGCCTTGCACACCCTGTTCAGGGCAACACTCATCCCACCAGACACGGGATGGGTAAATACGAGTGAGAGGCCATCCACGTTTTCCTTACAGACCTCCAGTGCTCTGCACACCTTTCTGCTGCCTCTGCCAGCTCTCTGTACACCCATTCACCAATCCAAATCAGGTTTGGGTTCGCTGCACAGGGAATTCCAAACTGCAAATGAATGCGGGAGTCTTTCTGTAAATGAAAATCTAAAATGTACACAACTCACAGTGTGATAAACTGTGGAGATAAAAATAGGACACCTGGAAAGGACTTGTGCCAATGCAGCCATGTCTGAGGCATGGACATGGATGACCTGCACCTTGTGTACCTGGCCACTTACCAGTGTGTGTGTGGTTCCCCCAAGGAGTGGGCATTTCACTCCATAAGATCCTCTGTGCTGAACATCAATTAACACAGTTGGTAATTGCTAACATTCTTCCTTTTTTTTTTTTTTTTTTCACCTGTGGGTGGAACAACAACCAAGCAAAGAAGGAGAAGCTTGTGAGGCTCAGCACTGCCTGGTGTGACCCACGCCATCCCAGCCAACACATCTCAGCCACATGCTGGGTCACACTCAGTGTGCAAAGGAACAGGAACTCCGTGTCAGTTCCAATAAATCACATCTGTAACAGAGCACACGCCACTCTGCACCACAGCCTGCCTCCACTTGAAGTTTCCTGCAAGCAACCTTGAGTTACTTCAGCCTGAAGAGACTCACATGGGCACCTCATGCCAAGACCTGTAACACACACACCAAACGCCCTTGGAGTGGTTTTACATCCTTCAGTGGTTGACCGAGCCTCCACCAGGGCACGTGGCATCCTCAGCACCCTGTGCCCTGCTTCTTCTAGCCCTGCAACAGGCGTCTGCTCCAAACTCTGCCCTCCTCTCCCTGTCCCTCCTCTGCACTTCACTGCCCCGGGGGACCTCTGTGAGTGCCCATCTGCAGTGTCAATACTTCCTCGCATTGTGGATCCCCCAACCTGCCTTGCCATCCCTCAGATCTGTGCTCCACGTCACTCTCAGCCACCCAGGTACACCTGGACAGTCCTTCTGTAGTGTCAGATGAGCAGCAAAAGGCTCCAAAGTCAGGAGAGCAGAGGGCAAGCTCACATCTCTGGAATAACAACAGTGCCTGCCGTGACCGTGGAGACTGGAACAAGAAAGCCACCTCTGTTACAGAAAACAGTTCCAGTTTCCTAAAATAAACAAGAAAGGAGGAAAACAAACCCAAAGGAGTACACAAGAGCACACAGCTCCCTGCTGGCCGTTAGATCAGTCTGGCACCAGCTGACCCCCGCAGGGCTCCACCAGAAGCACCTTCTGCTTGTGGGCTGGGAAGCAAAGGCACATTTGTCCCTGGCACAGCCCAGACCCACCGGTTCAAACCAATGAATCCACTGCCCAGGGAACCACTGGCTACCGGCCAGTGCCTCTAACACCTCCCAGTGCAACAGCCACGACTCTGAGAGCACGCTCTGCATCTGCCGTGCCACGAGGAAAACGCCACCAGAGCGCTTGTCCGGCAGCCTCAGTGCACCACAGCCGAGCACACGGGAAGCACTATCGAAGAGTTTCTGTAAGAGCCTCCAGGGCAGGTAGGCGGGACAGTCTCACCTGCTCTGAAAGCACAGGCGGAAAATGCTGTCCCACTGCAGACAGTACCGCAGGTCTCCAGCAAACCTGGAAACAGACATTTGCTTTCCGAATTTGGAGAGTTTGTTTTTGTTTTTTTTTTTTTTAACATTCAGGCTTGTTTAAACTTATTAAAAAGCCCAGAGCAAACAAACAAAACAAATCTCCAGACCACCACACTACTCCACGTGGCTGTGCCCTGGCTGCGCCATCAACGTTATCAATTTAAATTGAATTGGATCTTGGGTGACACCTTAGATAAAACTCAGCTTATTCAGATTTCATTAAAGGAAAACTGTTCCGTTTATAGAAAGATTATTTTGTAGAGCCAACAGAAACACACAGCTTAAAGCCTTTCCCAGAAATAAGGGGAAGCCAAATCTTGAACAGAGAATTAATTTTTTCTACATTTTAATGCTCATGAAACTGTTTTACTGCCACGGGTATTTCTTGATAGTGTTTTAAATTACAGATCAGCTCATGCAAAACTGGGAGCTGTTAATAGCGGGTAGCTTCTCCTTTGCTTTTATGGAGTGAAAATTATTCTCCTTCTCAAATACCGGTGATTTTGATCAAAGTCATGGCGGGACACCCGCCTCAACGGCTGAAAGGACAGCAGCATTAAATCAATTCCCTAGGCAACCTCCCAAGCCGAGCCCCTATTGTTAAAATAATGAGTTGTGCACCACTTGATCCCAACCCACCAGCTGATCCCCATTTTTATAGACAATAGGTAGCACAGAACCAGAAAGCACCCGTGAATGGATCATTTCTCACAAATTGTGCATCTTCAGCTGATAAAACTTAACATTTCTTTCTCTAACAGCCTACAGGCATTTTTAAATGTAGGAAAAGAGCATCCTTCAGAGTTCAAAACAGATTTTATAAAAGTAGCACTCTCAAACTTATTCCAGGGAGCTGATGCTTAAAGAACCAGGAAGACTTTTTAACAGTGTGCATGCACTCTGCTGCCTCTCACCTCCCAGAAAGCCTGGATTTTCTTTCTATATCCCACATTATCTTTAACTCAGGTGCCTCACTGCAGGGTTAAACCCTGCCTCTCTTTTCAATCCTGTTACCTGCAATTATTCTTTCACATTTCAGAACAAACACCTTAACTTTTCTTTCATTTCCTAAGTTTTGCAACATGAGGGCCAGAAGTCCCAAGGACAAGTAAATCAGGAGGGCCCCCTGAAAACAGGCAAACATTGTGTTTTATAACTCAGGAGTTAAAGCACACTTTAAACAAAGAGCCTATGACTGGTCTATCAGATAAGGCTTATATCTTTCTCCCTGGAATTTAATAACACTTCTAAAACACTTTTTGGCCAGCTGAAGTTCCCAGAATTGCACAGAGTAGCTTAATTACAACAAAACGTGCATGGAGTTTAATTCCTACCTCATTGTACTTCCTTCAAAAAAAAAAAGCTTTATGGAGTAGGCAATTAGAAATAATATATTTTTAGAGAGGACTCAATCCAGCAAGAAATTTGACTCTTCTCAGCACCATCCCAGCACCTTCCAGGTGGGCACAGGCGCGCTCCCACCCCGCGGCACTGCTGGCTGCTGTCCTGCGCTCCTCAGGGGGGTCGGGATTTTCCACTAAGCCTCACTGAACACGGGCTGGGCTCGGGCTGGGGCGAGCCAGGCGGCTGCAGCTCGCTCCGGTTTCACTGCCCGCGGCCCAGATGCTGCCCTGGCACCGCCGCGGGCAGCGCCGCTCCGGCACATGGCGAGCGGGGGAGAGCGCCTGGAGCTCATCCCGGCCATCCTCTCTGCGTCCAGCAGCACAAACACGGCCGAGGCACGGCGGCGGCTGCGAGCGGCAGNCTGCGAGCGGCAGCCGGGAGAGCCCCGGAGCGGCGGCTCCGCACAGCGAGCGCTCGGGGCACGCCGAGCCGTCTGTGAAACAGGCTGAAAAGAAGCTCCAGCTCGCAAACCCCCAGCTCAACTCTGGGCCGCGAACTCCGGGAGAAACCAGCATCAACCGCAGGGAAAGCCCAGCGGAGGCTCGCAGGGACAGGGTCCCGTCCCCCCAGGAACGCCCGCGGGGCCGCGCACAGGGACGGGGCTCGGGGGTCCCGTCCGCCCTCACTCACCGCGCCCGCCGGGGTGGGCTCGGTGCGGTCCGGTCCGCTCCGGTGCGGTGCTGTGCCTCGCCGCCACGGCCGCACGCACAGCCCCAGCCCGGTGCGGGCGCACAACCTGCTCCGTTCAA
>VXBC01008932.1:467023-477848 GCA_013399945.1 Ploceus nigricollis | reverse complement strand
TTTTGTTTTGTTATTCTTGTTGTTTTGGGGTTTGGTTTTTTTTTATTTGTTTTTAATGTTAAAGGTGTTTAAGTCATACTAATTCTAATGTTAAAAAGCAAAACCACTTTTGAACAGAGTTAGTAGAAAAAAAAGTAACAAGATCAAAATCTTATGCGTCGTCTTCAGCAGCCTGCTAAAGGGCTGGCAGAGCGCAACATTTCCAACTTACAAAATAGCTACTTAAATTAAAAGCACTAATCCATTACTTGTTTTACCAGTTTGAAAAAGGACACATTTCTTTCAGGTAACATACCTATTCCTACCGATTTGGAGTTGATGTGCAATTTTGATATTGTTGATAATCTAATTATTGATTGGGTTAATCCTTCACCCATCTTTATTAGTGACAAGTTTCACTGGCACCTTTAGAAATAGTGAAAAAAAATTGCAAAGTAAAACCCAAATCTAATACACAGCAAATTTAATTTATCAGCTTCTGCACTTGGAAGTTTTTCCTCACAATCAGAAAAGTTAAAACAAGCCCTCTAGGTTTGCAAGATGTAATTAAATAAGCGACCCATGGTTCCAGAGAGGATACAGAACTGAAGTGCCTCACAGAGTTAATGCAGTGGAGCTGGTGGGACAGGGACTGAAAGGTGCAGCCATAAATCTGATGTATTTTTATGTTGATTTTGTTCTTATGCAGAGGGGAAATTGGAAGACATTCAGCTTGGGCAGTAAAACCCATGTGATTTCACTTAGCACGAGTGGTTTTGCTGTGCTTGAAGCAAACTGTGAGGTGTGACCCTCAAGGGAGGGGACAGAGGACAGGAGGCAGTGTCCAGCGAAGCATGAGGTCACAGTGTCCTCTTCCAGTCCCCTCCTTACCCCTGATGCCAAGGAGACCCTTTGTANCCAGAGGTGCTATTGGGTCACTTTCCCCACAAAACACACAGCAGCAGAAGATCCCAAACCCCCTCCCAGCCCAGTCCTTCCAATATTGACAAGAAACGTGGCAGGGAACCTTGTGCACCTTTCCAAGGGATGTTTAATAGTTTTCCTTTTTAATACCAATGTTCCACATTCACCCAGCAGGGTCCGAGTGCCTCTCCAGCACCTGTGGGTCCCTAAGGCACTCAGGAGGGAGCTCAGTGGGAGAAATCCAGCAGGAATGTTTCCACCACAGGGCACCAGCAGCGACTTGTGCAGCAGCTCTGCCACAGGACTGTGCCCGTTTGGTTGGTGTGAGGGCGAGTCCTGCACCAGCTCCCTGGGAATTTGGCAACTTTGTCATCACCAGCTCACTCTTCTCACCCCTGCCCAGGGGAAGTCTCGGTGCTCCCACTGCTTTTGAGAATGAATATTCAAATTTTAGTAATACAGTCTGGAAAACCAATGGATTGGTTTTCCTCTATCAACTCACCCCTTCCAAAGGCCCACGTGCCCTCCCTTGGGAAGCACCTCCAGCTCCAGCTGCAGGACTCAAGGCTCAGAGGATTGTGCGTTATTCCAGTCCTACCTTACAGCATTTTGCCGTCAAGAAAGTACCTTGAACGTAAATCAAACTGCCTTGAAACAGCGGAAATAAATTAAACAAATGTAATTTGCTTATAAAAATAGTTTCTTATAAATCTTTAAAGCTTATAAAAGCCAGAAAATACATTTAAAAGAATCTCCGGAACATTTCATCCTTTGAGGCGTGGTTACAGTTCAGAAAGTGAGAAGAAGCAAAGCCCACAGACATCTCACACTGATCTTCCCACAAGGAATTCCACAGTACCATGCTTAACCTGCAAGTCAGAATGCCTTGGGCATCCTTCCCTGGGTCAGCTGCCCTGTCAGATCATTTCTGTGTGAAAATAAAAGCTGGCACTCAGCTGGCAATGCTGCTGCCTCTACAGCCACGGCACGAGGAGCTTTCCCAGAGGTGCCCGATGGAATCAGCAGCTCTGGAGTCAGGGTAAGCATGGAGGTGCTGCTTTAGCCATTCCTTTCTGAACTGCCCGTGCTGTGGGGAGGGCAGTGGTGCCACACACAGCCCTGCCTCGGCCACGCAGATCTCCCTGGCGTGGCACAGGAACACCGAGACTCCGGGGTGCTGATTATGGGACGTGTCTTTGTAATAAAACTAAAACCACCTTGCTGGTCCATCCAACACCCAAGTGCATCAATTGCTCCTCCTGCACTTCCACGAAGACTGTCCTTCGTCCTGCAGCTTTTTGAACTTTGGTCCAAGGAAGAACCACCAGGCAAAGCCCAGGATGACGCAGACGACGGACTCCACGTAGTACCCGTCCAAGGTGGTGACACAGGAGCCCCCAGCTGCTGTGCACAGCTGAAACAGAGCACAGGGCAAGGCACTGAGCACACAGCACTCCAGAGCTGCAGGGCTCTCCCTGCTCCTGCTCAGGACTACGTAGAGTTGTTTACTCTTTGTTGTTTCCTATGCAGTTGGTCACAGAGGCTTTTGAGCTTATCAGCAGCATGAAAAGTAACAAAGTACCAAACCTGCTCTAGACATGTGGGAAATGGAGCACACCAGCCCAAAGGGCAAACTCCAGAAAACAGACACAGCCCCACTGTCCATGCTGGCCTGCAGGGGCAACCACTGCTCCCAACCTCACAGAGGAAGATGATTTTCTCCCTAGCCATCCATGTTGTGGACTCCCCAGATCTGGAAGTGTCCCAGGCCAGGGTGGAGGGGGCTGGGAACAACCTGGGACAGTGGAAGGTGTCCCTGCCCATGGCAGGGGGTGGCACTAGATGGGCTTTTAGGTCCTTCCAATCCAAACCATTCCATGACTCTGTGATTCTGTATCTGGAAGAAACACGCCCAGGACGGTTTTGAACCGGAAGACAAACATCCAGCACTCACAGAGTGATTGTACAGCCCCGGATTGTTTCTGCTATTGTTTGGCTTTCAACACTGCTCTAATCCCAGGATTAATCAATTCTCTGAGCTGAGGCTCTGCCAGCATTTTCATTATGCTGAGACATGTCAAAATCAGATTAGGAATAAGAAGGGAGTGGTGGTGGTGGTGGTGGTGGTGGTGGAATGTCACCAACCAGGAGGATGTGAGAAAAGATCAGAGGAGTGAGGTGAAGGAGGAAGGACTCAAGCTCAGTAGAGGCTGAGACACAAGGAACCTAATTAGTGACAGGCTAATGAGCGAGAGGCTGGGGAAGCATCTGCTGCTGAAGCAGTCTCCCCTCTGCACCAACAAAAACTGCAACTCCAGTTCAGACAAGTCATGCTGGACTCCAGACCACTTTGAGCATTTAGAGAACCTCCACGTCCTGGAGCATCCTGGCATTCAGGAGTGAAATAAATCTCAGTCATGAGCACAGGAAAAAAAAAACCCCAAACATTTCCACTCTTCAGCCATGTCAAACATCTCACTTGCTGTGAGGAGGTGAATTTGAAATGTTGCTTTCCCAGCAGTTTTGTGTCCTGTTGTTTGATCTGCGTACAGCAAGTTCTTTGTTCTCTTCCACAGGGCTCCCAGAACTGGGCAGGCAGCCAGTCCCACTTGATTTCATGGGGAAAGTGGACACCAAAATCAGAGAGCAGAGCAGCATCTTGAAGAAGGTATCAAGGCAGGCAGATAAGAAGCCTCCAGGGAAACAGGAGGAAGAAAAACCTACCACAGAAATGAAAGGCCCTGGGGGACAGAGTGCCTGCCAAGGACAGAGCCCCTGACTGCACAACTCAAAACCACACCTACAGGCTCCTCACACTGCATGGAGTGTGGCTCCAGTCTGGTGCTTCTACCCCCGCTCAGCACAGGAAGAAAGGGCTCACTACTCTGCAGCTGCAAACCCTGGGTAACGGGTGGTTATTCAGAGTGTGCAGCTGCTAACAGACTGGATTTTATCAGACAGGAAAATGAGCTCCATCAGTGGGAATTTGTGAGCACAAGCCATACATTGTGAAGGTTTTCAAAGGCAAAAGAATACTGTAAGAAGCCATTTAACTGAGACGTTGAGCAGAGACCCCCCCCCAGCCCCCAGACTCACCTCTGTGGCCGCTGCAGTGGCACAGGTGTGGCCCTGGGCCCCGGCACACTCCTTCACTGTGAGGGGGTCCACCAGCCACAGGGCCACCGTGGAGGGCCAGTTGCCCCCCAGGTTGGACACGGTGTTGAGCAGGGTCATGTAGGTGCCCCCGATGAGCGGGTCGCTGACCTTGGCGTTGAAGGCCATGATGGCCACGTACATGCTGTACAGGGTGATCTGGGGGGACACACACAGGCCAGGGACAACTGAGACCCCCAGCACAAAACCCTGCTGAGACATCCCCTGAACTCAGCAGCACTGACTGGAAAATGATCCCAGCAGCAGCAGCAGTTCCTCCTGCACTGTCCCTGTGCTAACTCGGGGAATGGCCTTGCTGCTTGGCTCAAGTCCTGCTGCAACAGACCCAGCCTCACATGCACTGGCATGACTTGGGTTATCAAACTGAAATACAATCAGCCAGCTAAAACAGCACCTAAACACAACCCTTCTGCATTTAAAAATCACCTCTCAAGGCCCTGCATTCCAGTTCTGATCCAAAGACCACACTGTATCAGGTGCTTGTTTCAAGTCTTTGGATCAGATCCATTATAATGTTCCTCCAACAATTGAGTTTTTTTCCTAGGACCAGGATCACATAACTTAATTTATTTGCACAACCATCAGCATGCCTATCAAGCTCAGACACAGTTCTGGGATTTCTCCAGCTCCTCTGTGCTTTTGAGCTTCTGGGTCTGGGGAAAAAGGAATCTGGGGAACTACACCAGACATGGACAACTCAAAGTAGCTCACAGATGATGTCCAGTGGAGCACAGGGAATAGAGAGGAGTAACACCAGCAAGAGTATTACAAGTCAGTCCTGCCACACAGCACAGGTCAGGCTTGGAGGGATTCCAGTGTGACCCAGGACAAGACAGGGAACATCACTTCCCCTCCCCACACCGTGAGTGTTACCTGGTGTAGAGCATAACTCAGCACCACCACAGCGTAGTAGTAGACAGGAAATCCTCCTTCATGCTTTACTTTAGGAGCCCACCACACCAGGAAAGCAAATTCCAGGCCAAGCAGCAACCTGGAGGGATGAGAAAGATGATTTGTTATTCCAAGTAATTCTTCCCATGTGTTTCCTCAACACAAAGCAACCACTGAACAATCGTAGCAAGTACATTAAAATAGTTTAGATCTGAAGAGTTACACCTATTTCTATTTCAGAATTAGATATCAAATATTTGACAAGCAGTGACACTGTTAATTAGGAGCAGGAGAGCACTGCTCTAATGCTGCTGTACATGCACATCCCAAACACCTCATGCTCTGCTTCCACACGGTGACACTGCATGAACCAGACAGTTCAACTCACTGTGACAATCCTGACACACTTCTTTGGACCTGGAAGTCAGAGAGTTACACACAAAACCCTACAGGTGATCTGAACACACAAACTGAGCACACATATTACTGTGTTTCACTAAAATGAGGCATTACCTGTAAGGCATTGCTTTGTAGAAGGTGTTCAGGGGCTGGGGGCCCGCTGTGTATTTGCTGATAACCAGAGGCAAGATGATCTGCAAAGGAACCATTGGAACTGCCAGCAGAGCCAGGTGCTCTTTGGGGACTCCCTCCTCCACCAGTTTGAGTCCTGTTACAGCATCTGCTGCTGAAAACCCAACCTGCAATGTTAGGGAGACAAAATAAGCTGAGGAGAAGAGGGAGTTTGGCTAGAAATTCAATTTACTCCCTATCACGTAAATTGAGAAATGGGATACAGAACACACTGCCCCTGATGTGATTTCCAAATTAGTTCCACATGTTCTACACCTGCACACTCTTACTGTCATCACAGCCAGAACTATTCCAGGAACATTAAGTAGCACTACCATTCATTCCTGTGCCTTCCCTGCTGTTGGCATCCTCAGTGTCCAACTAGGAGCCATGGAAACCCAGCCTGGACAGAGCTGGGGATTCTGAGGTAAAAAGAAACATTTTCTGTCCTTTTAACTGCAGGCTACACAGCCTGTTTAATAATGTACTTTACTTTAATACCACATTGCCACCAAACTTCTCTTCAATGCTTGTGTTAAACACAAAAGCTCACACAAAGCTTTTCTGCTGCACAGCCCTGCTCAGCACAATGAGAATAAGCCATTCTGCTTGAATTTCATGTGAAAATTCACAACTCTGGTGACAGCCAACAGCAAAACTAAGTTACATCCCAGGGACTCAGCAGCCTTCCAGACCCTGATGCATTTAACAATTCTTAAGTGTATTTACTTACTTTTGAAGTGAGGATCAAGAGACAGAAAGTAAGAACTGCTGGCATCTTGATTATTGAGAATAGCAGCCTGTATGTGTCAGTGATGCCTTTTGTTTCTTCCTTTGCTGGTATTAGCTCCTGGTTTTCTTTTTTCAGAAAGGCGACCAATGTAGTGGTAACTAAGAAGACAGCTCCCCAGAAAAACAGGAAATCTGGAGGGGAAAATAAAATAAAATAAAAATTTCTTTGTAGCAGCCATGATTGACAGCTGTAGAAAATAAACCTAATAATCAAGGTGGAATAAAAACAAGCAGCAAAAGCAAACCAGAAGCACAGAGCTACATAGAGTGAGTGGCACAGCTCTGCCCCCCTCTGAAAGGAGGTGCTTGCTGGAGCTGAGGCAGAGGAGCAGCAGCAAACCAGGTCACCTCCCTGCTGCTTGGTGGGTCATTAACACAGAGAGCATGTTGGAGGAGGAACAGAGGCAAAAATGAACGTGTTGAAGGATTACACACACAACCACTACAGGCTGATAAAGCAGGAAAACCACATGTAACAGTTAGAAGACTAGAGGGAAGAACCTCCAGAGGCAGAACTCCTGCCCAGCTCCTCCCTTACCCTGCAGTCAGGGAGCCCCTATCTAACATCCATCTCCCACCTGCAGGAAACAGGGATTTAGGAGTGTGAAGATGGCCCGAGGAAAGCTTTTACAGAGTTCTAGGGAGTCCTCGGATTTGTCTGGCTGAAGTGGAGACCTGGCAGCATTCCAGTGCTCTGCTTTAAGCAGATCAGTACCTGCTAAATCGTGGATGTGGGGCAGAATTGCTCTCTCTTAAAAACATAAGGTGCCCTGAACAGACATTCTCAAGGAAAGATGCATTTTCTGAGAGTCTCACTAACCACAGCTGCTGGCTACAAAGGATGTAGAGGAGCAGTTCTCTAATAATAACCCTGAGCATTATCACTGCAGTGAGAGACACACAGTGCAAGAATGGGGATAGAAATAGCTCTGAGCATCATCACATGAGTGCTCCTGATCAGGCCAGCCCTGTCAGCTGCAGCACAGCACTGCAGGGGCTGCATCAGCAACAAAGCAAAGCAAGAAAAAAAGAAAAAAACCCCACCATATATATATAGATATATATAGTAGTTCAGACAAAAAAAATGGGTTTTTTGAGGCTGTAGGCAGTTTACACAAAAATAAGGTACATTTCCTTTCAAATACAGGGAACCTCACTAACAGGCTACAAGCAGAACTTTGAAATTAGAGTTTACATAAGGGATTTCAAGGACAAACTTTCTGGTCCCACCACTGCTGCTTCTCCCATTCCTATTTTGTTTCTGCAGCTACACTGCTAGTAATAAAAATAACCACTGAGATGGAGCAAAACAAGTTTTTGAACTAGATCAGGGATAGATCAGGCTGGAAAACAGCCTGAAGAAGGTAGCCAGGTGGTACAGGTACCCAGGATCCCCTCCCAGGAGGAGGGGTGCTCCACAGTCCCTGGCACAGGTAAGTGGGGGAGGCCTTAAGGGGCACCTTTGTCCTGTGTTCACTCTGTCCCTGTCCTTCACGCTGGAATGGGCAAACCAGGCAGGAATCACAAACCCAGCCAGGGAGCTTCCCCTGCTCTTAAAAAAACTGAAGTCACTTGAACAGCAAGTGCTAAATAAACCCCTGGACATGCCAGGACAATCAGCCCACAGAAGGGTTTTTCCTGTTTCCTCCTCTAGCACTTCAGCCTGACACAGCCCAACACAGCCTTTGGTTTGGTGAATTTGATGATGGGTTTACCTTTGTCCATATTATTTCCTGAACTTAATGAGAACAATGAATGCTGCTGCTGCTTCTCAACAACTCAAAGCTGACTTAGGATCACAGAATATCTTCAGCTGGGACGGCCCCACATGGCTCATCCCAACTCCTGGCCTGGCACAAGACAACCCTGGCAGCACTGTCCAAACACTCCTGGAGCTGTGGCAGCCTCGGGGCCATGCCTATTCCCTGGGGAGCCTGGGCAGTGCCAGCACCCTCTGGGGGAAGAACCTTTCCTGATATCCACCTAAACCTCCCCTGACCCAGCTCCAGCCGTTCCCTCAGGGTGCTGCCCCTCTGGATCATGGAGTGCTGACTTGTTCCTTCCCTGGCACTGGGCTCAGCCTACAACAAAAGTGCTCAGAGATCTGAGCTGGCAGAGGACATTCACCTTTTCCAGCAGTGAAGTTTTCTGCTGCTTTACCTGCCAAACCTGCTCATCACAAGCCCATTACAGCCAGGGCAAGGACCAGTGAGCCCCTGTGCTCCACAGTGAGCTGGTTACTCCTGCTGCTCTCAGCTGCTCCAGGGAAACACCAAACTGTGCCACTCACACGACTGAGAAACAGAAATTTTTTACAGTTTTACTACCTGAAAAATCATATCCTGCAAATACAGTGTCAGTTATTTGCTGTTCTCATTCCACCCACATCAATACTCCAGGGCAGGTTAAGGAGGTGGCATTGGTACTGTTTGGGTCTGGGGATAATATCTTTTAAAAACAGCACTTTTGTAATAGTAACAAACTCATTTATACGAACAGCCCTGAGAGGAAAAAACCCCAAACAACCAAAACCCTGGGCAGTGAGGGAAGTACAGCCAAGCCAAGCTGTCTGAACAGCAGTGGCTGCAAGTTGCATCAGCAGCAAAGACGTCAGTGTGCACTGCAGTGAGAGGGATGGACACGCCAGCCCAGGAGCTGCACAGCACCAGGGACAGCCAGGAACCAGCTGGGACACTTGGAGGGCCACTCCGTGCTCCTTGACATTGGCCAGGCATGAGGCTGGCAGCAGGGAGCAGAGAGGAGGACTGGTTAGCAGTGGTGAGAGCTGCAGAGACCAGGCAAGCACAGCAGCTGTGGAAACTGCTGTCCTGATTCATCCCTAAGGGGCAGGACAGAAAGCAAAGCTCCCCTTCACACAATTCCAGCCTGTCCTGGCATACCTGATCTGAGCTGGCACAGGCAAGGCAACCAGTGTGAGGGGGGGAGCAGAGACTGACACCATGAGGATCTGCTCTTCCCTGCCAGGGTCACGCTGAGGCTGCAGCCAGCAGGGTGCCAGCATTTCCTGCCCTCCCTCAAACTTGCAACCAAACCAGCTGCACCTCAAGCATCTCCAGGGTAATAGCCCTAACATCAACCACCACACTGAACCTTTCTGAGAAAAATCCCAAACCCCAGCAAACAGAAACATCCCTCCACTAACAGCCAGTTATGCTTGGATTACCACACTCCATTTAATTTGCTAAAAAGAAAAAGCAAATCCCTCTTCATTTACTAAAATAAGGCCTTCCTTCAGAAACTGGCTACATGCTCAACCCTGAACACCTTCACTTCTAATCTGTGAAAAATATCATATTGGAAGAATCTTTTTTATTTTTTAGTTCCCCTCTTTCTTCTTCCCACATGGAGACTTTGGCTTGCTTTTTTTAAAGAGTAATCTAGTCCATGGGCATTAAACTAGGAGGAAACAAATGAGTTCCTCCAAAGTGCTTAGGTCAGCCAAGATAATGATAAGGCAGGTTTTCCACACACTTTAGCCCAGAAAAATCTGAAGTCCAGTGCATGTAGCAGTGGGCTCTGCCAGCCTCCAAGCAGGCTGTGCTTTCCCACAGGGCAAGGGACAAACCAAACCTGTTTGGTTCCCAGCGTCAAACCACAGAGGGGTCCAGGCACAGGGAAGAAGCATCCTGAGGAAGATATAACCATTATTATTAGGAAAAAAACCCTTCCCTGTGAGGGTGGGCAGGCCCTGGCACAGGGTGCCCAGAGCAGCTGTGGCTGCCCCTGGATCCTTGGCAGTGCCCACGGCCAGGCTGGACACTGAGGCTGGGAGCAGCCTGAGGCAGTGGGAGGCGGGCAAGGAATTCCTGAGGCAGGGAATCTCTTTACTCCCTTCCAAAGCAGCGCGCTCCACGGCTCCGTCCCAGCACCCTGCAGCGCCCGTACCTGAGAGGGTGACGATCCCCCGCGGCTGCGGCTCGAAGCGCAAGTACTTGNTGAGGGTGACGTCATGCATAGCACCGCCCCCCGACCCTGATTGACGGGCCAGGGGCTGCGGGAGCGGAACCGGGAACCGGATCAGGGGTCGGGATCGGATCGGGATCACTGGAGCGTCTCCGTGCCCNTTGAGGCTGGGAGCAGCCTGAGGCAGTGGGAGGCGGGCAAGGAATTCCTGAGGCAGGGAATCTCTTTACTCCCTTCCAAAGCAGCGCGCTCCACGGCTCCGTCCCAGCACCCTGCAGCGCCCGTACCTGAGAGGGTGACGATGCCCCGCGGCTGCGGCTCGAAGCGCAAGTACTTGTTGCAGAAGGAGGCGGACTCGAGGGCCAGGAACAGGACGTTTCCCAGGAAGTAGCCGGCCGTCTGCCCCACGGAGTTGCAGGTGGAGGCGTAGCCCACGTTCTCCCGGGACAGCATGGTGAGCGCCCAGCCGTCCACCGCGATGTCCTGCGTGGCCGCCAGGAACTCGAAGAGGAAGAAGGTGACGGTGAGGGCCGCCACGTCGGGGCCGCGGCCGTGGCCGTCGCCCAGCAGC
>VXBC01008932.1:438357-465474 GCA_013399945.1 Ploceus nigricollis | reverse complement strand
ACCCGTGGCGGGGCCCAGCGGCGCGGGAGGGGAGCGGGGGCCGCCCGCGCCGCAGCCCTGGCTGCTCGCAGGGGGCTAATTCATTAATTAACTGGTTAATTCCCCGAGCGGGGCTGTTCTGCGGCGCCCCGCCTGGCCTGTACCCCCGCTCGCGGCCGGGGCTCGGTTCATTCAGCGGCGCGGGCAGAGCTCCCAGCCCTGGCCCGGGTGCCGCCGCTGCCCCCGCACCGCCCGTGTCCCGCTACAGGGACAGGGCGGCCGCGTGTCCGTGTGGCCCGCGCACAGCGGGGCACGGAACGAGCCGTGCGCCGCAGGAACTTCCAGCTCCTTCTGATAATGTAACTTCCCAACCAAGCTGCCTCGATCCGCCGCTGTAGCGGGATAAAAGACTTGTTCTGGTTGCTTTATCTAGTTTGCGAAAACCCGTGGCTCCGGGGGGGTTCGAGCGCTCGGTTTCTCAGAGCTCACTTGGTCCCCGTGTAAGTTTTCCGACACGCTTTCCCTTGGCCGTGTTCACAACCTCCCCTCCTGGCCGGGGCTGCTCCTGGCTGCTCCTCTCCTCCCTTGTTCTCGGGTCTCTATCTCGTTTGCAAGAAGCTGTGCCTCTGGAGGGTTTTTTGAGTGCTCGGTTTGTCCCTGTGTGAGTTTTCTGGCCCGTTTTTCCCCGGCCGTGGTCACAGCCTCCTTTCGTGGCCGGGGCTGCTCCTGGGGGCTCCAGCTCTCCCTGGGATGGGATGTGCAGCTCCTGACTCATCCTGCACGAGTGAGAGCAGCTGCTGCAGGGACCGGCTCCCAGCAGCCCACGGACACCTGCATGAGACTCGTGTCTCTTAAAGTTTCCCTGATATAAAGATTTGGGGGCTCTTGTGTCGGTCTTGGGGATGGCCTGAGTTTGAGGGAGCTGCTTTCCTGTTATACTGCGAAATACGAGTGAGCGTTCTTAGACCTGCTTAATTTTGATACCACAGGGAAGCAGTTAAACTCTTGTAAAACCTGTGCTGGCTTGAAAGTGCAAGATCAAGGCTCCTGGTTTAGGCTTGTCCTGAGTTAGCAGTGTGGGTGAAAGCTCAGGGCTGAGGGCTTGGACAGAGGAGCTGCTGCTACTTTCCAGTGCTCCAGAATGGGACTGGTCTGTATGGAAATGTGGTTTATAAATTGCATTAATGAGCAACCTGCAAGCATGGGGGTGTGTGAAATGCTGAAAAATCCCCTGATTCTGCACAAGTGGGCTGCTAAGAACTTGCACACTCAGTTTAAGGCACTAGGTAGGTATGTGAGGAGCAGGATTTGTGGTGTCCTTGGCTGGTAATCCAAGCCTGGTTCCACTTCTCCTACCTCAGCTCACTAGAGAACTCGGAATTATTTGGTTTTGACACAGAAGAACAGCAGTGATGGAAGATTTTGTCCTCCAGTGTTAGCGTGGTAGAGCTGAGGTGGTGGGATGAGGCTGGCAGCACAGCTGGGGTGACCACACGGCTCAGGTGGCACGTGGCACCTTGGTGCCATGTCTCGGGTGACTTGTGATTTGAGTTAGCTGAACAGAGACTTTCTTCTCTCGGTGTGCACAAGTTTTGAGTCCTGCTCTGGGGACAGCAGCATGGTGCCTCTGCCCCAGTGCCTGGGCCGCCTGGGACAGGTGTCAGAGCAGCTTCCACAGGAGGTCTCAAAACCAGCGCGTTCTCCAGACTTTTGTGGGAATAGACCAGAAGACAGGGAGAGCTAGTTCTGCCTGTACTGAGGGGAAAAGAGCTCTCATTAGAGGCTGTTCAGTCCCCAGCAGGAGGAGGTGCTGGCTCCATGAGCCCTGTCCCTGCAGGAGCTGGGCTGTCTGGTGTCCTCTGAGTCCCTGCTGGCACGCCCGTGGTGTGCAGAGCTCAGCTGCCGTGTTGGCTGCACATGAACAGCATCTGTTCCTTTTTGGATTTCATCTAATGAAGTTTCCCTTGGTAAATTGGGGGTTAAAACCCCTAGCCTTGGAACTGTGCCTTTCAATAAGTAAAGCCAGATCCTGTGATGACTTTTCTGCCCTTTTTCCTTTCCTCTTTTTGCCTGTGATTTATGGTGGTGCATGTTGGGCTCTCTTAGTCCTGAACCCCCTTACAGTTCTACTTGTCTGGTGAGTTCAGAGGAGTCTGGATTGCTGTTCTGCTGGGATCTGAGAGCGGTGCAGGTTCAGGACACAGACCAACTTCTGCTGCTTTAACAGTGCTCCTCAATCTACTCCTGATGTAACTCCCGCACCGCCCGGTTTTCCCACTCCTGTCTCCCCCACAACTGTTGCTCATGCCCCCATTAACCACACCTGCCTGCCCAAAGCATCTCGGGGTAAGGCACTGAAAACCAGATTTATTTATTAGCTACAGGTGTGGGTGCTTGGCTATCAGTCCAGCTGAGCTGACGCCACCAGTAACTTATGTTTAGTTTTTTTTAGTGAGGGGGCTGCAGAGCTCTGTCCCTAAATGACACAACCTACTGCTCTGAAACAATTAAAGACTTGAAATAAAAAAATAGCACTGCAAGAAATAGTGTTTTCCCCAAGATGGGCTCAGGAAAGCACAAGGATGTTGGTCTGTCTTGCAAGAGCTGCTAATTTAGAAATTGCCAGGTGAAAATGCCCAGAATCACTCTGGATAAAAGTGATTCCCTCCTTGCACTGGAAGGGAGGACAGCTCTGGTGACTCTGCCTCGCTGGGGGCGTGGAGGGGTCTTTGCTGCAAAGTCTGCTCTCTTCCAGCATGTGCACTTTTTGTTGTGTAACCCAGGAATAAAAATCATTAAGAGCTCCCCATCAGGCAACTTGGCTGCCAGCTGAAGGGCAAAAATTAAATATCTGATTTTAACCTGGATTTAGGCTTTTGAGGGATTTAGCACTATTTTTTCCCCCAGTTATGTCCTTTAATTAAGATAAAACCTCTTCCAGCTGGTGTGAACTTTGGACGTTTGCAGTGTGTTTGTTGGGAGGTTGTGTCCCAGCAGGATGATGCTCTCCAGAATCACCTGTGGCTGCTCTGGGGTGAGTTCCTGCCCCAGGTGGAAATGTTTGAGCAGCAGTGATGGGAACACAGGCGAGTCCTGGGTTGGAGGTTCTGCTGGTTTGGAGCAGGCAGCAGAACCACTCCAACCTGCCATCAGTAAAACTTGAAATGGAGCTCCAAGAAGTTTGGAGGCAGCATTTACCAAAGTAAAACCCGTGCCAGTTTGTCCTTCACCAAGCTGCATTGGCAGGGACGGGGTAAGCTTTAAGTTAGGGGAGGAACACCTTGACAGAAGTCAGTTCTTTAGGCAGCGGGTTTTTGGTGTTAGAGCATGGCTGTTGTTCTTCCTTGGAGATGCTCCAGTAAGGACACTTCCAGGGAATAGCTGCCTCTCCTCACAAGTTTCTTTAACGAAGAAACTTGGCCTTGTGTGTTTTAGCACTCCTTCAGATTTGGCTGAAGTTGGCCGAGCAGCTCAGACGTGAGGGGCTCAGAGGGAACCACTGCTTTGTTCTGACATGCAGTCTGCTCAAATGCTGCACTCAAAATCTGTTTGGTTTTTTTTTTAATCATTTAGCAGGGACATTTGTTCTCAATTTCCCCTTTTTATTCTCTCCAGGAGGTAATGTCAAGTGAAGCTGAGCCAGAGTGACAGGGGAAATATTTTTTGTTTGATTTTGTGCTGTTTTGCCTGAGAAAAAGGCCGATGCTCTCAGTTCTCATGGGCTGTGCCGGGGTTCATGTGGAACTGGAAAATGGAAAAAGATGGAGAGGCTGCAGATGGTGATCAAGGCATATGAGCTCTTGCTTGTGGAAAGCTCTGCCTTCATTAGATCATTAGCATTTTTCTTCCCTAATTTGTGCTCTGTTTGCTTTGGGGGATGGGGATGTGTCCGTGTGTCTCCTTGGGATGTTCTGTGCTGGTGTCCAGCACCTTTTTCTTGCTAGTGCCTCAACTGGTCCTTATAATCTTCAAGATTTTTTTTTTTTTTGCATTTTGAAGTTTCTTGGCTGGTCTTTATCATTTTTATCATAAATTAGCATAGCTAATTAGCAAAGCCTTGCACATGTTAGTTGTTAAAGAGATCTGGCTCAGTCAATAGGCTGTCAGTGTAAAGCTGGAGGAGGTTTGGGCTGGATATCAAGAGACATTTCCTGACAGAAATTTGTAAAGGATCCAGGGGGGCTGCCCAGGGTAGCAGTGGGGTCACCATCCCTGAGAGGGCTCTGAAAACGTGTGGCAGCAGCACTTGAGGGCATGGTTCAGCCGTGACCAGCGTGGTGGCGTTGGGTGGACAGCTGGACTCAGGCCACTCGCAGAGGCCTTTTCCAGCCTCGTGTCTCAGTGGTTCCATGGGATTGCTGAGTGGGTGTGGGTGATCCTGTGGGATTGCTGAGTGGGTGTGGGTGATCCCCTGGGATTGCTGAGTAGTTTTGGGTGATTCCGTGGGATTGCTGAGTGGGCGTGGGTGATTCCGTGGGATTGCTGAGTGGATGACTCTGTGGGATTGCTGAGTGGGTATGGGTGACCCCGTGGGATTGCGGTCGTGAATGTGGATGACTCCATAGGATTTCTGAGGTGGGTGTCGGTGGTTCCATGGGATTTCTGACGTGGGTGTGGGTGATTCCATAGGATTGCTATCGTGGGTGTCGGTGGTTCCATGGGATTTCTGACGTGGGTGTGGGTGGCTCTGTGGGATTGCTGAGTGGGTGTGGGCGACCCTGTGGGATTGCTGGTGTGTGTGGCTCTGGTGTGGGATTTCTGACACAGGTGTCAGCAGTCCCATGGGATTTCTGATGCGGGTGTCGGTGACTCTGGGATTTCTGACGCGGGTGCCGTTGACAGCCCGAGAACGCCGGGGCAGAGCTGAAGGATGGGCAGCACCACTACGAGGGCGCCGTGGTGATCCTGGACGCGGGCGCGCAGTACGGCAAGGTCATCGACCGGCGCGTGCGCGAGCTCTTCGTGCAGTCCGAGATCTTCCCGCTGGAGACGCCGGCCTTCGCCATCCGCGAGCAGGGATTCCGGTACGTCCCGGCCCCTTCCCTGCTCTGCTCCGTGCCCACTGCCTGGGCAGGGGCTCTGACGTTGCAATAAAGCAGCCAGGACTCCGTTTCTTCACGTAGGAAAAGCCGATTCTTTATTCACGTAACCCATTTTGTGTAGTTTGCACAGACCTTGTGTTCAACTCCAAGCGGCTCCAATTTTCTTGCCCAATTCATTGGTTCAAAGGTGTTTTTGTGTGTGCGTGCTAAGATTCTCTCTTCACCTAGGTGTTTACATTTTTATTTGTGGATTTTTATGGGGCAGATCTTCTGTTATTACAGGTGCAACCTGTTTTTCTTACTAGAATAGGTTGTTGTGCTAACTGCTTCTTATTCCTTTGATTCTTTCTTATGGGAGCTTACAAGCTAGCTGGTTAGCTGCACTTAGAAGAAGCAACAGGCTTAAGCCCTGATTTTATAAAGCCCTTCTTTTATAATATCTCTACTTGTATCCAACTCTCTAATGCCAGTGGTGTGAATGATTCCCTCTGGGCGTGGCTGCAGGAACACCTGAGCTGTGCTGGGGACACTTGGGCAGAGATCCATCTGGTACATTTGTCTCTCCATGCCTTTTTGTACATTTGTTTCCTAATTTTGATAATTTCAATTGCAGAGCATCATTCAAGAGGCTACATTTTAACTATCTGCCAAAATGTAGATGATTTTGCTGTTTTACCTGTTGAATTTTTTTGTGGGCTTCTAAAAATGTTTCTTTTCTTTTTAAATTAAACTAACTTGGATACTTAAGGTACTGCGGTAAATCGTGCCAGATGTTCCTGGGAAGCAGCTAAAAAAAATCCCTAATTGACACTGCCACTCATTGTTTGCAGCAAAGAAAGGTCTCACAATTACTTAGTATTTTATATATTAGTTTTTCATGTTTTGTTAGGCTTTCTAGGATATACATCTCTTCTGTGTGTGGAGAATAAATACCCTGAAGTCTACAAATCACCAAAGATTTGTACTTACTTGTCAGTTTCGTACAAATCCAGAAATATGGTGCACGTGGGATTTTGGTTGGGCTCTGTAACAGATAAGACAGTGCTGCAGAAGTGCATTTGTCCAATCAGTGATAATTAGTGAAGCAGTAAATAGTCTGTGTTGATGCAGGTTTGCAGTGGGAAGAATTCAGAACAGCTGAAAGTTCTTCAGAGTACTGGGATTAGACCTGTGGGACTTGTCATTGCAAATAGTTGCTCTCTAAAATGTGGCAGAGAGAAGTGACCTCTTCACCCAGGTCACTTCTCAAGGTTGGGGTGGTGGTTTCAGGTCACCCAGGCTGGTCAATAACTGTGTGTGTCCACAAAACCTGTTTGTATCCAGTGTCAGTTGACAAACCCAGCAGATCAACAGCTGTGGTCACTGTAAGACTGAGTTTGTGGTTGTACTGCAGGGTTTTGGTGATGTTCCATGTCCTGGGAGAGTCAGGCTCCCACGTTGCAGCTCGTGCATGGAGTGGGTGAGGAGCTGCACCTGTGCTGAGCTTTGAGATGGCAGCAAGAGCCAACATTTTGCTAAATCATGTTTACATGTTGTGTTTGAAAAGCCAGCTCCTCAATGTTCAGAACACTCTGCAGTGACAAGTGTCACCTAAATGGGGCATGAACATGAGCATTTCCCACAGTATCCTGGCTCTGGATTTAGTCTGGGCTCTGGATTTAGTCTGGGCTCTGGCACTGACTCTGGCAGGAGTCCTGGCCTCGGGGTGTCAATGCACACGTTTTCCCTGGGTGTTTTTGTGTGGTTCCTGAGGTGCCTGTAATCCAGTGCAAAGGGGCTTTCCAGAGCTGGGTCAGGTGGTTTGGGAAGGGGTTTAGGGTGAACCAGAGAAAGGGATATTCATACCAACACAGACAAATGTGCAGGAAATTACACAGTGCTGCAGGAAAGCTTGCACAGTCTGCATCCTGTGCAGGTTCTGACATCTCCTGCATGGCTGAGAAGATGCAAGTCCTTCTCTCAGCCTTAACTAATTTTTTTTTTTTTTACTTCAGTACTTGGACACATGGCAGACCTCTCTGTATTATGTCAAATTTCAATTGGTATGGAAAAAACCCAGGTGTTTAAGACTCTACTTTTTGACTAGAAGAGTGTATAACTATTTTGACTTTTCATAAGAATGTTCAGTCTATATGTGTGGCTGTATTCCTTCAATTCCTTCCTAGAACCCCAGGGAGCAGCTGGAGCTGTGTCAGGGGAGTTTTGGGTTGGAGATCAGGGAAAGGTTCTGCCCAGGCTCCCCAGGGAATGGGCATGGCCCCGAGCTCCAGGAGCATGTTCTGTGGTTCTAATTAATATTAAATAATGTTCTGTACATCTGGCACTTGAGCAAGTGCTTCTGTGCATGGAGTTATTTGGAGCAGGAACACCAGCAGCCACGGAGAGAGTTCAGGCTCTTGACAGCAGTCCAGGGTCAGGAAATGCACCGTGTCTCCAGGCTGACCAGCAGTGCCTGTGCAAGCCCTGCAGGGAGCAGCTTTCAGGATGGGTCAGTGTAAAACTGCACCCCTGTCAGCTGTGCTGGTTCCAGAGCTGGCCTGGAGATCCCAGCAGGCAGGGAAACAAATGCTGCCTCTTCCAGCTCCATCCCTCCTGGGCTGGAGGGGCTGCAGGGGACCTTGGTCTGGGGCTTGTCCTGCAGGGCTGATTCTGTTGGTGGCACAGGCAGCAGTGGGCAGCACAGTGCCTGTTCCTGCTGCTCAGAACCAGAAAAACTCTTTTGTCAGTACTTGCATGGCACTAATGCTGGGGAATGATTGTAATCCCATTTGTGCAACTCCTGCCTCGTTTGGTTTTGCGCTTCTGGCTCGGAACAAGTTTGATGTTCTCTGTGAAACAAACAGTTCTGAGTCCAAGGTCTGGTACAGCCCTGCTCGATCCCAGGACCAGGCCAGAAGTGTTGCCCAACTGGTGCTTCTGCAGTTCATGGTCCTGTAAATCACTGTGGCTTGCAAAAACTCTCTCTTCCCCTTTGAGATGGTTTAATTTTCTTTTATAGTGTGAAGTATTAACTCCATGCCCTACATGATCAGGTGTATTGTGCTTGTAATTCTCAACTTGTTGTTAGTGCCATCTCTGCATTGCCAGAATGGATGAAGGGACATTTTTTTTCAGCAGATTTAGGAGTTAGGGAGTGGATTTTTTGACTGCAGGTCTCCTCCTGATGTCACAGACTTCATAAATTGTGTGTGTATATATATGTGTGTGTGTATATGTGTATATATGTGTGTGTATATATATGTGTATATATATGTAAAGATACACATCTTGGTGCTAATATTCTACATTTTTTCCAGCCATCCTGCTTCTCTCATAGATGATGGTTGGCTATGAGAAATTTAAAATACAGGCATTTTTTATGGTGGTTTATATTTGACTTTGTTTAAACTGAGGAAATACTTCCCTGAAAACCTGCTGGGTCTGACAGCAAAAATCAAGCTATGTGTTATGGCATCTGTGTTAAAATGTCTGCTAGAAAGTATCAGTTCCAAGAGTGGTATGAGACAGTGCCAGTGCTTACAGTAAATAGATTTCAAAGTCACCAGTGCATTTGGATTAATGATTCCTTCATGTTCTGTTTGCAGAGCCATCATCATTTCTGGAGGACCAAACTCTGTGTATGCAGAAGATGCACCATGGTTCGACCCAGCCATATTCACAATAGGAAAGCCAGTGCTGGGGATCTGCTATGGGATGCAGGTGCTGTTGGGAGACAACACAGACTCCTTGGGGCTGGGAAACACCTCCAGGAGCGAGTCCAGCCATCAAATGTGCCTGTCCACAGCCTCCTTCCAGCCCTCATTTCTGCATGAGCTGGAGGAGCAGTGCTGGAGGAGCTGCTCTCCAGCCAGAGCAGAGCCACAGGAGCATCCATCGATGAGCTGAGCTTGATCTGTGTTCCTCTCTTGGCTCTGCCTTACCTTGTAATGGCCCTAAACTGAAGGAGGGCACATTTGGATTAGAGATTAGGGAGAAGTTCTTCCCTGTGAGGATGATGAGGCCCTGGCACAGGTGCCCAGAGCAGCTGTGGCTGCCCCTGGATCCCTGGCAGTGCCCAAGGCCAGGCTGGACAGGGCTTGGATCAGCCTGGGGTAGTGGAAGGTGTCCCTGCTATGGCAGGGCTGGAATGGAATGAGCTTTAAGGTCCTTCCAACCCCAAACAGTTCAGGATCAGTTGCATAAATGGTTTTTCTTTGCTGCAGTGCTGTGAATTGAGCTCCACACTCCCTGTTTTTGTCAGAGTAAATATAACCTGTCAGTCACTCATTGATTCTGCCCAGCTGGTGCTGAAAAAGGCACCTCTCCTGGAAACAAGTGGAGCAGTGTCTCAGGCATGGGCTGTTCCTGGCAGAGTTCTTAAGAGTGCTTAACACTCCCTCACAAAAAAGGGAAATAACCCTTACTTACCTTTGGGCTCACTGGTGATCCTGCAGGGATCTGGTAGGTCCAGCTGAGCAGAACAAACTTCCAGGGAGACAAGGGCTGCTTGAGGTGCATGGCTTCTGCTCGTGCATCTTGGTTTTTCCAGGGTTAGTCCCAAAATAAAACTAAGGGAATAAATTCAGGTTTTTGATGTGGCCTCAGGTACTCAGCTGGTTTGCAGAGCAGCCATTTCTGAGGGAAGGAGCTGCACACTATGGAATATACATTATTCTGCGAATCTCTGCTGTGGGCTTCTGCTCCCTGTGTGTGGCAGTGCCCCAGCTCTGCTGGCAGAGGGGAACGAGCCCAGTACAGAGCAAGGATTAATTCTGAAGGGAGTTCTTACAGCTTTGGGATGTGGTGAGGTGTTGGCAGTCCCGGTGAGGGATGGGTGGTGCAGGTGGTGAGGTGCTCTCTCATGGGTCTCTTTGCTCTGCAGATGATGAACAAGGTGTTTGGAGGGACGGTGCACAAGAAGAGCGTTCGGGAGGATGGAGTGTTCAGCATCACCCTGGACAACACCTGCTCACTCTTCAGGTGCACACACATTTCCACTTATCAAAGCAGTATCAGCCTGGGGAGGGCTGTCTGGTTGAGAGGAAAGTTATTTTTTTAAAAAAAGAGTGAAATTAGCTGATCATTTCTAATAAAACTTTTACAGATGTGGTCACAAATAAGCAGGTTATTCATTGAAACAAATACTTAGGGATAACTTTCCAATTAGCTCTGAAAGAGCAGGTGTATTTGCTGGGAATATTGTATAAACTCCTTATTTCAGAGTCTTTATGGAGGCACTGTAAGTGTACCATGATCTGAGAATGTTTGAGTTAAGCTCTTGTCTCCTGCTGTGCACTGCTCTTGTATTTGTTGGTGCCCATCCAGTTTTGGAAAGGGCACAGAAAATCCAAACCTATTCTTCTTCTACCTTCCTTTTAAACTGCTTTGTGATGTTTTATAAACCAGAATTAGATTTCTTGATAATGTTGTTGATGGCTTTCAAGTTCCTTGTGAGAAGTCTGACAGTTTACTCATCCCTGGTGTTCCAGTTTTATTGTCTTCCTTCTGTAGGGCTCCTGCAGAACTGTCTGATGTGCCCAAATTGTCCTGAAAACACATAGTTTTGAACAAGAAAAGTTCACTTTGTTGAAATAAAAAGCAAGGCTCCCAGTATCCTGATGGACTCCAGATGGCTCCCTGTGTCCTGGAGGGGACCTCAGTACTGGGGTGTTCATAAGGAGAGCCCCACAAACCCTTCAGGATTAAGATCAGTTCCCTCTTGCAGGAGGGGTGTGTTGGACAGAGACTTGGGCAGCTTCCAAGGGAGGCATCTCAAAGCTGCAGATGGCTGTTCCTGGGAGGGAAATCCTGCAGACATTTCAAATGTCCTGGTCTGTTGAGATGTGCTTTTGTTGCAATCCCTCGGGGCATCTCTTGGAAAGGCAGAGTTAGGTCTTTGTTCTTTCTTGAATTGATTCTGGTTTTTAATTCTGGTTTAGAGGCCTTCAGAAGGAAGAGCTTGTGCTCCTCACTCACGGAGATAGCGTGGATAAAGTAGCTGATGGATTCAAAGTGGTGGCACAGTCTGGGAACATCATAGCAGGTATTTATTTTATCCTGAATTTGTCTTCTGATAATGTTTGGTAAAGAATTATGGCAGACAGGGGTTAGAACCAAATGGGAAGAGAGTAATAGCCCTTGTTATTTAATTGCCAAATAAATGAATTATTTTTAAGAATTCCTGGAGTGTGTTTGTATGGCAAGTTGTCACGATAATAAAGAAATAGACTTTAAAAGGAATGGTCCTGATTTAAAGGTGGTTCAAGTTAGGATTATTTCTATAGTTTATATTGTTTTAAAGCACGCATGTGTTGTTTGTCTTAGAAATGAAATCTCCTGTGCCCCTAAGGCAGGGGAGAGGGAGACCTGCACTGTGGAGTGCAGTGCCAGTGGGGTTTGGGTTCTGCACTATAACAGTACAAGTCAAGCACTGTTTAATTATTAAAGCTTTATTAACTTGTTCTTGTATTTAATATTGCATGAATGTTCAACTGAGCAAGAATAATGTAGGTACTGAAAGCAGGGCTTTAACATCACACAGAGATTGTCACAGGAAATTGTGGGACCTCAGAATTTGGGGTTGGAAAGCCACTGGAGTTAGCCGATCCCAAAGAGCCACTTTGCTCCTGCTTGACTTGGGTATGCATTCAGCTCCAGCTTAGGTATTTATCTTTGTTTTGTCATGTATACCAGGCATAGCAAACGAGTCTAAAAAGCTCTATGGAGCACAGTTCCACCCTGAGGTGAGCCTCACAGTGAACGGGAAGATGATCCTGAAGAACTTCCTGTACGATATCGCGGGGTGCAGCGGCACCTTCACCGTGGAGAACAGAGAGCTCCAGTGCATCCAGGAGATCAAAGAGAAAGTGGGCTCCTCGAAGGTCCTGGTGAGTGGAGTCACAGCTGGGGGCTGGTTTGCAGAAGCTGGGGTTGGTGTGGGAAGTGGGGAATTATGGCAGCAGCTCTCTGGCCTCAGAGAGCAGGCACAGACTTTCCCAGGCATTTTCCTGGGGAAGGCTGTGAGAGAAGCAGAGAAACGAGAATCAAAACAATTCTTATCTCACTTGTTGCTGCCTGTGTTTGTGTCCATGTGGAATGTGTTCTGGAGATTGTTTACCCAAGGTAATTGGTGGATTCTGGTGGTGGTTGTTTGGATTCATTGACCAGTTGGATCCAGCTGTGTCGGGACTCTTGGCAGAGAGTCACGGGTTTTCTAGTTAGTTAGTTGGTGATAGCTGTTGTTAGTGTAATATAGTGCAATATAAGTATAGTATAATATAGTACTGTAAGAAGACACATAATAAAGCAATTGATCAGCCTTCTGAATCGTGGAGTCAATGCTAATTATTCCCTGGCTGGGGGCCTGTGGCAGCAGGGAATTGTTGTGGTTTGGCTCCTGCAGGTCCGGGTTTCAGGGGAGTCTGGGCATTGTTGGCTGCCTGCAGGTGGCTGTGGTGCCCTCCCCTCCCAGCTGCTGTGTTAACCCCTTGCTGACCCGCTGTGGGTCCCTGTCCCCTGGCAGGTGCTGCTCAGCGGGGGCGTGGACTCCACGGTGTGCACGGCGCTGCTGAACCGCGCGCTGAACCGCGAGCAGGTCATCGCCGTGCACATCGACAACGGCTTCATGCGCAAGAGGGAGAGCCAGGCTGTGGAGGAGGCCCTCAGGAAGCTGGGCATCCATGTGAAAGGTACCTCCTTCCTGCTCCCTGTTCCTTCCACCGCTGGCAGTTGTGGTGGTTGTCCCAAAACCTGCCCTTAGGGTCGGGTTTTACTGAGCTGCTGTTCCCAGACGCCGGTACCGAGGCAGGGTTTGTGATGTGGAACCACCTGAACCTGTGCACAGAATTTAAACCTGGGATGTTAGGCCTTGTTTCCTTGGTTGGAGCATAGTGAGCTGCCCCATCTCTTCAGATGTTGGTGTCTGTGCAGGTGGGGCACAGCAGAGCAGTGGATTTCTGCCTTGGCCACTTCTCTGCTGAGGGATCCTGTTCAGCTGCTGCAGAACTCGCTGCATTTCCATTTTCTCCAGTATCTTGATTAACACTTCAGGCTTCATTTCTTATCCTGAGTCTCTGTATTTGTCAACTGTGAGCTCATTTGGGTGACTGAATGCTACTATAGGCAAAATGACTTTTAAAACATTTTTTCTTGCTTTGAAAGAGGTGCATTTTAATGTTTTTGGAGTGACTTTTTGGGAACAAGGTGTTGATTGGCCAAAGGCTGGACTCAGTGATCTGGGAGGTCTTTTCCAACCTTTATGATTCTGTGAAGGAGTTAGCTGAGAGAGCAGAAAGTGCCCAGATGTGGCTGATGAGAAGGCTCAGAGGTTTTTTGTACCTCAGGAATGAGGAGGTCAGAGGAGACCAAGTTTGTGCCAGCACCATGAGCTGCTCAGTGCTGCCTGGTGAGCTCCTGAGCCATGGCTGCCTGTGCTGGGGCTCTCTGCCTTGCCCAGGGGTTCTGCTCTCTTCTGCTCAGGCAGTGTGGCACTGGGTGAGCAGTGCTTCCCACTGGGCTGCAGTGTCCTGAGCTTCATTCTAAACACATTTGTCTACATTTATTTTTATTTTTTTTTTAGTGGGAAATCCATGTCTTATTCTTGCACTCTGTAGAGCAATAAACCTGGGCTCTGGCAGGCAGCCAGAGGAGCAAACTGAGGGAATCCTTTGCTGCAAATGCTCCTTCTGTAGGTCAGGGAGTTCAGTGCTGCTGAAGGATGCCAGAGAGCCTCCCAGCTGATCTCTGGGTTGGGAGCCTCTCTAAATTAAGTGGCATAATGTAGCATGAGTAAATAGTGCATCATTTAATTTTGGTTGCAGAAAGGCCTTGGGGAAACACTGTCTGTAAACTATTTAAAGCAAGTAAATCATAATCTGAGAGGGAAGCAAGAGCTGGACTTGCTGTGGCTGCCTAATCTCACAATCTGGAAAAAGTAATAGGTTAATAAGAGAAATAAAAGGCTCTTGTTAAAATTAAGTTTTGAGGTATTGAGCAGCCCTATTCAATGCAGTTAATAGTCAAAGGAAATTATTTTTATTTTTTGGGGTTTTCTTTTAAAGCAATAAAGTGAAACTTCTATTTTGTGACCTGCACAAAAAGCTTTATTGATTTTGTAAAAAAAAAATCCCTGTGATTTCCTGCAGTGGTGAATGCAGCCCATTCATTCTATAATGGCACAACAACTCTGCCCATCTCAGATGAGGACAGAACTCCACGCAAAAGAATTAGCAAGACCTTAAATATGACTACAAGTCCTGAAGAGAAGAGAAAGATTATCGGTGACACCTTTGTTAAGGTAATGTTTATTTGTTGTTTGGTTGAAGTTTTTAAATCCTGTGATTCCTGGGTGCATCTTTTAGTGTTCAGTCAGTGGCAGGGGTGCTTGTGTGAGCTGTGGATGGCCCCAGAAGCCTTTGGGAAGAGACAGGGGGAATATTTAACAGGCACTGATGTTCCTGTACTCTGGAGATATTTTCTCCACTTTCTGTTCAGCAGAAGGTGGGGTTACAGGAGTGTTTCAGCAGTGGGACAGTGGCATCCTGAGTTTGCTGGTTGGTTGTGCTTTTCCAGCTCCCTGCCATGGCTCAGACCATCCATTCTTGAGCCCTTTGACAGCCCCAAAAGTGCCGGAACTCTGTTCTTGTGCCCATCCTGCAGATTGCCAACGAGGTCATCGGGGAGATGAACCTGAAACCCGAGGAGGTTTTCCTTGCTCAGGGCACCCTGAGGCCTGACCTGATCGAGAGTGCTTCCCTGGTGGCCAGTGGCAAGGCTGAGGTGATCAAAACCCACCACAACGACACCGAGCTGATCCGCAAGCTGCGCGAGGAGGTGAGGCCGGGGGGCTGCTGGCTCTGCCACGCACCCAGCACCCAAAACCAGCCACTCTGCTGCTGCTGGCACTGCCACTGGTGGCACCCTGCTGTGACAAGGCCCCTGAGAGTCTGTTGTCATCTCTAATTTATTGCGTGTCTTCTGTTGCCAAGGGTCTGTTTATCTGCAGTCCAGAGAAGCTTTTTAAACACCTTGCTGTGCACAGCTCTTTAGTATTAGCAGGTCAAGGAAAGGTGGGAGGCTGCCTGGTTTGCTTTTCTGGCACTGGAATGGTGAGTCTGAGAAAGAGCCAGCACAGCAGAGAGACCTCACCCAGCAATCTGGTGGAAGGTGCTCAGTTAGCACCAACACCCACCCACAGGAGAGAACTAACGGTCCCATTTTCAGTACTGATCCCTGCACAAAGTGCTTTCAGGGCCTTGGGGCTGGGCTGAGCATCCAGCAGAGACAAGAAAGGTCTGGATTCATGCAGGCACAGCCAGCTTGGCCTGACAGCTCTGTCTGCTCTGCTGGAGCCACGGATTCTTCTGGCACAACCTGAGACTTCCTGGTCTCACCCTCTGTCCTGCAGCTGCTCTACAAAGCCCCATTCACATGGAATTTCTTTCCAGTGTTCATGGGATGGTTGGCACTGGTGTTGTGAGGTCAGGCCAGTTGAGGTGCCAGAACCTAAACATTTGAGGCTTTTTGTTTGGATATGTTTGAGCTGGAGTGTAAATTGCCTCTTTTTTTTTTTTTTTCTTTTTTAGGGTAAAGTAATAGAACCACTGAAGGACTTTCACAAAGATGAGGTGCGGGTGCTGGGAAGAGAGCTTGGTCTTCCTGAAGAGCTGGTTTCCAGGCATCCCTTCCCAGGTATGGAGCTGGTGGATCACAGCAGTGTTCTTCAGCAGATCCAGAGTAACTGCAGTATAAAACTGATCTTTAAGCACAGAAAAATCGATTTAGGTTTTCACTTAAGCACACTCTTTCAGGAAAAGATTACTTGAGAGCAGCTTGATAAATATACATAATGTTTGATGATTGAGCTTTGTTTGGCTTTGGTGGGAGAAGCCAAAGGAGGCATTCTCAGGAAGTGCAGTGAGCTCTGCCTGAGCTGCCACGTGGGTCTGACCTGGAATAATGGCCTGGCTCTGCCTTTCCAAGGGGCATTTGCTGTCTTGAAAGTAAATGCTCAACATTTCTAACACGAGTTCTCCCCTAGAAAACAGCAAAGTTGATAATTGTGGGTTGGTTTTTGTCCTTGAGGGTGTTTAGACAGCTGAAGCTTAGCTAGAATGGCAGAATACAGAGAAGTCAGTGCCTGACTCACTGTTCCACACTCCAGCTGAGAACCAGCTTCCTGTTATTTGGTGTAATATCTATTCAACCTTGCTTTGCAGGTCCTGGCCTAGCAATCAGAGTGATCTGTGCTGAAGAGCCTTACGTGTGCAAAGACTTCCCAGAAACAAACAACATCTTGAAAATAGTGGCAGATTTTTCTGCCAGTGTGAAGAAGGTAAGGAAATCCTAAATTTTAATTTTGAGTGATGGTTCTGTAGTGACCTGCGGTGAGGTTTAGTCTGCTAAAAGGTTAAAGGAACTGGTTTGTGCTCCTTGAGGAATGCTGCCTCCAAGTACAGCTCAGCTGAAGCTGTTCAGTGGAATTTTTAGTGCTGTGACTGGTGCAAGTGTTTTGAACCATTTCTGGAAAATGGAACTTTATTTACCTTTTACATAATAAACACATTCTGTTGTAGTTAAACTTTGTGCAGATGAGATCACATAGTGCCAGGAAAAGATCTTCCCTCCCTGGAGGGGTTGTAACATCCTAGGTTTGCACACCCCAAAATCACTGGGTGTGTAAATGCAAGTGCAGAGCCAGGAGCTGGCCAGGTGCCCTGATCCAAAACCTGCAGTTTTCAGTGGCTGATGTTTGACTTCCACATCTCCTAACTGTGCTGACCTCTGTGGTGGCTGTCAGGCATTAGGGGGGTCTGCTCTGAGGTGTGAATTCAAAACAACTTCCAGAACCTTTTTGGTAAATCCTGGAGGGCAGGGATTTCTGTCTGCCTTTCCTTTAAAAGATATGGAATTGTGGTGCCATAAAACTGGAAAGTGCAGCTTTGTGGAGGAGAAAACAAGCACAGGAAAAGAGCTTCCCCTATGGCCCTGCAGAGCTTCAGCTTAAAACACAGTGTAATCACAGAAAAGTGCTTTAGCTAATGTTTAGTTGTCAGATGAGAGGGATCTTTTAAATAGTTCCAAGGGGTAAATGTAGACTAAGCAAACAGTTACTTAAATAACAGTTTTATTTGTGCCATGCAAGCTGTGTTTGAGGGGCTGGGAGCTTTATTTCATTCCAGTTTCTTGTTCTGCATCCTGGCCAGCCCCACACGCTGCTGCAGAGGGTGAAGGCGTGCACGAGTGAGGAGGACCAGGAGAAGCTGATGCAGATCACAAGCCTACATTCACTGAATGCCTTCTTGCTGCCCATCAAAACTGTGGGAGTGCAGGTACAGGGCTCCTCTGCTCTGCCAGGCCAGGCTGGGTGTGGGGAAGCCCCTCTGCTGCTGCAGGGCTGGCAGTGGGGCTTGGCTCAGCAGGGGAAGCTGGAGAGGCTGTGCCAGCCTTGTCCTTGTGGGTGCAGGGCAGGGCTTGGGATCCCTGAGCTCTGGGGACATTGTCCAGCCTGGGGGGGTCACTCAGCAGCTCCTGCAGCCCCTGAGCTCTGCTGTCGCCTGCTGGCCCCACCAAGGCTCAGGAGAGCTCGGCTGCACTGGGTAAAACCCCACTTTCCTACTTTTGGACGTGCTTGCTGCCCTTTCCAGTACTTTTGTGAGCTGTGCTAATCCCTCTCCTGAGGAAGGGAGGAGCAGTGCAGAACACTGGGATCTGGGCAGCAGCTGAGCTCCTTTCCCTGTGGGACAGACACAGCCAGGTGCAGCTGCAGGGCTGGCACTCATGGAGCTGTGTGCAGTAACTCTGACATTTCTTTCCTGAGCAGTAAAGCACCTTTCTCTGCACCCTCAGTGTTGAATTCTTCCTCATATTTTATTTTCAGCTGCCTAATGCTTTGTGTGGCTCTTTGCAGACAGATTTGGTTTCTGTCTCAGGCTGCAGTGTCATCAAATTTCTGTGCTTTGTCACCAAAATACCAACACTGGCCACTGTAGATGAGTCTTCCCAGCCTGAATATTTCCTTTTACAGCTCTCTCATCTTGCTCTGTATTTTCTCACCCACTCAGTCTCTCACTGGTGTCACCAGCTCAGTGTCTGCTAAATGTTGGCCCAAATTGCTGCTGTCACCTGCAGGATGGGCAGGAGGGAGCTGTGAGTGGCTCTGGGGGCAGAGCTGAGGTTCAGGGTGGCTGTTTCTGTCCCCCAGGGTGACTGTCGCTCCTACAGCTACGTCTGTGGCATCTCCAGCAAAGATGCTCCACACTGGGAGTCCCTGATGTTCCTTGCCAGGCTCATACCACGCATGTGCCACAACATCAACAGGTGAGCATTGATCTACCTTTATTTTTAATTATCTGATTCATATATGGAAGTTTAGCAGGTGCAGACATTGCCCTGTTTAATCTGGGGTGTGATACTGTTATATGTTGGACAGGTGTATCATACAGAGGTCACAAATACACAATAAATCAAAATATGGATTTATTTCCAGCTTGAAAAGAAATTGCTGGCCTATATCCTTGGATTAGGCAGCACCCACTGTAATTTATGCAAATCTCTTCTGCAAGGCTCCAGGCTGGTGCTGAGCTGTGATGTGCTGCAGTTTGGTGTGCCTTTGTGTCAGGAAGGGATTTGTGTGGGGCTGTCAGTTCTGGTGGCACAGGGAGAGCTCCAAAGCTGGGCAGTTTGATCTCAGTTGAGCTCTCTGAGGATACATTCTCTACCCACTCGAGTCCATAACTTTTCCAGCAGCTGAAGGTGCTTAGATGTGAAATTAGCTCTGGAGCATTATACCTCCTTGCCTGGCTGTGGGATTTCTGCCAAAACTGCTTGAATTGCTTTTAGCAAAACTCATTTTCTCACGTAAGTGACACCTACTGACAGAGCTTTTACTCTGGAAGGTGAGACCTGGAATTGCAAGGTACCTGTTTAAACTAAGTGCAGAGGGGACAAAGGAAGGCATAAATCAGGATTGCCTGTGCAGTTCCAGAGTATGTCAAGGGCTGGGAGCAAAAGCCAGTTTCTGGCTTCAGAGCACTGCTGATTTCTTTAAGCTCTGCTGGGTTCAGCACTGTCCTCCTGAACATCCCACAGCTCTGGGAGCTCTGCTCTCCCCGGGGTCTTTGCAGGCTCCTCTGCTGTTCCAGGGGGGGCACTGGCATAGTTGTGCTCCTGCCCAGCTGTGTATTCCACACAAAAATCCACACTATAAACTGGCCTATCTGTGTGGTTTGGACCTTGGACAAGCACTCCTGGTTTGTGTCTGCAGACCCACCCAGCTGCTGTGAGCACCTCGTGGTAAATCCATACACGAGCCCACTCAAACTCTGCTTCTTCTTCTGCAGCTTCTGAAACACAAGGAATGAGATTAAAAACATAAAGCTGATGTGACTGCTTTGAATTCAGAAGATGTTTTGTTGCAGATGCACTTCTGTAGATTTATAAATTGCAGTTAGTGCCCTGTGCTGAAAACCTTTCATTAACAATAAGGTGTAGCATTTAATGGGGGGGTTGGTGCTTTCCTGTTAAAAACTGTGATCAAAATAAAGCATGGTGCTGTTTCCTAGCTGTGTTCTGCCAGTGCAGCACCGAAGCAGCAGGTTGCAGGCAGTGTGGTTTGTTTATTCTGTGTGTTGCAGAGTGGTGTACGTGTTTGGCCCCCCTGTCAAGGAGCCCCCCACGGATGTCACCCCCACCTTCCTGACCACAGGAGTCCTCAGCACCTTACGTCAAGCTGACTTTGAGGCTCACAACATTCTCAGGGAGTCTGGTAGGTGCTCCACCTCATCCCAGGGGTCAGATCCCTGTCTCCAGACCCCTGCAAACCCAGTGGGTGCAGTCAGAGTGGTACTGTCAAAATCTGCAAGCAGGTATCTCCAGAAAAGTGATCAGTTAGTGGAATGGCAGAGAAGAGTTGTGGAAGCTGATAGACAAAGGCCAGGAATTCATTTCAGGGGATTTTGGGGACTGACTTGCTTCTGACACATCATGAAGCTCAAAGCTGTGGTGCTTCACTGCAGACTTGTGCAAAAAATACTGGCAGGCAACTCAGTCACCCAAATCCCTTCTCTTTGCTGATCTCAGTGTTTATCTGAGGTGAAGAAACTTGACACAGTTTTTAAATGGTGTTGGTTTTGGGGGAAAGCCCAGCTGCCAGGTTTCTCATGGGGGTGATGCTCACAGCCTGTGGTGGTTTCAGATTTCTTAACTTGAAGCCAAAGCTGCAGCCCCAACCCTGCACAGCCAGGGAGTGTGGAGTGCCTTGGATGTGCTACACAGGCAGAGCCTGGGAATAAACAGTTCTGAGGTTCAGCCTCTTCAGTTTTTTACTTAATTACCTTTGGAGATGTGATCTGTGTGGGAAGCCCTGCCTGTATCTGCTATAAATCAAGTTACAGCAGATCCCTGTCTC
This sequence comes from Ploceus nigricollis, assembly GCA_013399945.1. Classification (NCBI taxonomy): domain Eukaryota; kingdom Metazoa; phylum Chordata; class Aves; order Passeriformes; family Ploceidae; genus Ploceus; species Ploceus nigricollis. Next base: position 445,068 of record VXBC01008932.1, on the reverse strand, counting down.
TGAGGATCCATATTCAGTTTGCAGAGCTGTGTGAACAGAATTTGTACAGAATTAACCTCAAAAGGCTGAGATAACACTGTTGGCTGTGTTGGTAAAGCTGTAGCTGTGTCTCGCTAACTTTTGGTGACACTTGGCTCTGTGTGAATGAATTGCTCCTAAAAATAAGCCTGGAGTTGTGGTTTAGTGAGAAACCCTCCCTGTGCAGCAGCTCAGGCCGGGGCTGGCAGCAGGAGGGAGCCTGAGCAGCATGAGCTCCACACACCTGGAATTTGGACCTTTAGCTCCTTGAAACAGGGAAACTGGGGAGCTGTGCATTGCCTTTCAGGAGGAGAGGCTGAAAAATGAGTGAAATGTGATTGTCTGGAGCTACCTGGCCACCGCCAGCCAGGGATACTGGAGAGCTTTCTCCTGAGTGTTTCAAAGACTGTTCAAAGAATATTTGGAAGATTTATTTGGGAATATCTCTTTATTGGGCTTGAAATGGGGACTGATAAAACCCCATGGTTTTGTGTTATGTGGGAAGGAAAGTGGCTCTTCCATTGATTCCCAGTGAATTACAGGGATGACACAATTAGCTGGGATTTTTGTGCGTGCCTGCAAAGGCTGAGGATCATCTCAAGTGGCAATTTATAGAATCTCAGAGTGGTCTGGGTTAGAAGGGACATTAGGGATCATCTGTTCCAGGCCCTGGGGACACCTTCCACTTATCCCAGGCTGCTCCAAGCCCTGCCCAGCCTGGCCTTGGACCCTTCCAGGGATAGGGCAGCCACGGCTGCTCTGGGAACCTGTGCCAGGCCTGCCCAGTGCTGGTTTGCAGCTGTAGAGCTGCACCACTGCTGTGAGCCCGGGCTGTGGGACCAGAGGGAGCAGCTCCAGCTCCCACAGGATGGGGCTGCAGCTCCTGGTTGAGAGCAGGAAGCCCAGGAGGGAGCAGTGCAGAGCTGGTGTCACTGTGCTCCGTGTGCCCTGTGTGCTGCAGGCTATGCTGGGAAGATCAGCCAGATGCCAATAATCCTGACCCCGCTGCATTTCGACCGGGACCCCCTGCAGAAGCAGCCCTCGTGCCAGAGGTCCGTGGTCATCAGGCCCTTCATCACCAGCGACTTCATGACGGGCGTCGCCGCCACGCCGGGCAGCGAGGTGCCCGAGGAGGTGAGGCCTCAGCCCTGCTCCCTGCAGCTCTCCTCTCACCCCACTGCCTTCACCCGCAGCTCCTTGCCTTTTTTTCTCTGTTACAAATAATCACTGGGATGTTCTGGCGTTTTGGGAAGAAAAACTAACAAAATGAGGGGCTGGCAGGTGGGAATGAGAAACTTGAAGGATTTCACGCAGAGCTGAGCTAAAACACCAACAGTTAAAGAAGGAAGGAATACCCCAGCCATTCCTGGGATTTGAAATTAATTTTTGCATCAGTAACTGGAAATTTCCTGACATTAGGACTCTGCTTTGCTTGGCACTTCTGTTTTTCCTGGAACTCTTGCAGTTTGCAGTTTAACATCTCAGTGTCCTGTTTGCTCTTTAGGTCACTAAGAGGACTTAAGAGTCAAGTTCAAGCTTCTTCTTCTTCTTCTTCTTCTTTTTCTTCTTCTTTTTCTTCTTCTTTTTCTTCTTCTTTTTCTTCTTTCTTCTTTTTCGAAAACTTTATCCATGTCCAGTCAAGTACTTTGTCCCTCTGGGAATGCACTGTAGGAGTAGGATTGACCTTTTATTCTAAACACACTTTAGGAGCATATGAGCATTGTTTAGTAATCTAAAATAAAAATAAAATGAAAATAAAAGCCAGTTTCTGGCTTTAGGGCACTGCTGATTTCTTTAAGCTCTGCTGGGTTCAGCACTGCCCTCCTGAACATAATTTAAGTCCTCTAAAGCAGCCTATCCATGAAAAGAACAGTTCAGGTTGCCATGTGAACTATCCCATGGTATAAAATGAGGATTCATTTGACCTCAGTGTTTGTTTGGTTAAAAACAACCAAACACCACAAAACCCACCCCCCAAACAAAAAACCTGCATTCTTCAAAATGAAAAATGGTCATTTTAAGGCTAGTTGGTAGTGTGGTGACTAAGTAATAGATATTATTTATTAATATTTGTGGGGGAAATAGTAAAGTTTTTCTACACAGAGCAATGCAGTGTTAATTTGTGCTTTCTCTATAACAGAACAGCATGTCAGGTAAGTGGTGTTGGGAACTGGGGGATTTTTAAGGAAGCTGAACTTCTCAGGGTCATCAGATTCTCCCCTGGAGTATTGCTGCTAACATGGATTAATTGTGAGCTCTGGAAGATGTCTCTCCCTGGAAAGCAGAGGTTTTCTTCCAGCTGATTTTATTTGGTGGCAATGTGCTGATAGCAGCAGGCTCTGGTGTCCAGCAGAGCTGGTGTCAGCAGTTTGCCCTCCATGAGATGCCCTGGATGAGTTTTCCAGCTTGGATCAAATGTATTGTGCACACAAATCCAAGGAGAAGGTGTTCCCCCTATGCCCAGAAAAACCTTCACTAGTACTAGTGTTCTACATCCACCTTGTACCTGGTTTTCATCAGGTCTCTTCCACACACCTTTTTTCTGATGCTCTGTTTCCCCTTCACCACAGGTTGTGCTGAAGATGGTGGCAGAGATCAAGAAGATCCCTGGCATCTCCCGGGTGATGTACGACTTGACATCGAAGCCGCCGGGCACGACGGAGTGGGAGTAATTAACTGTTCCCTATCCGAGTACTGTGTGCAGTCTGAACCATATCAGAAACCATTCCCAGTGTTGACATGCAGTACTGTGAAAGAGTGACTGGAGCTGCTGCACGGCTCAGAGCCCTCTCCTGGAGCCAAACCTGCAGCCCAGAGCTGAGCTGGGGGCTGAGCGGCGCGGGGCTGAGGACCGTACGGGTAAACCACGCTGGCAGCGCTGCCAGGCCAGGCCCCTCTGCTTTGCCTTTGTCCCCCCAGTGCCCCCGAGTCCCCCGTGTCCTGTTACCTGTTATTTCGGTGTCTCTTTGTTTTTGTACACTGTGTAAAAAGAAGCAGTTTATTTACTTCTACCAAAAGCATTGTTACAGCCCAAACATGTAAGAGGAGTTAATTCTTTGTGACCAACCGCTTTGGGACGGATTTATTATAAATAAATATTTTGCCAAATGGAGTGGTGGGTGCTGTTGAGTCGTGGAGTGGCTCTGTGTGCCGTGTCCTGTGCCCTTGCTCTGTGCTCCTGGGCATGGCAGCGAGGGGGAGCAGTACTGGCCTCTCCTGGCACTGCCCTGTCCGTGTATCTGTCCCTGCTGGGCCACAGCACAGCTCCCAGCTCCTGCCCGTGGCTCTGGGAAGGCACACGGGCAAACCTGGGAGTGCAGCAGGGAAAGCAGAGCTCCTGGGTTGTGTCTCCTGTGTCCCCAGCGCTGCCCCCGGGCCTCCCTGGTACCTGATGAGTTTATTTCCTCCAGGTTTGCTCTGACAAGGTTTTTTGGGCTGTGTTGTGCTTAGCTCTGTCTGTAGGATCATCCTGAGTGTGGTGTGGAGCCCTGCTCGGGGTGAGCTCCCCCCCTGCAGCCCCTCCTGGCACTCGTGTTCTGCTGTTGGTAGTGAAGCAATAATTCAGATGGTTACTGGACAGGAGCTGTCTGAAGTTTTGAGGCAAAGCCATTTCCATCCACCTGAGACTCCTGTCCTGTGACAGGAGCAGCTGGATTCTGAGCTGAGCAGCTTCCAGGAGCCTGCTGGTACCCCCCTGGGGCAACTGGAATGTGCATCCAGGTCATCCCTCTTATCCCTGGTTTTTTCTGTTCAAGCAGTTGTGTTCTGTTCAGCTGTGAGATCACTGTGGTATTATGGGGTAAAGTACTTGGTTTAAACTGTTCAGTAACACGGAGTATTTGATGGCTGTGGCTCCTCTCTGCCCTTGCCTGGGTTTGTGAACTGGAATAATACTGAAAGTGTTTGTTCTATATTTTTGGTGGCACGCATTTTCCTGTTCTTACATTCCCTGCCTACACGTTATGGAAATGGGGTTTGGAAATTTCTGCTCCTAGGAAATGCCCAGCTGGTGTAAAGGGATTTTTTTGCCTGTGTCACTGAGGGGTGTTCTGCACGAGGGGGAGGAGGGGGGGTGTCCCAGCCGGTGCTCCCAGGGCTGCTGGGGACACCGGGGGGCAGGAATTGGGGTGGGGGCTCTGCCTCCCCTCCAGCCCTGCTCCAGGAGGGCTGTGCAGCTTGGGCAGGTGGAGCTGAACTGCAAAGTCAGTCACCTCCATTCCCAAAGGGGGTGGTGATTTGCACCCACAGCTGTCACAACCTCTCTGAGCTGCAGTGATGTCAGTGATGATCGATTCCTTTGCTGCAGGATGGGCTCTGTGCCTGCCCAAACCCNTAAGCTCTGCTGGGTTCAGCACTGCCCTCCTGAACATAATTTAAGTCCTCTAAAGCAGCCTATCCATGAAAAGAACAGTTCAGGTTGCCATGTGAACTATCCCATGGTATAAAATGAGGATTCATTTGACCTCAGTGTTTGTTTGGTTAAAAACAACCAAACACCACAAAACCCACCCCCAAACAAAAACCCTGCATTCTTCAAAATGAAAAATGGTCATTTTAAGGCTAGTTGGTAGTGTGGTGACTAAGTAATAGATATTATTTATTAATATTTGTGGGGGAAATAGTAAAGTTTTTCTACACAGAGCAATGCAGTGTTAATTTGTGCTTTCTCTATAACAGAACAGCATGTCAGGTAAGTGGTGTTGGGAACTGGGGGATTTTTAAGGAAGCTGAACTTCTCAGGGTCATCAGATTCTCCCCTGGAGTATTGCTGCTAACATGGATTAATTGTGAGCTCTGGAAGATGTCTCTCCCTGGAAAGCAGAGGTTTTCTTCCAGCTGATTTTATTTGGTGGCAATGTGCTGATAGCAGCAGGCTCTGGTGTCCAGCAGAGCTGGTGTCAGCAGTTTGCCCTCCATGAGATGCCCTGGATGAGTTTTCCAGCTTGGATCAAATGTATTGTGCACACAAATCCAAGGAGAAGGTGTTCCCCCTATGCCCAGAAAAACCTTCACTAGTACTAGTGTTCTACATCCACCTTGTACCTGGTTTTCATCAGGTCTCTTCCACACACCTTTTTTCTGATGCTCTGTTTCCCCTTCACCACAGGTTGTGCTGAAGATGGTGGCAGAGATCAAGAAGATCCCTGGCATCTCCCGGGTGATGTACGACTTGACATCGAAGCCGCCGGGCACGACGGAGTGGGAGTAATTAACTGTTCCCTATCCGAGTACTGTGTGCAGTCTGAACCATATCAGAAACCATTCCCAGTGTTGACATGCAGTACTGTGAAAGAGTGACTGGAGCTGCTGCACGGCTCAGAGCCCTCTCCTGGAGCCAAACCTGCAGCCCAGAGCTGAGCTGGGGGCTGAGCGGCGCGGGGCTGAGGACCGTACGGGTAAACCACGCTGGCAGCGCTGCCAGGCCAGGCCCCTCTGCTTTGCCTTTGTCCCCCCAGTGCCCCCGAGTCCCCCGTGTCCTGTTACCTGTTATTTCGGTGTCTCTTTGTTTTTGTACACTGTGTAAAAAGAAGCAGTTTATTTACTTCTACCAAAAGCATTGTTACAGCCCAAACATGTAAGAGGAGTTAATTCTTTGTGACCAACCGCTTTGGGACGGATTTATTATAAATAAATATTTTGCCAAATGGAGTGGTGGGTGCTGTTGAGTCGTGGAGTGGCTCTGTGTGCCGTGTCCTGTGCCCTTGCTCTGTGCTCCTGGGCATGGCAGCGAGGGGGAGCAGTGCTGGCCTCTCCTGGCACTGCCCTGTCCGTGTATCTGTCCCTGCTGGGCCACAGCACAGCTCCCAGCTCCTGCCCGTGGCTCTGGGAAGGCACACGGGCAAACCTGGGAGTGCAGCAGGGAAAGCAGAGCTCCTGGGTTGTGTCTCCTGTGTCCCCAGCGCTGCCCCCGGGCCTCCCTGGTACCTGATGAGTTTATTTCCTCCAGGTTTGCTCTGACAGGGGTTTTTGGGCTGTGTTGTGCTTAGCTCTGTCTGTAGGATCATCCTGAGTGTGGTGTGGAGCCCTGCTCGGGGTGAGCTCCCCCCCTGCAGCCCCTCCTGGCACTCGTGTTCTGCTGTTGGTAGTGAAGCAATAATTCAGATGGTTACTGGACAGGAGCTGTCTGAAGTTTTGAGGCAAAGCCATTTCCATCCACCTGAGACTCCTGTCCTGTGACAGGAGCAGCTGGATTCTGAGCTGAGCAGCTTCCAGGAGCCTGCTGGTACCCCACTCGGGCAACTGGAATGTGCATCCAGGTCATCCCTCTTATCCCTGGTTTTTTCTGTTCAAGCAGTTGTGTTCTGTTCAGCTGTGAGATCACTGTGGTATTATGGGGTAAAGTACTTGGTTTAAACTGTTCAGTAACACGGAGTATTTGATGGCTGTGGCTCCTCTCTGCCCTTGCCTGGGTTTGTGAACTGGAATAATACTGAAAGTGTTTGTTCTATATTTTTGGTGGCACGCATTTTCCTGTTCTTACATTCCCTGCCTACACGTTATGGAAATGGGGTTTGGAAATTTCTGCTCCTAGGAAATGCCCAGCTGGTGTAAAGGGATTTTTTTGCCTGTGTCACTGAGGGGTGTTCTGCACGAGGGGGAGGAGGGGGGGTGTCCCAGCCGGTGCTCCCAGGGCTGCTGGGGACACCGGGGGGCAGGAATTGGGGGGGGGGCTCTGCCTCCCCTCCAGACCTG
>VXBC01008932.1:427974-438345 GCA_013399945.1 Ploceus nigricollis | reverse complement strand
GTCCCGCCCGGCGCCAGGAGGGCTTTGCAGCTCGGGCAGGTGGAGGCGAACTGCAAAGTCAGTCACCTCCATTCCCAAAGGGGGTGGTGATTTGCACCCACAGCTGTCACAACCTCTCTGAGCTGCAGTGATGTCAGTGATGATCGATTCCTTTGCTGCAGGATGGGCTCTGTGCCTGCCCAAACCCTGCCAATGGCTGTGTGCTGGGGCGGGCAGCACCTGTGCTGGCAGGTAAGAGCTGACCTCAAAGGGAGCTCCCCAGTGAAGTTCCTGTGCATTTGGGTTTGGTCAGGAGCTGCTGGAGCAGCTGCTGTCATTTCTGGGTGGGATCTCGCTGCAAAGGGTGCAGAGCCAAGAGCTGAATCTCTGGTGAGAGGCAGAACCCCCTCAGTTCTCACAGCAACAGGCTCGTCCTCGTGGCTGCCACGGCTGGGTTGCCTTGACAGCAAACAAGCAAAGCTGAAGGAAGCACTAAAAATAATGCAAATAATGCAGAGAGCTCTGGAGCCCAGCCCCTGCTGCATCCTGCCCAGGCTGTCCCTGTGCAGCTGGAGCTGCAGTTTGTGTGCTGAGGGTGAAACCTGCTCCCAGTGAGGGCTGGGGGCTGCAGGGCAGCTGCTGCCCCTGGGACACCCCTGCAGCTCTCCTGGGCTTTAGTTCCAGGCTGCACCCTTGGAAAAGTCCTCCTTGGAGCTGCATCCTGACCCTGGGCACCGTGCACTGCCACCATCCTTGATCCCCTGGGCTCTTCCCTCTGTGTTCCTGGGGCTGGGCAGCCCCCCCTGCCCTCCTTAGCTCAGAAAGGTGGATGTTGGACATTCTAGGCATGAGCTATTGCACTATGAATCCAAAAGTCTCATGGGAGTGGAGGCTGTGCCCCTCAGCCCTGCCTGCCAGCTGTGCCATGCCTTGTAGCCCTGCTGGGCTCTTCTGGGGAGCTTGGAGTGCTCAGCCCAGCAGCTCTGGGTGTCCTGTGCAACCCCTGTGCCCTGGACACAGAGTGGAGAGAAACATCATACTCTGTTCACATTTCTCAAAAACCAGTTCTATCTAGCACCTGCTTTACAAACTAATGCCTGTAGCTGCCCTGTACAATTGTTCACCTCGGGTCTTCAGTAAAACATGTCAGCAATTAGAGGAGTTTGTATCAGGGGCACTCCCCAGCAGTTTCGATTTTTAACATTTTTCTGCTTGTGAAATGATAAAGTACTGTGAGCCTTAATTTTTATCCACAAATAAAAAATATTATGTTTGAACCTTGGTGTGGCTCTTTTTATTTTATTTTTTAAGGGCTTATGTGTAAAAATATGTTATGAATAGGAGTGTATTTTGGGTTGAGCAAGCTGTTTTTATGGATGTAATTGGTTTAAATCTCTGCTCAAGAGCCTCTTTAGAGCTCTTTAGAGGATATTTCTCCTTTCCCAAGTGGTTGGGAATACAGAGATCAATATAAAGCTGCTTGCAGGATTTCTTCATTTTTTTTCCAATGTTATTTAGGGTGGAAAAACCGTTGTGGGGTGAATGAAGCTTGGGGAGAGCCGGGTCTGAGCTGTGGTTAATCAAGAGAAGGGTGTGTGCTCCTCACAGGGTGTGGCTCTGCCTTGGTGGCCCCTGTGGGGTTTCTGCCCAGGAATGATGTTCTGGAGCAGCTTTTCTCCCCTGGGAAATGCTTCCAGCGCTGCTCTTGCAGTGATTCTGTTACAATTTGGGCAAGGTGACCTGGAGCAAGCCACTGACAAGGGCCCAGCTTCTCTTCTCAGGGCTGGAGCTGGCCCAGCTCTCGGGGTGCCGTGGTGTGGAGGGGGGGATGCTGCTCAGGACACGGGAATTGGTGGAACTGGGGGGTTTTAGAGGAAAAGAGGAGGGTTCCTGCATGAACACTGCAGTGATGCCCACCTGCTCCTGGGCACTGTCAGAGGCAGAGCCCAGGGCTGGAGGAAAAGCTCAGGGGAGCTCAGCAGCCATCCTGGGATGGGCAGGAGCAGGGAGCCAGCACCCCACGCCCCCAGGCTGGGGGTGGCTGAGTCAGGGCTGGCATTCAGGATGATCTCTGCAGAGCTGGGGTTTATTTTTAGTCCCTGTGTGGTGCTGATTGCCATGGCAATGCCACCACGGGCTGCAGGGCTGCCAGGGTGGGGACAGGGCTTTGGGGTGGAGGGACAGCTCCGTGTCCCCTGTCTGCTCCAGGGTGTGGGTGCAGCTCCCAGCCAGAGCTGGGACTCTGCCAGCCCCCCAAACACAATCCCCCAGGCACAGGAGGCTGGCCAGGAGCAGGATCCATTCTGAATGAACACTCTGAACTCATCCTGGGAGCCTCAGGATGTTCAGCAGGGAATGCACTGCTCAGAGCATGGCCAGAGCTGTTCTGAACTCATCCTGGGAGCCCTCAGGATGTTCAGCAGGGAATGCACTGCTCAGAGCATGGCCAGAGCTGTTCTGAACTCATCCTGGGAGCCCTCAGGATGTTCAGCAGGGAAGCCAGTGCTGGGCACCTGCTCGGCTCCAGCAGCTCAGCCTCCGGTGTGAAATTCATGCAGAAAAGTAAAGAGTGGGTGGGTGCTTCTGCACCTTCTCGTGCTGGCTGAGCTGCTCAGGGACCATCAGGCTCCAAGGCCTCCTTCAGCCCTGCCCAGCACAGCCCCAGAGAGGGCTGAGTGCCTGGGCTCTCCTTGGCCATGGAAAACTTTCCCCTTGCTCATCACGGGTTCCTTGGTCACTGCTTGGGGCAACTCAGAGCAAGCCCCGAAGAGCTGCTCATGAGTGACCTCCCTGAACTCAGCAAAGAGGGAAAAAAGAGTTAATTAACATAGCCAGGAATTTTCCTCTTCTCTTGGGTGTGCTGGGACTGCCCTTTGGCCCTACAATCACATCTAGAAATTATTGGAGAAGATAAAAGGCTGGAGAGAGCCAGTTCCACTTCAGCTTTTAATTTCAGCAGATTGGCTCACTGAGGCTGCTGTGACCCTTTAATTTCAGCAGATTGGCTCACTGAGGCTGCTGTGCCCTGCTGCCCTTCAGGGAGGCAGCTGGGAGCTTTTGGGGTTTGGGTTAACAGGTGTGTGGTAGCAGCTCTCTGGCCACAGAGAGCAGCACAGGACTTTCCAATTGTCACAACAAGTGATCCCCAAACGAGTAATAATTATGATAATATTATTATTCTATGATTTTATTATTCTATGATTTACAGAATTATTATTCTGTGATTTACAGAAGGTTGATCAATCTCTTATCATAATAATGATTTATTATACATATCATTATTAAGAAACTCATTGCTTTTTTAGACAGTTATGGTACAGCTGGACCTAACTGGTCCTTCCATTATAACACTGTTACCATTGGTTAATTAAGAAACTTCTCTTTGGCAAACAAATCTCCAGAACACGTTTCACATGCTCACAATAACAGGTGCAGTAAGTTGAGAATTGTTTCTCATTCTTTTCTCCGATCCCTCGCAGCCTTTCCCAGGAAGGCCTGGGGAAGTTGTGTTGCTCTCTGTGGCCAGAGCTGCAGCCCCACAGGTGCTCCCCGGGATCTCAGAGCTCCTGTAAACCTGCCTGACCCCAGGGTCCCTGCTGGGGACCAGGTTTGTGGGGCTGCCCTGGCACAAGGCTGCTGCCTGGGCACAGCTTCCTTTCCACTACATTTGAGTGCTGCCAGAGCAGGGTGAGCCACTTAAACCCAATTAAACACCTTAATGAACCTTTCCCTGATGGGGTTTCAATTACCTGGAGCAGAGCAGGGCTGGGAAGAGCCTGAGCTCGGTGGCTAATTGGATCAGGAGGTGGCAATGACTCTGCTCCTGTGGGACCAAGCTCTGTTTGCTCAGGGATCACTGGCAGGCACATCCCAAATCGATCTGTACCTGGGCAGGGCTGGAGGTGCTCTGCTTGAACCTCTGAGCAGGAGCTTGCAGGTGCTGAGCTTGCCTGGCTCACAGGTCTGGGTGTGCAGAGCTGGGAAGGTGTGGGGAGCAATCCTGGAGGCTGCTGTGGGATCTGCAGGGCAAGGGGGGATTCTGAGAGCATTTTAAGGGAGGATGAACTGTGAGTGTGTTTTAGTGGAATTGCTGGAGAATTGCAGGATCAGACTGCGTGCCCTGCATTCCTTTACTCTGGAATGAGGCACTGGCAGGCTGGGAGAGCTGGGGGTGCTCCCCTGGAGAGGAGAAGCTCCAGGGAGAGCTCAGAGCCCCTTCCAGGGCCTGAAGGGGCTCCAGCAGAGCTGGAGAGGGACTGGGGACAAGGCCTGGAGGGACGGGACACAGGGAATGGCTTCCACTGCCAGAGGGCAGGAGGGGCTGGGCTGGAATTCCCAGAGCAGCTGTGGCTGCCCCTGGATCCCTGGCAGTGCCCAAGGCCAGGTTGGACAGGGCTGGGAGCACCTGGGACAGGGGGAGGTGTCCCTGCCATGGCAGGGGTGGCACTGGGGGGGCTTCAAGGTCCCTTCCAACCCAAACCATTCCTTCATTCTGTCAAAATAAATTTGTGGTGCAGAAAGCCAGGATGGGCTCCCTGTGTGTGACACTGTGGGGTCACACACTGGCCACCACAGGGGTGTCACTGGAATGGCACATCCTGCTGGAAAGCTGCTCAGGGGATTTTCAAACCAGGTTTAAAGGGGCCCCGTGTGCAGAGCAGTCACTCATCCCTCCTGCTCCCCCGAGCAGAAAACAACTGCTGCAGGGGGTTTAGGAGCTTCTCTTGTTTACATCTGAAAACAGGAGGTTTGGCTGATGTGGTGCCTGAGCCAGAGGAGAATGGATTAATGCTGAGCTCTGCTCCTGGGGCTGCAGCCTGGGTGTCACTGCCACGTCCTGCTTTAAGCCAGTGGCACAAACAGCCCCGGGGGGTTAAAGCTCTGTCAGGGCTGTTCTGTCCCTCTGCTCCCCTCGGTGTCCCGGGGCCTCCCTGGGAGCCAGGGATTGTGTTTGATTCCCTGTGAATGCAGGGCACAGCTCTGGGCACAGGGGAGGGGAGCCCTGGCACACCCCTCAGCAGGAGATGGTTCCCATTTCGTGTGTCCAGCTCTGGGGACTGCAGCTGCAATAAAAATCAGATTTTAGAAAGCGTTTTGAGAAGAGCCAGAGAAATTTTCAAACCCTGGCGTAATTCATTAATAAATCTAAGTTCTATAATATCATATAATTAATATAATAATCAGTTATAATTCATAATGACCTACAGGTGGAGAGCTCCTAAACATGATTCTGTACATTTATTTATACAGTGTACAGGCAAGTTAGCATTGCATAGTTTTATTATATATTACTTTAACAGACGATTGCCTAGAAAAAGGAGTAGAAAAGGAATATAAAGGAATATAAAAGGAATATAGAAGGAGTACAGAAGGCAGGAGGAGCCCCCAGCCCTGAGCAGGGATCCGTTTGAAGTGTTGCTCCCTGGAGCATCACAGCCTGCTCCTGTGTCATGGGTGCGGCAGCAGGAGGGGTTTTTTGGGGGGGTTTTGGGGGGGTTTGTCCCCCCAGGAGACGTCCCCGGCTGCCCACGGCTCTGGGAACCGAGGCTTCCAGTATCAATATTTCACGGCAGCTTTGCTTTCAGGAAATCAATCGTCCTGCAATTTTTATAAGGCGAGCCGGCTCCCCTTGCTGCGGGGCTATAGAATGGCCCGAGGGCCGAGCAGGGAACACGCGGCCGCACAATGGCCCGCGACACCCCGACAATGGCCCGCGACACCCCGACAATGCCCCACCGAGGGCGACAAATCGGCGGCAGCTGCTCCGGCTCATTCACCCGGGGCTGACTGACAGCCCTTGGGAACGGCACGGAGATCCTGTGGCTGCAGGATGATAAACACGGGAGGCTGAGCAAGCACAAAGTGCTTTTCGTGCAGCTCTTCGGGAACTTTGTTTGGCTTTTGATAACCAACTTCCACGTGGAGCGACCTGAAGGATCTCATGAGGCTTCAGCTCGGGGATGTGCGATAGGAGAATGTGCTGCTCACTGCTCAGGGCTGGGGGAAAGGCTTCTGGAGCTGCTGGGAACTCCAGAAACAAACTCCTTTTCCTCGCTGTGAAGCTCTTTAAAGTTTAAGGATAAACAGGTTGGATCAGGCACAGAACTAGAATGTTTTAACAGCTCAGAGTCTGAGTCGTTCTTCTAGAGTTTTGCAAAACATCAGTGAATGTTTCAGTGCCGTGTCTGCTGAACAGGCTGGATAGCACCAGTACCTGCTGGAGGTAAATTTTGTAGGACTCAGTCCAAAAGGTGATGGAACAGCTTTCTGGAAAAGCAGCCAAAAAGGGGTTTTCTGTCCTGTAACCCCTCTGGCAGCACGGTGAGCAGCCGTGTGTGCCTGCAGAGCAGGACGGGCCCCTGCCGGGCTCCCAGCACCTCTCACCCAGCGCTGGGGCTGCCTCAGGGGTCCCCGGGGCTGGGGGAACCTGGGACAGGGGGTGGTGAGAGCCCAGCAGGTCCCACCTGGCTGGGAGGGGACCCGACAGCAGCCGGGAGTGCCCGGAGGGAAGGGATGGGGCGAGGTGGGATCCAAACTCTCCTGGGAACAGGCTGGGGGTCGGGCAGGGCCCCCTGGAGCCTTGGGACGGGTGTTGGGAAGAGGCTGGGGGAGGCTCCAGGCTCGGAAATCTGCACGGCCCGGGGGGGAAAACCATCCTGAGACCTGCTGGGAGTGGGACACGGTGACAGAGACCCCCGAGCTGCCTTTGCCCCATGCCAGGAGCCCTTCCATGCTCCCCCACCCCGGGAGAGCCTGGGGGCTGGGGTCACGGCCCTGCTTTGGGGTGATCTCAGCGCTTTTGAGGCAGCGCCTTTCAAACCCCGCTGCCTTGGAGGGGCTTTGCTCTCCCGCACACGGCCGTGCCCGTGCTCCCGAAGTGGCTGCTGTGATTAGAGCTGTAATCTCTGCGCCAGCTTTTACATTTCCGAGCGGAGAGGGAATTAATGCGATTCCCGTGGCCGCCCTTTCATACATTTAACAAACACCGTTTGCTCGGGAGCGGCCGGAACTTTGTTCTCATCCTAAGGGCGACCAAATCCCCAAATTCCTACTGATCCCTTGGGGAATGGAAATTCCTGCTGGATGGGGCGACCCGAGGAGCTGCAGGAGGAGGAGGAGGAGGGAAGCGCTGGGCACGGGGATGCTCCGGGGCCGCGCCGCAATTTGTCCGGGCCAGCCCACGTGGGCGAGGGTTCGCCCTCAAGGTGACACGTGTGACTTCACCTCCGATGTTTACGGCGCTGGGCAGTCGGACGGCTTTTCCAGAAGTGTCCAGCGAAAGCCCTGGCTGGTCCGAGGCCAGCAGGGGCGTGGGGCTGGTGTGATGTTTTTAGGGACTGTCCCCCGGCCCGGCTGCGGAGCCGCTGGCACGCCGCGGCCGCTACAGATGGTTCCATGAGAAGGTTGCGGCTCTTCTCCCCGGTTAAGCCCTGCAGCCACGTCTCTAATTACAGCTTTGAGGCCGGCGTGAGGCTGTAGAGGAGAAGGAGCGCTGCAGTCACTTCGGATGATTTGAGGCTGAGCGCTCCCGCACCGAGGCAGCGCCGAAATGCTGGCGGCACGCACGGGGACCGTGGGGGGCAAGAGCGCCGATGAGTCGCTGAAGCTGAGGAAGCAGTCGGTGCTGTCCCTGGGCAGCCGGGACAGAGCCCTGAGGAGCTCGGCCGAGGGCAGCAAGGAGGGCCGGGCCCGGGCCGGGCAGCCCCAGCAGCGGGCGCGGCGCCTGGCGCTGCTGCGGGAGCTGGAGATGAACTGGTACCTGCGGGTGTGCGAGCTGTCCCACGAGTTCACCATCGCCTACACCACCGGCATGCCCCACAGGTACGTCCCTGAGCGCTGCTGGCCGGCCTGGCCGTCGTCATCCTGACAATAATAATAATAATAACGATAGCAACAACTGCAACGATAATAACCACCGCGATTGTAATGATAACAGAAAGATATTTGGCTTTGTTACTCTGATTTTTCTGGTTATCCATGCTTTACAGAGCTGCATATCCTGCAAACTTTTCTGTTGGTTCCCAGAACTTCTCCACGCAAGCTGTGCCTGGTTGCTGAGCCTTGTTTCTAATTTGCCCAGTGACTGTGGTTTTGTTTGTGGTTTGAATAGAGTAGAAAAGTTGCTGCTGTGGAACAGGGACCGTGTGGGTGGCAGGAGGGTCCCTGTCCCCCCTCCCTGGGAAGGAGCCCTCGGGAGGGGGAACTTGCAGTCGCTGCATCTCTCATCCCATCGGTCTTAAATGTCGCAGCCTCCAGAATCTGATCTGCTCCTTTAAAAAAATATAAGGGGATCTTGGTATTAGTGGAAATTAGACGTGCGAGTCTCTAATCTCCTGTGCGGGGTCAGACCCTCACTGAAATCGGAACCTCAGCAGGAACCGCCCGGGCGCTGCTGCCCCAGCCCCGAGGAGCCGCTCCGGGAGCGCCCCAGGGCAGCTCGGGGGCCGCGGGCGAGGGGAGGCTTCCTCCTCCTGCTGCGGGGCTTCCTCCTCCTCCTCCCCCGGGGGGCTCTCCTCCTCCTCCTCCTCCTCCCCCGGGGTTCTCCTCCTTCTCCTCCCTTCCGTAGCAGCCGGGATTCCGGCTGAGAATCGGCCGAGCCCTCCTCCAGTCCCAGGCAGGATGGGGGTGCCTGCAGTGCCCGGCACAAACCGAGCTCTTGCAGATGTGCTTGGGTAAGAAATGAATTAGAATGTCACGACAATAAAAATTAGGAACGGGAAAAGTGGAAGGAAAAGGAAGGAAAACAGAGAGGGAGCAAGTGGGTGTTGATGCAGGAATGCTCACAAGCACCTGAGGGGAGCATGAGGGCTCTGGGGGCTGGGAGGGGGCAGATTCTGGGGCTGGTGCCCACCAGCCCCTCTGGCCTGTGGTTGGCACCCAGGGCCTCCAACAGCACCATAAAAACAAAGGGCTGGGGAATGGCTTCTGGGAGAGCTGGGTTTCTAAAGATGCTGCTCCATACGAGCCCTGATCCTCCAAACCAGCAAAACCCTCGTGTCCAGAAAACTCAGAGGAGCTTGCAGAGTTACTTCTCAGTGCTGGATCACCTTGCATTATAGATGAGCTGGGGCTGGCAGGAGGTAAAACCAAAGGCAGCTGCAGCAGAGATCACAGGTACAGCCCTGGAGTTACACTGTGGGGAGGAAACACGGGGCCCTGGCAGGGACAGCCCTGGGACACGGCAGGGACAGCCCTGGGACACGCTGCCCTCCCTGGAGTGTCCTTGGGCTGCAAAGAGCTGGGTTGAGATCCCCCCTGCACCCCCATGGGATCAGCACTGTGAGAAAGGACCCCCATCCTTGGGCAGGACCCACCCAGGGCCACCCACGCCCTGATGTGACAGTCACACAAGAAGAATAACAGGGTAATCCCACTGCTCCTGCCAAACTCCCCTCTGTGACATTGAATTATGAGCTTTTCAAATATATTCTGGGGTCGGGATCAGTCTTTCTTTATCTGCTTTGAAAGATTTAAGGATTAGTTGAGTTCATGATACATCCATCACTTGATTATTTAACTTATTTTTCTAATGTATTTGGGGCTGAAATGGGGTGAGTTTTTAAAATAGAAGAGTCTCAGACATCTGCCTCAGTGGCATGAACCAGACCCTGGCAGGATTGTCTGCTGTGACCAGGAAAGGTCACTGTGGCCCTTCTGGGTGCTGCAGGGATGAAGACCATAAAAACCATCCCTGGATTGCCCAAGGCCAGGTTGGACAGGGCTTGGAGCAGCCTGGGACAGTGGAAGGTGTCCCTGCCGTGGCAGGGGAGTTTGGAATGAGATGGTCTTTAAGGTCCTTTCCAACCCAAACCGTTCTGTGGGTCTGGGAACCAGAACCTTTCTGTTTGCTGTTCAGCAGTGGTGAATCATTGTTAACATCAGCATTTAATTCTGTGAATTGTCACACCCCGGGAGGCTGCAGGTGCTGGAGGAGTTCCCAGAGCAGGTAATCCCAGCTGGGAGAGCTCGCAGTGAGCTGTGACAGAACGAGATGTTCCAGCGAGCTGCAGAGGAGATGCCTGCAGAGTTCCTCTGGTCAGCCCAGCGCCTGAAATACACCCTGGGAGAGTATTTGGTTTATGTTTATTGGCCTTGGGCTGAATCCCAAGCAAACTTTATTCATTATCTAAATATAAGACCTGGGAAACGGGGTCAGAGCTCTGTTCCCACCAGCAGCCCTCACCCCTTGGCGTGCCGGGCCAGGAGAGCTCTCAGCAGAGGAACAGCATTGCTGCTCTTGGCCGAGCTNGGAGGGTGGCTGTGAGCAAAGCTGGGGGTGTGAGCTGTTCTCTTAAAACGCTGAATGTGATCTCTCTCTCCTAACGTTAATCACGGAGCTGTGGAATGGTTTGGGTTGGAAGGGTGAAAGTCCATCTCATCCCACCCCTCCAC
>VXBC01008932.1:415056-427388 GCA_013399945.1 Ploceus nigricollis | reverse complement strand
GGCTGTGAGCAAAGCTGGGGGTGTGAGCTGTTCTCTTAAAACGCTGAATGTGATCTCTCTCTCCTAACGTTAATCACGGAGCTGTGGAATGGTTTGGGTTGGAAGGGTGAAAGTCCATCTCATCCCACCCCTCCACGGGCAGGGACACCTTCCACCAGGACAGGCTGCTCCAAGCCTCATCCAGCCTGGCCTTGAGCACTTCCAGGATGTGGGATGGGGATGGGGAATGGATGGGGAAATCACTCTGAATTTTCCAGCTCAGGTCCTGGACCCTGAGACCCTCTCTGTCCTCATAGAGCAAGTGGGCTGAGAGCCTTTAAGGTCCTCTGGGTTCAGGCCAGGAAATACGTGGCTTTTGGGTTAGAAAGGGTGTCCCAGGGAAAGGGTGTCTTCCCTCCAGGAGCTGGAACAGCTTGGGGACAGGGGGTGTTGGGTGAAGAGACACTGGTGTGCTCAGTCCAGCAATTGTCATTGTGCTTTGCTTCCAAAGAGGTTCCCTTTAAAAGAATGGCATCCTGCATGGAAAGTTTACGAGTTCTCTCTGCTTCTAAGAAAAGCAAATTTTGTTTGAAACATTTGCTTTCCCAAGAGGTTGATCTTTGCCTGTGGCTAGTCTGAGCTTAAATCTGAAATAAGACACTGTGGCTGGTATTTCCATGGATCCAGCTCAGCTGTGTCCCAGCTTTCACTGCTGGATGGGGAAATCTGGTGACAAGGTCCAGGGACAAGTGGGGCTGTGAAAGAGCAGTTTTGGAGTCAGGACCAGCAGAAATGGCAAAGGGCTTTGTGCCACGGTGCTGCTGAGCCAGCTGGGCACCCTTGGAGCAAGCTGGGCTAGAGAAGGGGAGCTGAGCCCACAGTGCAGGGGGGTGAAATGGGAGAGTGTCCCAAGGCCATGGATGGGCACCCCAGGGCTGTGGGGCTGTGGCAGGAGCACTGCTGTCCCCAGAGAGATCCTCTCACTCACCGGGGCCTCTGGCCTGGAAACTCGACACCTTTTCATGAGAAATTCCTTTGCTCCTTCTGGTGATCCCAATCCCACCTGCAGTTTGTTTGAAAAGGTTGGTGTCCTTTTCCGGACAGGAACATCCCCATTTATCTGGTTTCTCTCTGCCTCTGCACTTTCCACGCTGTCAGTCCATGCAGACAGGATTTAAAACTTGCTCCTCACTGAGGAGCAGAGGTGTAGGCTCACAGTGTTCCCCTGAAGGGCTGGGATCCCTGTCTGGAGTGTCCTCTGTTCTCTGTGTTCTCTGTGTTCTGCTGCACCAAAACGTGCCCATCCCGGGGGAGAAGCCTGCAAAGAGCAAATTCCTGTAGGGTTGGGTATGGATGGAGAGGGAGTTTTAAATCCATGGAAAAACGTAATTGAGAGACTGTGGGACTGGTTTGGGGGCAGCTGGGGCTGCCCAGGGCTGCAGGAGCCCCTGCACACACCTTCAGCCACCTCTGTTTCTTGGCTTAGTGAGTGGAGTGTCCCTCATTCCCAGAGCCATCAGCCATGGGAAATAAAGCACGTGCTTAGTTTCTGCTGAAGCTGATGGATTCCAGCCCCTGCTCCATCTGAAGTGTGTTCATTTTTCACAGCTGACAGGAGCAGCAGTAACTTACTGTGCTCCCCACGTAGCCAGAGATTTATCCTGTGGGAGAGGGGCTGCCCAGAGGGCTCTGCTGAGGGCAGGGATGCTCCAGCAGTTCCCACCTGCTGCTTCCACAGGGTGTTTTCTCTTCTAGAAGTACAGGGACTCTTCTGTCTGACTGTGAGCTTGGACATTTTCTCTTTCTTCTTCTGCCTCCTGGATGTTTCTTCAGCTCTCCGTGGGTCCAGGCTGAAGGCAGCACAGTAGCAGCTCCTTTTTTATTAAGATTTATTCAATTACATGTGGGAAGTAATGCATTGTGAGCAAGAAGCACTTATAAACACTTGTAAGCTGGTTCATTTACAGGCTGATCAGCTCTTTTCCCTTCCATTGCTGCAGCCAGTGCAGCACAGCTCCCCTGTCACAGAAGACCCCAAAGTGCAGCAGTGCCTGAGCTTGGCTCGTTTCTGGTGACAGCAGAATTTCTCTCAGATGAAACACCATTTACAAAGCAAATTCGGTGTTTTGTTATGCAGCAAGGTGTTTGTTCACTGCTCAGCTCCTTCCCGTGCTCTTTGCTGGGCTGAGGCTCTGGCTGCAAAGCCTCCCAAGGTTCTGCTCCCTCCTGATTCCAGCAGGGTCTGTGAGCCCGGGCAGCTGCGCTCAGGGCCTGGGGGGGAAATCCTATAGGAGTAGATGTGTCTGCAAGAGCACCCAGGCAGCTCTAGCAAAACATGCTGCTGGCAAATGCTGGGGTGGAAAGTATTTATGGAGGTCACGGAGTCCTGAGGCACTGCTGGATTAACCCTGCTGCAGCTGGGCTGGGGTTTGCACTCCTGGTTTATCCATTTTGTGTTAGCTGAGGTCCTGTTCCAGGAGGGAGGATTCTTCCCACAGCACAGACATCCCTGGCAAACCCATTTCCCTTGGCATGGCCTCCTTGGGGTGTCCTGCAGGGAGCCCCTGAGCTCCTGAGCCCATCCCAAGAGAGCGCTGTGCTCTTTCTGTGCTTTTGTTGGTTAAGCAATGAATTAAAACCTGGCAGTTTAGGATTGTGAAACTTTGATGCAGGGACTGGCCAGCAGGCAGCCCTTTGTAGGATGTGCCCTTTCCCTACTCCTTTTCCCTTTCTCCTTCCCCATTTTCCCTCTTCCTTTTCCCTTCTCCCTTTCCTGGTTGCAGTGGGAGCTGTGAGGAGCTGACACCAAGCCCTTGGCCAGCGCTGGCCATGCCATTCCAAATGGCTTCAGCCACCTGGGCTCTGCAGGCAGAGGGGCCTGAGGGATGGGATTGTCCCTGCACTGGGATTAAACAGCTTTTGGCTTAGGGCAAAGATGATGGACAGGGATTACAGACGTGTTTGAGTCAGGAACAGCCTGTAGCCAGGCACTCACCGTCTCCCACAGCACAGGAACTGGGGCAGGGGGGAGCAAAGGACATCTTGGACAACAGGAAACCCTGAGCACAGGAAAGCCTTTGCCAGCCTCTGTAATGGCACTGGGGACCTCCCCTGTTGTAAAAGCAGGTGAACCCTGGATGGGAAGAAATGATTGATTTCTGACTCCAGATCAGAAGGCTGATTGATGGCTTTATTAAAACTATACTAGATTACATTCATACACTATTTAAAGAGATACTACACTACACACTTATTTTCTAACTTACCATGTCTAACAAGCTGGTGACCCTCTCTGAGAGCCTGAGACACAGCTGGACCCAATAGGTCACCAAACCCAAACAACCTTCACCAGAATCCAATGAAACAATCACCCCAGGTAAACCATCTCCAAACACATTCCACATGGGGGAAACAAGAAGCAGAGGTAGGAATTTTCTCTTTCTTCTCTCTGTGCTTCTCCATGAAAAATTCTGAGAGGGAGCAAGTGTGCCTGCCACACTCCCTGACACAGGCTGTGCTGGGGGTGCTGGAAGCCCCAGCAGGCTGAGGATGTTACCAGGTATCAGCCAAGGCCATCCGAGGTGCTGAACACCAAGGGGGGATTTAACCCTGAGCTTGCACCCCTGCAGAGCTACCCCAGAAGAGGGGAATCTGGGAATGATCCCTTTGCCATAGCTGCTCTTCCAGGCTTCCTCAGTGAGGCCCATTTTGTGCATTGAAGCTTTAAAATATCTAATCTTTAGATGGCAAAATATAGGAGGGCTCTTGATGGGGTCCTGTAATCCTGCCCTGTAATCCTGCCCTCATCTGCTCTGAGTGCTGCTGCATTATATTTATTGGGATACAGCTTCCAGCCTTAATGTTTCCCCTCCTTCCTGTGCAGATTGATCCACGGAGCTGCATCCAGCTGTGTCCCTTTTTTAACAGTCACTGTCAGGCTCCTGAGTGGTTTTTAGTCTGTTCAAACTGCACAGCAGCCACCTGGTGCAGTGGTGACAGGACACTTCCCCGTGTCTGGCCTTCCTCCTAATGCTCTCAGTTCCTTGGGGTTTGTGTTGTTTTTGTAGGGTTCTCCCCCTGCCCATGGATGAGCTCTAAGGTCCCTTCCAACCCAAACCATTCCATGATGATTCCCTAAAGCCCTCACAGAGCCGTGCACAAGCTCAGGCTCAGTGTGCTGCTGCTTCCAGGGTCATTCCCACCCTCCTGTGGAAGTTCCCGTGCTGCAGGTGCTCGGTTTTGTGGGGACAACAAAGCAGATTTTGCCCTCCCCCTTCCCCACCGCCGCAGGAGACCCCAGCTGACCCTTGGCTGCCCAGCAGGAATTTGCACTTCTGCTGCTTTTTCCCCACTTCTGCTGCTTTTCCCCCACTTCTGCTGCTCCCCCAGCCCTCCTGCTGCCGTGGGGGTCTGGCTGGGCTGGCAGGTGCTGCTCCAGCCCCGACCCTGGGCAGCAGCTCCTGCTGAGCCTCCTACTGCAGCCGCTCCTCCAGCGCCTCTCCGCGGGGCTGACTCCGGAGTTTGGGCTGTTCCTGGGTGTATTTATAGTCGGGTTTGAAGCTACAGTCTGGGGTGGAACTCAGCCCACGTGGTCCTGGTTAAAAGAGGTTTTGTCCGGAGTCTTTGGGCTGACTTTGGGACGTGCTGAGGAAGGGATGTTGCTGGATGCTGCGCCGACACAAAACGCTGAGCAAATCTGGGAGCAAAACCTCCTCCCGTGGCTTGCAGGTTTATTTCAAGGCTGCCTCCTTTAGGAATGATGATAACTCCAGGCCCTGGCAAGGCTCAGTGCCGGGGGAGATCCAACCCTGTGCCACCAGCCTTCCTGCCAGGTGGGCACGGCTCGGGTGGAGCTCCCTCCGTGGGGCTGCTCTTTGCACCCATTTTGAACCAGAACTTGGTTTTTTGCAGTCTAAGCCATCAGAGCACTCAGCTGAGATGTGTTTGCACTGCTCTGTGGTTTTCCCCACACTGAGTCAAGCACTCCTCTGTTTCTGCCTCTCCCCTGGTGTGGGGAGGGCTGTGGGCAGCTGGGGAGGGGGAGCCTGGATGAAAGGCAGCTTTGCCGTGGATAAACCTCCTGTGCACACCTGTCACTGCCTGATGAGCCTTCTCCTCCTTGTTTGCCGTGTATTTTCGTAGTTGCTGGCCTCACCCCTGTGCCAGAAAGGCTCCAGAAGCCAGCACGGTGTTTCCATCATTCCAGGGGCACGGCTGCTGCGTTTTCCAGAGGTCTTTGTGGAGAGCAGGGGGATCCTTGGAGAGTCCCTGGGGCAGGCTGAGACTGCTGGAGCTGCTCCCCGTGGTCCTGCTCAGGGCTCTCCCCCAGCCCTCAGTTTCCCACCCCGGCTGGGGAGATGAAACCGTTTTTCGCTGCAGAAAAAGACACAATCTGTAGATTGCAGGAGCAATTATTCATTTCCCCTGAGGGCCTAATGAGCGGTTATGCATTTGGCAGTAAGTAATGATCCTCTTGCAAATCTTTTCGTTAATTAAATGGGCGCCGATCCAGTGCAAAAGTGGTTGTTCAATGTTTGGGATGTGCCCAGAGATCAGGGACTACTTGCCCAGCCAGCACTGGCCTGGGAAATGCAGAAATCTTGGCTTGGAAGTGCTTGGCAGTGGCTGGAGGTCACCTGAAGACTTGAGAGTGCCTTGCACTTGATTTACTAAAATGACATTGCCCCAACCCTGGCAGTGCCCAGGGCCAGGCTGGACAGGGCTTGGAGCTCCCTGGGACAGTGGGAGGTGTCCCTGCCTTGGCAGGGGTGGCACTGGGTGGCTTTAAGGTCCCTTCCAGCCCAAACCATTCCATGACATTGTGCTGCTCTGAGGTACATCGTGCTCTTGCCTCGTGGGCCAAAAAATGTTTTAAAAAGTTAAAAGCCTTTGCAGAGAATTCTGGAAGTGAGAAGAGCAGAGGAAAATTCGGGAGCTGAAGAGTCACTGTGGGCCCTGGCTCCTGCCTGCTGTGCCTGCACCTGCTCAGGTGAAAAGCAGATCCCAGAGCCCCTGAAGTGCTGATTTTTAACCAGCAGTGTGGGCTGGTAACTGAGAGGCAGAGAAGTGCTGACACAGCGGGTTTTGCCAGTCCCTCCCCCCGAAGAGGAGCCTGGCAGTGGGAGAAGGATCCATTAAAATTAACGGGGCTGAAGATGGTTCCCTGCTAATCTGCTGGCTTTCAGCACACCATTGTCCTGGGTGATGTGCTGATTCTCCTCAGTGAGTAATTCCAGCAGATGCCTCGTTCTTGTTCTTTTGGGATGCTGCTGGGGTGAGGATCTGCCCCGGAGCAGGGAGCGAGGTCTGTGCGGTTCTGCTGAGTGCAGCTGATGGGATTCGCCCCCTGTGCCACTCACGTTAATAATTAGAAATGCTGCTGCAGCTGAACGAGAGACTCTGGAGAAGACTTAAAATTCTTCTTTGAAAAATGCTATTTGGGAAGGTGGTATTTTTAATAGTGCTTATTATGCAGTGGTGACTTATATAAGGTAATGACTGATGGAGACACTTGGCTTGCTCGGAGTTGCTCAGAGGGGCCAAGTCCCTCCATCGGCTGTGGAGGAGGTGAAAACTGAGGGTTTCCAGAAGAGGGGGAAGTTTTTTGAAGGGGTATTCATTGGAAAAGAGTTTCCCAAACAGCACAATATGCTGTAGCTCATCTTTGTGCCCCTCTGCCAGCTGATCTCACAGAACCAGAAGTTCCTGCTCTGTAATTGCTCCCCCGTGTGCTCCAGTGTGTCCCCGAGCAGGGCAGCTGGAGCTGTGTGTCTGTTACCCAGCCCAAACCCCACTCCTCAGCAGCCTGTCTCCATACAGGTTAATTTAGAGCTCTAAGCTGTTACAGGTAATGCTTGGGTGAGATCTGACGTGTGTGGATAACACAGCAGTGTTCATAATTGCTTAAAATCCACTATTCAAAGAGCACAGCCAGGCTGGAAGGACACAGCTTGGGCTGAGCTCTGTTTGGAATACATTTATCCATCAGGGGATGTGAAGTACACGGGGAAGTTGTGGTTTTTTGTGTATGAGCAGTGTGGAACACGAGTATGGCAGAAGGGAAAAACATTTCTTGGCCACGAGCTGGCACAACAGCCCTGAGTGCCCGAGGGTGCTGCTGCTGGGGATGCTCCTCTGCTCCGGGCCTGGCACGGATGCTCAGTGCCTGGATACCATGTCAGGGGCTCCCAGGGGGAATAAAACACAAAACCCTCTTGTACAGTGCCGTGGAGCTTCCTGCAGCTCTGAGTGTTCTGATATCACAGAGCGGCTTGGGCTGGAAGGGACCCTAAAGACCATTAAGTGCTCAGTGTAGCACGATACATTAATATAATGGTGACTTCTGGAGCCCTTCATGTGAGGCACTGGCTTGCAGTCAGCTGAGAAATGGAATAGATAGCATGGAAAAATTAAATTACCTGCTTTGGAGCAGGGATCCAGCAGCTAATGGGCAGCAGGCACCGTGGGGGGTGTTGTCGCCACGGGGACAAGCGGCCGATTAATTGGATAGGGCTCCTGATGGGTTCCACCCTCGTGTCAGACACGGAGAGCTCCGGGCTGGCTCCCAGCACTGATTCTTCCTGTTGGATCAAGAGATTCTTTATTGAATGCTGCCAGAGCTGCCGGGTCGGAGCTCCTCGGGGCTCCCTGGGGGCTGGGGGTGCCCTTGGACCCCGGGGGGCTTGGGGATGGGATGGGAGTTTGCATTAGAGCAGCACAGAATCCCAGCCTGGTTTGGGTTGGGAGGGACCTTCGAGCCCGTCCAGTGCCACCCCTGCCATGGCAGGGACACCTTGCACGGTCCCAGGCTGCTCCAAATCCCAGTGCCCAGCCTGGCCTGGGGCACTGCCAGGGGTGCAGGGGCAGCCCCAGCAGGGTTGATCCCAGCATTGATCCCAGGCACCGTGCCTCGGAGCTGTCACACTCCGGGTTCGGTCCGTTCCGGGCGGGTGGAGCCCTCGGGGCTGCCGCCGGTCCCGCAGGTGACAGAACTCGTGTGTCATCAGAGGAACGCCGGTGGGGCACTGCCCCCAGCCTGGCCCAAAACCTGCCAGAACGACGCCTTTTAACTAAAAACCATTCCATGGGAATTTTGATCCGTTTTGCTCAAGTGCAATTACAAATGCAAATAGAGTTTTTGATGTGAAACCAGCGGAAATGTGACGGCTGTGGGCTCGATAAGCGCCCAGCTTTTGTTCTGCAGCTCATTTCCTCGCAGAGCTTTATCAGAAAGAGCAGCGTTATCAGAAAGAGCCCCAAAGCCGCACCCCACAGAGCCCCGCACCGCCGCGGGCTCCGGCGCTGCTGCTCCCAGGGGCTCGCCCCGCCTCGGGATTGGGATGAATCCCAGGGAAACCCTGCTGGGAGCTGCCACCCCAGCCCATGGCTCCGGGGCAGCGCTCCGTGTCTCCCCCGGGTCCGGATCAGCCCGGCTTAGGGGGGTGGAAGGGAAGGAGCCGCCGCGATCCCGGGAGTTCTCCCGGCAGGAAACTCTTCCCGGGCAGCTGCGGGAGCAGCGCTGGGCACGGGCTGTGTTTGGTGATTGTCACCGCAGCCCTTTCGGCCCGATGGAACTGTCACTGGGCCCTGAGCGTGTCCTGCTGGAAATCGGGGATTTGGGATCGTTCTCGGGCTCCTGTCTGCGCTGCCTGCGGGGAATGTGGCTCTGGGGCCCTGCGGCCGGCTCTGGCTGCTGGATAAAAGAAAGAAAGGCCTTTTTTTGAGTGGAAAAGCTCCAAGGGCTCCGATTTTGGAGTAGAATCCTGCCCCCATGGCTGCCAGCAGCGTTTTCAGTGCTGCCATGCCATCTCCTGAGGTCTGGTCCATCCGAGGGCACTGCATGCAGACTCTCACTGAGCATCTGTCTAAGTGTCCAACATGGTTAAAGCTCTCCTCATGAAGGCTGAAATGATATTTTTGATGTGTCTCCAGCCTGGAAGCACTGACTGTTCCATCCTGCTGCATCTCCCTGGTCCTGGGGCTGCTCTGGCCGTGGGGGGGGCAGGGCCCTGCAGCACTGGGAGCAGAGGGACGCCTCTGACACTGATCACAGAATCCCACAGTGGTCTGGGTTGGAAGAGACCTTGTTGTGTGCCTTGTTCCACCCCCTGCCATGGGCAGGGACACCTTCCATTATCCCAGGTTGCTCCAACCTGGCCTTGGACACTTCAGGGACCCAGGGGCAGTTACCGCCTGTGTCATGGGCACTGCTGCAGGTTTGCTGCTAAATTCAGTTGTTGTCCTTTCTCGACGTAGAAGAATTTCAGTTAAAGAGCTTAGGCAGGCCGGGTTGGCATCATTGCTGTGACCTGGATTGCTGGAATCACAGACTGGAGGGAGCCCTAAAGCCCACCCAGTCCAGCACCCTGCCATGGCAGGGAGGGTAAATAATTCAGCCTGTGACTGCAGCCATGAGAAGCAGAATCTCCAGCCAGATTTGGCTTTGTATTTCGAAGGAGCTCCACTATAAGGTAAAATTTAAAAAAGGAAGGAGCAATCAGGAGCCATCCAGCCGTGCTGGGCCAGGGCTGCAGCGGCTCACGAGGTTTCACCCAGCCCAGACTGCAGGACCTTGATTCATGGTCATATTTTGGGCTGCAGAAGCATCTTTCTGCCTCTGGTTGCAGCCGGAGCCGCGCTGCCGCCTGACCCTGCAGGAGCTCTGGGAAGGGCTCCTCCCTCACCCCCGCTCTGTGCCCGGCCCCACGGCCCTTCCAGCCTGCCCAGGGATCCCACCGCGGCTGCAGAAGGCAGCTTTTGGTTTTTGGAGGTTTCCATCCTGCTCGCCGCGGGGCGTGCACCGTCCTGCCCCTGCAGGGTGCTGGGGACGGTCCTGGGGCCATGGAAGTGTTCGTGTGGAGCCCCAGGGCAGCTCCTGCTCGCCCTGGCTCTGCTGGCTTTTGATTTGGCCCCCGGGGTGGCCACAGTGGCCCCAGGGCTGGGGGGGGGTCACAGGGTGGTCACAGGCAGCTCTGTTAAACCACATTTGCTTGATGAAGCATTTTGAGCAAGTCATTTAATGAGCGGTCCTTGTCTTGCTTGGGGAAATGCACGGGGCATGTTGTCACAGTGATTTGGTGGCACTGAGGTGTCACTGGGAGCCCGGGCTTGGCTCGTGGCTGAGGCCTCTGCCAGGGTTGTCACGTACCTCCTCTTCCACAAGCTGGGGGTTTTCATCATACAGAATTATGTTACTCCAACGTTTTACTCTAGAGGTGATTATCTTGCTCAGGAAATGAAATAAATCCCATATTTAAATACATCTTCTGTGGAGACTGTAACCCCTCCAAGGCTAAGCAGCTTGAGGTAGGATGCTCTGTGGGATGTGCCAGTGCAGAACGTGACTGTCCCTTTCTGTCCCCTTCCCTGGTACCTCAGGGCAGGGGCAGCCCTGGCCGTGGGGGTGGTGGCCAGGACCTGGGTGGCAGTGACCTGGGCTCATCCCCAGGAGCAAGTCACAGCATGTGGCAGGTCTGGCTGCAGTGGGAGCTCTGCAGAGGTGTACAGGACAGAGGCAGAGCACACCTTGGCATGCCTGGGCCCAGCGAGGCTCGGGGAGGGGATGGTTCCAGCTTTGGCCGTCCTGCTCTGGGCTCCAAACCGAGTGGGTGCTGCCAGCAGGGCTCCAGCTGCAGCCCCAGGCCCAGGGACACCCTGAGCACGTCCTGGCTGTGAGGGGCACCTTGGGGTCACTGACCCCATGGCTTGTGCCCCCCGATGCCCCACTCTGCCGGGTTTGCTGGTGCTCTGCAGTACTGACTCACTGGTGAGGGGTCTGGAAGCTCTCCCAGGGCTCCTGCTCCCCCCAAATCCCTGCTTGAGGGTGACTCCAAGGAGACCACTCACAGCTGGGATCGTGGGTCTGCTGCATGATTAACTGTTAATCCTCTTTGTTAAATATCATACAGTAACTGTCTTTGGTGGGATTTAATGCTTCCCATCCTCAAAGGGATGTGCTGGGTACCTGTTAATGAGCCCTGCCAAAGGAGCTGTCCCCTGTCACGGGCTGGTGGGTGGCCTTGGCTGGCTGCCAGCCACCCCCAGCCGCTGTCACACGCCCCCTCCTCAGGAGGGTAGAGGGGACACACACCGTGGTGTGCCCCTGCTGCAGGGCAGGGGTCACAGCTCTGTCACCCTGAGCTCAAAGCGGGTTGTGATCACCCCCAGCACCCCCAGGTCACTCTGCCACACTCCTGCTCCAGCTCTGGGTGCCTCGGGCAGCTCCAGCAGGGGGGCCCAGCCTGGGAGCTGCTCCCACGCCAAGGGGAGGGCCTGGGAGGGCAGTGAGCGGGGAGGGCACCAGGAGCTCCGGAGGTGCCCCCAGCCCCCCGGGCAGTCTGGGGCAGAGGTAGGAGTCTGGGGAGCCCCTCTGGACCATTTCCCGTGGCCTGTGCTGGGTGGGAAAGGGACCAAGGGTGACCCTGCCCTGCCACCCACGGGCACCCTCTGCTGTGAGGCTGTACCAGGGACACCCACTGCCTGTCCCTCCCCAGGGCCACTCTGCTGGTGACAGTGACAGACGGGGGTCCTGGGGGGCCTCCAGACCTGGCCACCCTGCCACCGCTCCCGTGAGCAGCTCCCCAGCCTGGGGGTCCCCTCGGTGCCCAAAGCCAGCGCCCCGGGAGAGGTGGCACGGGGCAGTGCCAGGTTGGGAGGGCAGCCTGGGATGGGGATGGGATGGGATGGGGTGGAAGGGGGATGGGGATGGCATGGGATGGGATGGGGATGGAAGGGGGATGGGGATGGTTTGGTCTGCTGAGGGATGGGGATGGTTTTGCTTCCAAGCCTTTGCGCTGCGGCTTATTCCGCTGGCGATGCTGGGGGAGCAGGATTAACCCTGGCCCTGCTGCGAGCCGGGGGCTGCGGGCGGCGGCTCCGGGCGCCAGGAGCACGGCATTAACGTGTTAACTCCCTCACACACCGGAGCACAGCGATTTTCCTCCCCCTCCCCCTATTTTTTTTTTCCTTTCCCCCATAATTAACCCATTTTAACACCGGATTGCTGCCCGCTGTAGAAGACCTCGCTTAGCGACGCCGGCAGCGATTTTTCCGGGCGGATCTGCCTGAGCGCCTGCCTTCCCTCCGAGCACAAAGGAGGCCCGTGGTTCGCATCCTCCCCATCCTTGCCATCCTTCCCGCAGGCTCTGGCGGGGGATCCCGGGGCGGCTGCGGAGCCGCTGCCAGCGCTCGGCGGGCTGCCATGGGTGGGAGGTAGCGCTGCTGCGCCTGGGCGAAGGACACCGATGGATGCTGCCGCTCCTTAGGGACGGGGCTCGGCTGTGCCTGCTCAGCACTTCGCGGTCCAGCGGCGCCGGAGCCAGCGCTCGCAGGATGCTCGCAGTGATTTAAAACCA
>VXBC01008932.1:404100-415037 GCA_013399945.1 Ploceus nigricollis | reverse complement strand
GGGGGGGAGCCAGAGCGGCTGCGGAGCGATCACCATGAAGGAGCGGCGCTCCGGGAGCACCTGACTGGATGGATGCTTCTGGCTGAGCAGCAGCGTCGCCGCCGAGAGCCCGGAGTGAGCCCGAAGCCGCTCGCGCGGTTGCCGCGGCAAGTTCGCGTTCCTGTGCCGGCGGCATCGCGGGCGCGCAGCGCGGCTCTCCCGGAGCCCCCGGTGCTCGGGCAGGGCCAGCTCGGGGCTTTGCCGGCCGTGCCGGGCAGCTGCAGCCCGTGGGGGGCCGGGGGTCCGCCCGCCAGCCGGCCGGGGCGCCGCGGGCGCGATGCAAGTGTCCATCGCCTGCACGGACCACAACTTGAAGAGAAATGGTGAAGACAGGCTCATCAGCAAGCAGAACACCACGACCCCGAACGTAGTGAATGCAGCCCGGGCAAAATTTCGGACAGTGGCTATTATCGCTCGCAGTTTGGGGACATTTACCCCGCAGCACCACATTTCATTAAAAGAATCCACCGCAAAGCAAACGGGCATGAAATATAGGTATGGGCACGGTCTCGGTCTTTGTTCCCTTGCAGTGTAATAGCTCTTTACTTTGCCTGCCTGGATGCACCTGGTTTTGCAGAGGAGCTCTCTCCTCGGGTTATTAATAGATTTTTAAACTCGGGCGTAACTGGAAAGCTTTGGGGTGTTGGTGCTTTTGCAGGCATATGTATTTGTGATTTTGTACCCAAACCGCACTTGCTGGGGCAGATTCTGTGCAACGTCGTGAATTTGTGACAGCGGTGCTAAGATGGTTCCTATTAAGTGTTCAGTGTAACTAATATTGGTGCTAATGAGCAGAAGAATCAATTAGGCAGGCATGCCTGGGGCTGGGCAGGGAAAGTTGCTTTGCAGTGTTGTGTGGAGCAGAGGCGTGTGCCGTGGGTATCAGCCCACCGCGGGGGCGGCTCACGGACTTCTCACCTGGTGCACTTGGGGAGGATGAGATCAAAGCCAATTTTAGGCAGATGCAGAAAACAAAATCTCAGGCATTCTTATGGAATGCCTCCTGCCTCTCGCAGGTTTTTATTCCTCCTAACCTAGGCAGCAAAATGAAGAATGGCTGTGAGTTCGGTCTGAAGTGCTCAGTGTGGGCAGCTGATCAGCTCGTCCTGCCTTTGGCTGCGAGTGAGAAGGATTTGTGTGCCTTTGGGGCTGGCTTTGCCTGTTCAGGGTGTCCCTTTCAGCCACCATTGGGGACGTTCGGACTGGGAGAAGGGGACAGCCTGGGATCTCTGCACCCGAGTGGAGCTGCTGCTGGGGGAGGCAGCTGGCACAGGGGGGCTCCATGGGCAGGCTGAGGGGCGTGGGGCTCCGGGCAGCTTTATCCTGCTGGTTCCCAGCCCATGGGATACCAGCCAGGGCTCCCCTGCCCCCAGACCTGCCCAGGGGAGCTGCAGGGTGCAGCTTTGTGTAAATGCTGGCTTTGGGATCCTGGGACTCTGGGCTCAGCAGCCACTCCCGGATCCAGGCGTGGTGCAGCCAGGGCAGGGCGATCCTGCAGCTCGGGAAATGCCAGTGTTCCCTCTCCAGGAGCTGCACGGGTTGGAAGCAGCGTGGATGGGGTGCTCAGATGTCATTTTCTGTGGTTTCCTTGGATGCTTGGTCAATGACAGGGAGGCATTGCCCGAGTGGAAGCCCGGCCTTTCCAGCTGCTTGTCCCTGTCCTTCAGCCATGACCAACTTCCAGCAGGGACGTTGCACCCTCCTGCCGTGCTCTTGGCAGCAGAAGTCCTCAGTGAGCCTGTGGCCAGGGCAGAACTGCTGTTAATAAATGTCTCCTGGAGCCAGCTCCCAGCTGGACAGGGGGCTGGGCTGGCAGGGGCAGTGCCCAGGGGATCCTGGCAGGGGCAGGGTGCAGGGGATCCTGGCAGGGGCAGTGCCCAGGGGATCCTGGCTCCCAGGCCGTGGGGAGGGCAGTGTTTGGGGCATGGCAGAAGGCCTTATCCAAAGACAGGACACAAAATCAGTGTAACATGTCCTTTAACCACCTCCCCAGTGGAGCAGTGGCAGCCAGCAGCTCCTGTGACCCCTGACCCCTCTGGCAGCCCCATCCAGGCCATCATGCCTCAGTTTCCCCATAAGCTCATCTGTGGGAGACGAGTGTTTGATGGTGTCCCTCAGAGACAGGACCTGCTCCCAAGCCACGCTCCTGGCTGTAGGGGCACCGTGTGCTAATTGCCAGCAGTTATCCCCTGATTTCCCCGGGCTCCCAGCTCTCTCCCAGGGTACCAACACCCCGGAGAATCGCAATTCCTTGCTCCTGCAGCCTCCAGAGTTGGGCCTTTGGGAGTCCTTTCTGCCTTATTCCAGGATAAGGTTTGGAGAGTGAGGGTGGATTGTCCCACCGGAGTTCTCACAGCCCCGCACTCCGTCTGCCCCAGACCTGGGAGCTGCACCAGGAATAGCAGCTCGTTGGCGACAAGGCTGAGGTTTTATCTTTATGACTAATCTCTGTTTCTGCTCGCGATCTCTCCGTGTGCAGAGCTGATTTCTCCCCAGGAGGAGCAGCGCAGGGGAATTCGGAGGAAGAGCTGAGTAACCCTCGGGCTCAGCTGCGTCCTGCCGAGTCTCCGTAACCTTTGGCTGGGGAGGCGCCTTCCAGCCGCTGGAGCTGGAATTTCGTGTTCACCTTGGGACCCGTTCCTCAGCCCGAGGGGAATCCAGAGCCAAAGGCTTTTCCCAGCGGCTGCAGCAATAATTCTGTGAACTCCTCAGCTCCCCCACATTTCGAAGCTGAAGTCCTTCCCAATTCATTTTCTGCCTGAATTATGTCCTTGATGCTGAGCTCTGCAGCGCGAGCTGCTCCAAATGCCACCCCAGCCACGCTGGCCCTCGACTCACGCTAAAAATACCGAGAGCCGCCCCCCCGCGCCCCCGGCGCTGCCGCCGCCCCCGCGGCCGGGCTGCCCCGCAGCTCCCGCTCCGCTCCGGGACGCTCCCGAGCCCGGGCTGCCTCCCCCGGTGCCAGGCGCTCCCGATCCGCTGGCATTATGTAAAAGGGAGAGACAGCGACTACGCTGTGACAGGGGTGGGGGCGGGAGAGGAGCCAGCTCGGGGGCTTTTCACCAAGTGACATGTTTCTGGCCCCGCTCCAGCTCGGGCACCGAATTGGAAGACGAAAGGCAAAAGTTTACGGGAATAAACGCGTTCGCCGGGAAACAGCTGCAAATGCGAGGACTCAGGTGCGTCCCCGCGGCGCTCACCTGAGCGAAGCTCGGCTCTGCCTTTGCAAAACGAGCTTTGCGTTTGGCATCTTCCCCGCCGGGCTGTGGCAGGAGCCGGACAGGAGCTCGCAGCCATCACCTCCGCACAGCCTCGCTGCCTCCTCCTGCCAACGGGCAGGGGGCTGCTCTCTTCTATCCCTTTTAATGCTCCCGTTCAGCCCCGCTGGGGAGCCTGCCCGGATGTTCGGGGGGAATATCTGGGATCACTTCAAGCCTTTCTTTGAAATTGCTGTAGTTGCAGCGCTTGGCTTGGGAAATTGCAATCTGCGGCACCGCTGCTGGAACAAAGGCTGTGGCTTTGCTTCCCGAGATGGTGCACGGCGGGGACAAGGGCCGGCAGCCCGGGTCTCCCCTGCCTTGGGCCATGCAGAGGTCACAGTCCGGCTTCTCCTCTCTCCTAATTTGCCGTATCTTCTTTAAAATTAGTTTCAGTAAAATGGATCCAGCCGTGCTTCTGGGGCTGGGGGCTGTTTGAGACGTGGCGCTGCCACCGCAGGGAGCAACTTCTCAAAGTGACACAGACACCCGCCTGCCTTTCTCAGACTTTGCATTACATCTCAGGAAGAAGTTCTTACAACGAGGCTGCTGATGCCTTGGCAATGGGTCTTTAAGGTCCCGTGCAGCCCAGGCCA
Organism: Ploceus nigricollis; assembly: GCA_013399945.1. Lineage (NCBI taxonomy): Eukaryota > Metazoa > Chordata > Aves > Passeriformes > Ploceidae > Ploceus > Ploceus nigricollis. The sequence continues at coordinate 411,145 of VXBC01008932.1, read as the reverse complement.
TTCTAGAATTCCCAAATACCACCCCTATCCATCACAGCTGCAGCACTGCAAAGCCTTGCCCAGAGCACCCTGTCTGCCCAGGAACCGGCTCTGTGCCCAGGATGTGCCCGGTGCTGGGATGTGCTGGGATATGTTGGGATGTGCTGGAAACTGGGATGTGCTGGAAACTGGGATGTGCTGGGAGCTGGGCTGTGCCCGGAGCTGGGATGAGCCGGGCTGTGCTGGGAGCCGGGCTGTGCCGGCTCCGCCGCTGCGGGGCCGGTTTGGGGCCGTCAGCAGTTCACAAATAACCCTTTTTGCCGAGGCCTGCCCGCGCATGGGCACGAGGGGCCCAATTTACAGAGCACAACTATCTATTTGTGCTCATCCATAATTGATGGAGGCAGCTTTGACCATTAACTGCGGCGCGAGCCGAAACACAAAATTTTATCTGCAAAGGCAAATTGGTGGAGTTCATACTGCGGGGAGGCTGGGCAGGGGGAGGAGAGGCCGGGCACCATCCCCCGGGGTGAAACCCATCCTTCCCACCCTAGGGGGTGAGAACCTTCCCTCATCAAAGTGTTACTAGCGTTTGTAAGATAAGAGCTGAAAAACAAGGGAAGGAGGGAGGGCAGAAAAGGGTTGTTTCCCTCCCCAGCATTGTTTGCAAATCTGGGGGGAGCTGAGCGTGTGGGGATGGTAAAGGTACAGGCAGGAATCTGTGGAAGAAAAGCTGCTGACATTGGAATTACATAAAGGTGATCTGGGCAAGTAAAGTTTGCTTTCTTCCTCATCCCCTGGGAAAGAGGAGAGATTTAGAGTAGGTTTTAGGAAGGAATTGTTCCCTGGCAGGGTGGGCAGGCCCTGGCACAGGGTGCCCAGAGCAGCTGTGGCTGCCCCTGGATCCCTAGCAGTGCCCAAGGCCAGGCTGGAGCAGCCTGGGACAGTGGAAGGTTGGGATGGATGGCAGGGGTGGCACTGGAAGGGCTTTGAAGTCCCTTCCAAAGCTGTGACGATTCTGTGATTGTGTGGAACATCCCTCAGCCCTTCCTGGAGGGGCTCCTGGTGCAGCTGCCGGGCGCTGGCAGAGGAGGAGGGATCCCGGCCTGGGAGGGGCCGGAGCCCTGCGGAGCCCCGGGCGGGTCTGAGAGTGCAGCACCCCCGGCCTGCAGCATCCCGCGCTGCTCTGAACGCGCCCGGGTCAGCGGGGCTGGGAGCAGAAAGGCTTTGTTAAAATGCAGATTCCCTCTGTGGCATCGGGCTGTCACCGAGGCTGGAATGGCCCTGCCAAGCACGGCTGTCCCGGACAGTGGCTAGCATCACCACGGGCTGGGCTAGGAGGAGGCCAGAGCAGCCCAGAAACACACACGGGTCACCTCGGGCTGCAGAATTCCTTTGGGAGCTGCAGTAAAGCCTTGTGCTTGCCAAGGGGTGTAAGTGGAAGCAGGTATTTCTCAGCAGTGTTCCAGGAGCTGTGTCTTCTTTTTCCCTGCATTTCTTTCTCCAAGCATTAACCATAATAACTACCTCACATATTTAGGAAATTGTGGTTTATTTAAGTCGTGCTGCAATTATGAGCAGCTTTAAACTCTCGCATGCAAATGGTACAATTATTTTGGTATCAAGTTCCATATTGTTTCAGTACTCTCCACATCAGGCTGACTTTTATGGCTCATCGTCTGATCTTCATTTTCCTGCTGCAAATTAAGATTAATCCAGTGAACAGAATGGATTTACGCTGAATTCAGAATGCTTTTCCCCCAGGACTGTAGTTTATAACGGCTACAAAGGAGGCAGGAATAACTCAAAGGGGAAGGAAAAGTTGAGTAAACAGAATCTGCTGATTTGTGCTGCTTTCACCTTCCCAGCAGCTCCGAGGTGAGGCTGGGGTGTGGTGGGGTCAGGATTTCTCTGCTCTCATCAGACTGCAGCGTTAGGTTTGGACACACATTTATCGACCAGCCCCACTGCAAACCCAGGGCAGTGCAGGGGGCTTGGCAGGGCCCCCTCCTCCCTGGCACTGCTGCCCTGGGGCTGGCTCTGCCACCCCCAGCTCTGCCCAGCCTCAGCAGTTCCACCATTCCAGGGTAAATGGGGCCTCTGCAGGTGCCTGGGTATCCAAGTAGGGGTGAACTTAGAAGGGAATGAAATGAATGGTGTTTGTGTAGATTAGAAGGTTTTGGAATGTTGAATATTTTCTTTATTAAAATTATACCATATTACATTAATATACTATTTAAAGAGATACTATACTACATGCTTACTTTTTAATTTATTATATTTAACTCTTTTTTTAACTCATGACTCTTTTGAGAGTCCAGACACAGTTGGATTTGATAGGTTATTAAATTGAAATAATTTTTATTAGAATTTAATGAAACAATTACTCTAGGTAAACAATTTCTGAATCACATTCTACATGGGGAAAACAGGAAGCAGAGATAAGAACTGGTTTTTTTTCTCCTCTCTGCTGCTTCTCCATGCCTTTCCTGGAAAATCCTTAGGAAAAGTTGTGCCTTGCTTTTCTCTGTGAAGAGAAATGAGGCGACACCTGTGCTGGTGTGAGCACTGCAGGTGGAGCTCCTGTTGCAGGTGTCAGGTAAAGCAAAGCTGGCTCTGCCCTGCGGTGCTCCTGTGCCCTGGAGCCTGGCTGTGCCCTGGGGCAGCGCTGCCCCCCCTGTGCCCTGCAGCCAGGGGGGTTTCTGCTGCCCACCCTGTGCCCTGCAGCCCCAGGGGATTTCTGCTGCCCCCCCTGTGCCCTGCAGCCCCAGGGGTTTCTGCTGCACACCGTGTGTGGCCCTGGGGCCGTGCCCGCCGTGCAGGTGGCACCGGGCACCGCTGTGATGCCCAGGGGAGAGCAGGGCTGGGCTGGAGGCCAGGCTGCTCCGGGAGCACGGCTCCCAGGCTCAGCTTCGTGCGAGGAAAACCCTGGGCTGTTCAGGAAGCTTTAAATAACGCCCGGGAGCTGCGGGGGCTGCAGCGCGGAGCCGCCCGCGGCCGCGGGGCACGGGCGGGACAAGGGCACGGAGCGGCCCGGCTGGGTGTCACTGTCACCTGTGTGTGTGTGTCCTTGTCACCTGTGCGTGTGTGTCCTTGTCACCCATGGGTGGGCGTCACTGTCACCCGTGGGTGGGTGTCCCTGTCACTCACGGTTGGATGTCCCTGTCACCTGTGGGTGGGTGTCCCTGTCACCCATGGATGACTCTCCCTGTCACCCATGGGTGGCTGTCCCCATCAGCTCTCTGTCCCCATCCCCCATGAGTGGCTGTCACAGCACTGCCCCTGCTGTGCCCCCAGACCCGTGTCCCCTGTCTGGGCAGTGGCAGTGGGTGGCTGTCCCCTGTGTGGTGCTGGTGGCTGGGGCAGGTCCTGCCCCACAGCTGTCAAACTCAGCCTGCTGCAGCCTCCTCCCAGCCCCTTCCCCGCAGCCTGGTATTTTCCATCTAAAGGCTGCCTGACAACTTTAATCTAATGCTTAAATGGATGGAAGAGAAGCCATCGTGCAGGAGCACTGTAATTTAATTACTTGGGAAGTGCACAGTTTAAGACATTTAAAATGTATTCTTTTAGCCTGGCTGCTTTGGCAAAATCCAGCTGGAATTTTGAGCGTGCTAATTTTTATTTCAGACTAACACTACAAAATGCCTTCTGTAGAATGTGTTTGTTAAGAAATTAATTGTCTTTGAGGAAAGGAAAATGCCCTGGGTGGGACTTGCTCCTCGAAGCATCCAAATGTGTTTGAATTGTTTCTCAAACTGCTTTTGTAGCACCACAAACCCCACTCAGGCAGGAGGGGAGCAGAGCTGGTGTCCTGATCCCTCTCTGGGCTGGCCCTGTGCTCCCTCAGGGCTCTGCAAATGAGTTTTGGGAGATGTTTATTGGCAAAGCTCTGTCCAGAACAGAAATAATCAGTGGGACACGGGGTTTGAGGAGCAGGAGAAGCAGAAAGCTTATGGAAAATAAGGTCCTGGAGCTCCTGGGTGCCCCCACTGAAGTCCTGGTGCTCTGTCCCTGGCAGCTCCTCAAGGGGGAAGCTGGAGCAGGTTTATCCTTGGTTTTGGTTACAAAATTCAGGATTGGTATGAGAGTCTGTGCAGGGCCCACAGCAGCTTAAATCCAGCTGGGTGCAGCCTGTGGAGAGCCTCGGGGGCAGCGGGGGGAGGGTGTCTGTGCAGGGCAGGAGAGCTGGGCTGGGCTCCTGGATCTCCTCTGAGAGCTCCTGACAGCCACCAGCAGAACGTGCCCTTTATGTCAACAAGCTGCTTTGGAGATATTTTGAGGATGAAGTTATAAAAATTCTATGGCATACCTGTATTTTCCTTTTGGCATTGACTTGGCCATAAAAACCGACAGAGAAAAACAGCTTCAGCTGTGCTGGCTGGGAAACTGCTGCAGCTGCTTCTCAGAGCCATCAAATCAGCCCACACTGGGGTGGCTTGGCAGGGATGCCATGGGCAGGGACACCTCCCACTCTCGGAGGTTGCTCCAAGCCCTGTCCAACGTGGTGATTTTTGCCCAATATTCCATCCATCCCTGCTCTCTGGCCGTGGGAGGCCATTCCCTCCTGCCCTGTCACTCCAGGCCCTTGTTCAGCAATTCTTCAAATCTTTCAAAAAAGACATTTTCTCTCTTAAAAAGCAAAAGTCCTGTGCAGTAATTAAAACATAAATTCCATTATTTTTCCCAGTGGTTCCCCTACCTCAGGCTGCTTGTTTTTATAACAACTCCTGCAAATCACCTTTACCTAAATATTGTTGCAAGGATAAATTGTCCCTCCAAAGGGAAGTCTCCCCTTCCTGGGCCATCCCTGATGGATGGATGGATGGCAGCGGGATGGAGCTGCCTTGGGCTGTGCTGAGCCCAGAGTTACCCTGGGGCTGCTCAGATCCCTTCCCCGGTCCCAGGACTGTGTCAGAATCAGCCTACGGAGAAAGTTCCTGTTCTCATTTCCAGCTGATTCACCCCTCCAGCTCGGTGACTGATGCTTTCCAAGGTGGGCTGAGGGATGGGGAGGGCAGCCCCCTGACAGGCTTTTGCTGGTTTTAGTGTGCCTCTTTGGGTGTGAGGTGGCACGGAAAGCAGGGCAGGTGGCACGTCTGGTGCCCAGCCCTGGGGGGTTTGGGGGCTGTGCCCCCTGCACGCAGGCAGGACTCGGATACTGATTTCCAAAACGTGGGATGTGCTCAGCGGGCGGGGCAGGGCGTGTCCCAGGGCTCTGAGTCCATCCCCGGCAGCCCCCCAGGGCTGGGCACCGCCAGGGGACAGTGGGGACAGTGCGGGCCGCGATCACGGCTCGCACAGACGGGATGGGACGGAGCCCTCCCTGTTCCTCTTATTTCTGGCAGTAACTTGATTCCACCAAGGGTTTTTTGCACGGATCACGTAATCCCCTCAGCCCTCTGAAATCCTGCACTTTAAAAGCCTCGCTGCAGAATGACAAAGAGCTTTTTTTTCCCCTTGCAGCCGGGGTCGGCCGGTGACGAAGCGCGGCGGGGGCAGCGCCGGGGATGCGCCGGGGATGCGCTGGGGAAGCGCTGGGGATGCGCTGGGGCGGGCCCTGGGGAGGGGCTGCTCCCTGGCACCCCCCCNCACCCCCTGGCACCCCCCGGTACCCCCGGTGACCCCGCAGCTCCGGGGCTCCCCGGGCAGCTTGCCCGGCTGGGCACGGCTCCGGGCGGGCTCGGGGGGCCGCGGGCTCGGGGCCACCTCCTCTGCCTTATCCACATTTTAATGCGTCATCTGCAACTTCTGTGAGCGTGCAGCCCAGGAAAGCGCTGGGGAATTGCAGCTGAGGCGACCACCCACGCAGCCGGTGGCCCTGCGAGTACGGGAGAGGAGCTGGGAAGTGAGGAGGGAGCCAGGGAACGGGGGCTGGATGCCCTTCAGGCACCTGCTCGTCCCCTGTGCCATCCACGCCTGGGCTGGCTGCCCCTCCTACGGCCCAGCTGGGTGCCCCCTGCCCGGGAGCCTCCTCCTGCCTCCCCCAGTGCCCTTGCCCGGCCCATCGCACGGCCCTGTCTTGTCTCTGCAGCTCCCTTTCCTGTTTTGTGTCACTGACCCAACCCTGAGCATCCCTCTCCTGCCTGCAGGAGGATGTACAGAGGGACACCTGGCACTGGGCATGGGCTGGCAGTGTCCCAGGCCAGGCTGGACGGGGCTTGGAGCAGCCTGGGACAGTGGAAGGGGTCCCTGCCCATGGCANACGGGTTTAACCCCATCCTCGCCGAACCACTTCTCCCCAGCAGTGACCGCTTTGTGCGGCACCCCCGGAGCGGCGGGAGCGCTGTGGTTTGTCCCTGCCCNCCCAAACCATTCTGTGATCCACCTCCTGCCCTGGCAGCAGGAAAGCAGCGTTGCTCCAGGAGCTCCCTCGCTGCACTGCCACTGCAGCACGTGACCCACATCCCGCTCCCTGTTATTTCTGTAACAGGTAGGAGATCACACAGCAGTTTGCAGAGCAGCAAACACGAGCCCTGTCACACAGTGCAGGTGTCAGAGTGGATGCCAGAGCAAAGTGAAGGATGCACGTGCTGCAGCCAGAGCAGAAATCTGTGTTTGCAGCTTGCACAGGCTGGGCCACCTACGCTGGTCCAGCTGCTGCAGCTTTGTGTGTTTGTCTGTGCTGCTCGTCAGCTGGGAACAGAGGTAAAACATCCCTGAGATTTGATGCTTTGCAAAAATATCCAAACTTCATCAAGCCAGGAGCTTTGGGCAGCGCTGTCAGGGCTGCACAGCTGGAATTGCTGGGCTGGGATTGCTGGGCTGGGATTGCTGGGCTGGGATTGCTGGGCTGGCTGCGCAGGGCCAGGGCTGGCACTGGCTGATCCCTGGGGGTCCCTTCCAGCTCAGGACATTCTGTGGTTCTGATTCTCTCTCTGTGCTGCAGCTCTCTGGCCTGGAGCTGTCCTGACCTCTGTCCACAGCAGGAACCTTGGCTGGGATGTGCTGCCTTGGTCTGGGCACCCAAAGGTGCCAGGGCCACGGGCTGCTGTGGGGACAGGTGGCACTGTGGGGATGAGGTGACACTGTGGGGATGAGGTGACACTGTGGGGATCAAGGGGACGAG
>VXBC01008932.1:389263-403694 GCA_013399945.1 Ploceus nigricollis | reverse complement strand
TGTCCCGGGTGCTGCGGTGTCCCGCTGCTGCTGTGTCCCGGGCTCTGCGGTGTCCCGGGTGCTGCGGTGTCCCGGGTGCTGCGGTGTCCCGGGGCTCTCATCCCTCCCAGGAGTGCAATCCTGCAGAGGGGTTTGCAATCCCAGAGCTGCGGCTCCAGCGCTGCAATCGCCGGGCACGGGCGGCAGCCCAGGGCGAGCTGCTGGGCGCCTTGGGAAGGGTTTTGTTCCCGACACGGACACAGAAAGCATCATTTATTTGCCTCTCCTGCCACCCACGGCACGCAGAGACAAGCTCCTGCCACCGGAGCCTGGCCCGGGACAGCTCCTGGTGGCCCGAGAGCCGCAGGGCTTGAGGGAGCCGGAGGAAACCCAGCGCTGAGAGCAGGAAACCACCCAAGTTAATTAACGGCGAGAATTAGCACCTCCGTGGGGCCCGGCCGCGGCTCCCTGCGAGCCTGAGCCCGGCGGATGGTGACAAATGGATACATCCATTTGTCAGGACCAGCTGAGCCTCTTCCAGGCCGTGCAGGGCGCTGGTAAAAAACGGGGAGAGCAACTTTTAGACACAGGCAGATCGTGATGGGGCACGGGAACAGCTGGAAAAGAAGAGAGGAGAGATTTAGATCAGATGTTGGGGAGAAATTCTTAACTCAGAGAGTGGTGAAGCCCTGGCACGGAGAACTGGAAGGGTCCAAGGCCAGGCTGGGCAGGGCTGGGAGCACCTGGGACAGTGGGAGGTGTCCTTGCCCATGGCAGGGGTGGCACTGGAGGGGCTTTAATGTCCCTTCAACCCAAACCATTCTGGGATTCTGGGATTCTGTTATTTTCCCCTGCAGGAGCCAGGGATGGAGCTGGGGTCAAGGCCAAGCCAGGTGTCACTGTCCCCACTCCACAGGTGACAGGTGAGGGACATCAGATGAGCTGCAGTGGGAGAGGGAGATGGGAAGGGTCTCTGCTGTCATCAGGATTTTGGTGTCTCTTGAAACAGGCTCTTTTTTCAGGGAATAAATTACATATTTTATTCATTTTCTGCACAGAAAGGAGCGGTGCTGGAGCCCTGATGGGGATGTTTCTAAGCAACGTTGTTTTCCCACCACCAGCGTCAGGAGCAGTGACTTCTTTACTTTTTTTTCCCCATATTTTTGTAGCAATAAGACAAACTCTGTGCAGTTTATATCAGGAAAGCTGTGCCATGATTTCCCCAGTTTGGCTGTATCCCCCACCTGCGAGGGGGTGTGTGAGGGGTCCCCTGGGGGTCACCTGCCCCCGGGCTGCTGCGCTGGGAACATCCCCTCAGGTTTTATTTTGGCAGAGTTTGGCTGCTGTGGGCACAAGCACAGACACAGGGCAATGAAACCAGGCTTGGAACGAGCCAAAAGCAGCTTAATGTGAATTCTGTGGAGCTCTCCCAAGCCTGGTGATCTTCTGTGGGTGTGGACTCGAAAATGTTTTAGTCATTGTATGTGTTATTGCAGAGATTTTATTTAAAACTTCTGGTTTTGCACAGGGGGAAAAACCTCTCCTTTTTCTGTCTCATTTCTGACAGACAGATAAATGGATGGGTGAATAAATGCATGGATGGGAGGTGGAGAGATGGATGGATGGATGGATGGATGGATGGATGGATAAATAGAAGGGTGGATGGATGGATAGACAGGTCAATAGATGAATGGATGGATAGGTCAATAGATAGATGGATGGATAGATAAATAAATGGATGGATGGGTGAATAAATGCATGGATGGGAGATGGAGAGATGGATAAATAGAAGAGTGGATGGATGGATAGACAGATCAATAGATGGATGGATAGATCAATAAATAAATGGATGGATGAGTGAATAAATACATGGATGGGAGATGGAGAGATGGATGGATAGATAGAAGGGTGGATGGATGGATAGGTAGATGATTGATAGATAAATAGAAAGAAAGAAGGGTGGATGAATGGATAGATAAATCAATAGATGGATGGATGGATAGATAAATCAATAGAAAGCTGGATGGCTGGATAGCTACACAGATAAACAGGCAGACAGGATGGTTATCCTGATCCCTTCCAGCTGGGAATGCTGCTGGGGAAGGGAAGGTTTGGGCTGATTTGGGGGTGTTAATTGAAGAGGCCAAACCCAAACTGTCCCTGCTCCAAGCGGTGCAGGGCAGCAGGGAAGCAAATCCCCACCTGGAGGGAGGGAATTGTGCTGTAATTGCTCTGTCCCTGAAGGACACAGGAGCTGCTTGTAGGTTAACGAGGTAATTAAACAGCACAAGTGTCTCAGGCCATAAATCTCTGCCAGGGAAGGGGGTGAGTGTTGGTTGTGTCCCTGTGTGCGGTTTGTGCTGCTCTTCCAGCTCTGTGTGCCCTGCAGGAGCTGGGCTGATGCACGGTGGGTGTGGGACATGGACAGTGAGGGTCTCCCGAGGAGGGGAATTGGGGATGGATGGTGAGGGTTTCCTGAGGAGGGGAATTGGAGGTAGATGGTGAAGGTTTCCCGAGGAGGGGAATTGTCTTTCCCCACTGCTGGCTGTGGGGTTTGCCTGGGGCTGGGCTGTGTTTGGGAGGATGGAGGTGGCCCTGCAGGGACAGGAACAGCCCCTGGGGCTGCTCCCGGGTCCCTCAGCCCAGCGTTGCAGAGCACTCGGTGCCACTGCTGGGCTCTCACCATTCCCCTGCTCCAGCATTAATTACAGCCCCACAATTACAATTGTTTTCTGCCCCGTTCTGTGGCACGGGGTGCTTTGCAGGGATGTTTTACCTGCTCTGCAGGGATGTTTCACCCCTGCTTTCTCTCTTTTCTTTGCTTGAAGAGCCTCTTGGCTCTGCCCCCTCTGGCCGTGCCCGTGTCCCCCTGTAGGGCTCTGCTGTCCCTGTGGCCTCAGCAGTGGGTGGTCACACAGATGTCACCACGCTGGGTTTTTTCTCCTAAAGCCTGGATTTGTCTGCCAGAGCTGAGCCTCGTCCTCCCCACGGCCCCTGCTCTCCAGGTCTCCTTTCTCCTGGCTCCCCAGGATGCCTGTGCCTGCTCCCCTGGGAGCTCTCTGCTCCGGGCTCATCCCACATCTCTATGTACATATATAAATTACAATTCCTTTCATTCTCCTTCAGCTCTGCCTGCACAGTCAGCACTTACCCTTCCCAGGGAATAATTCAGCTCCAAATTCCCATGAAAACCATGGAGGCATGGGGTGAGGGAAGAGGCACAACAAGGGCTGGGAATTTTCCATGTCGTGCTCGATCCTGGCTGCTGCCCTGTGCTGAGGGAGGTTTAGGCTGGGCTCTGCTGGTTTAAGGCAGGATTGCAGGGAGCATCCACTTCCCAAGGGAGTTGGGAGCAAGGGAGGGTGAAACCAAGTCCCAGGGGATTTTTCCTTGTAGTGTGGCCCTGGCTGAAGATTGGATTAAGTGTGTAACGTTGACTTTAGTTAAAAGACTCTTGAAAACCTGTGATATTTCCCATCTTTGCTGTCAGGTTTTATCCCAGATACCTCTGGGCTGCTGCAGGATGTGTTAGTCCTCCCTTCCCCTTTGTGTCACTTCCTGACTTTCTGATGTTGAACTGCAGGGCTCCTGAAGCCAGAAACTGTCACCTTGACCTTTAGTGTGCCTGTTGGACCCTGCTGCTTTCTTTGGCCACAGAATGAGCCCTCCTTCCCCAGCACTCCCAACTGGATGCATCTCTGCAGGATTTTCCCATCATCTCCTCGCAGTTAGGTGGCTGACAAGCTAAATGATGGGTTTTCCCCCAGATTTGAGGAGCTGGAGGCTTTTGCAGCTCTGGGTGTGTCCTCAGGGCTGGATCTGGTGCCTCCCTGTCCTGCACAGGCTGGTGTCAGCCCCCGAGCCCATTACATTTAACAAAATAATTAACTCGGGCTAATTCAGCTCTGCAGCAGAGCCAAAGTGTCTTTTCTGAGCAGTGCCTGCCACGTGTAAAGGACTCGGTGCTGGTAACCCCAATAGATGCTGGGGTGGGTTTGGGCTGTGGTTTTTCTCTGGGGAGCCAGGGCTGGTCCCCATGGGGGCTGAGGAGCCGTGTGTCTGCTGGCACCGAGTCAGAGGCAGGGTGGAGCAGAGCCTGCGAGCCCAGGATGTGGTTCCTGCTGCCCAGGCGGGGGCTCTGCCCTCTGCTGCAGCCTGGGAAGGGCTGGCAGCAGCTGAGCCAGCCTTTCCAGGTCTCTGTGAGCTGGAATGGCCCCTCCAGCTGCGGAGCTGGTGCCCACCTGGGACGCTGCCCACGGGGCAAACCCTGAGCTCTTTTCCCAGGAAACCCTTTTCCAGAACCCAAAGTTTCCCAAAACCCTTTTCCCAGGGAAAACCCCTCCAGGCAGAGGGCACGGAGGCCCTGGGGGTCCCGTGGGGCAGGATGAGGAAGGAGCAGCACGGCTGGCATTGTCCCGGGCACAGGGGGTGCCCATCCCTGTGGCTGTGCCATCCCGGGGATCCTGTCTGGCAGGAAGGTGCCACCCCTTCCCTGCTGTCCCGGGCTGGGCTCGCGGCTCCTCGCCAGCCTTTTCCCTGCCTGGCACCTGGCTCTGGCTGGCTTTGGCAGCAGCTCCCAGGGATGCTGCCCCAGCTCCCCGCAGAGCTCCTGCCCCAGCCCGCCAGGATCCCTGGGGAGCGAGGAAAAGCCTAGTCAGGGGCGATGCCAGCCTGCCCTGCTGGGTGCCTCGGGCTGTTCTCAGCCGTGCCAGGCTCCAGGCTGTGTTTGCTGTGACTCAGAGCTCGCTCTGCTCGCCAGGCTGCTGCTGCGGGGACGTGGTGCCAGCCCAGGCTCCTGCTGGGCAGGGAAATGTCACCCTTGGCTGGTGCCAGCACAGCGGGGCCCGGTTGAACCTGCCTGCAGAGCGGGGCCTAGGGGAGCCGGGCCCGGTTAAACCCACCTGCAGAGCAGGGCCCGGTTAAGCCCGGCCGCAGAGCGGGGCTCTCAGGGGGGATGAAGTCCCCTTGTCCTTGGCTGTCCCCTGGTCAGTGCCAGGCACCAGCACAGCACAGCCTGTGCTCACCTGTCCCGAGGCTGCTCCCTGGAGAAGGAGACTGGAAAGATTTGAAGTTAAGCTTAAAATACATCTTAGAGCCACAAACAGCAGAAGGGCTGGGGTGTCCCTTCTCTCCCCAGAATAAACCAGTGCCCTGTGGCTCTGTGGGCTGAGGTGGCTGCAGCTGTCCTGCCTTGGAGGTTTTGGTGACCTGGGTGGCCTCAGGAGGTTTGTACAGCTCTGCTGTGGGCACTGAGAGGGGCTGTGCCACGCTCTGCCCCAAAACCTCTCCTTCCTGCCCCTTTCCCCAGCCCGTCCCCTGTGGGGCCTCTCCAGTGGCCAGGCTTGGCTCAGCGGTAGCCCAGCCCTGTGATGCTGCTTGGCTCTAAAAGGACTCCGAGCTGAGGTGCTGAACACCTTCAGGCCTTGCTCGTGGTGCAGGTTTGGGGAGAAGGCAGGAAAAGGAGGCAGCTGCAGCCTGGGAGGTGGGAGCTGTGTGAAGGGGACCGGGGTGGCTGCAGGGATGGGTTCCAGCAGCAGATGAACCCTGTGCTCTCTGGGGCTGGGCAGTGATCTGGGGGAGCAGAACCATTGCTCCACGCCTGCACAGCGCAGGGCAGGAGAAGCACCATGGCTGTGCTAATGGAAGCCAGGGGAGGATGGATCAGAGCTGACTTTCAATCAGCTGCTTTGGCCAGGCAAAGTGATCCTCAGAGACCAGAGGCTCCTGCTTTGTCCTCTCTAATAGCTGCTCTCTCACAGAGAGGAATTCCTTCCCAGCATCCCATCTCGCCCTGTTTGCTGGCAGTGGGATGCCATTCCCCCTTGTCCCAAGCCCTTCTCCAGCTCTCCTGGAGCCCCTCTAGCCCAGAAGCTGCAGGTGAACCCCCTGGCACAGCAGCCAGCAGTTTTCCCAGGAGGATGCTCAGCTGTGCACGGCCAGAGCAGATGCTCCCGATGAACTGGGATTTGTTCCCATCACCATTCCCAGCACCTCCCAAGCCCCACTCCCAGCACAGCCATCCTCGGGGAGCTGTGGGGCTGCTGCCAGCTCAGCTGCAGGCACGGAGCTGCTTCATTGTCCCCGAGCCCAGAATTAGTGCAAGGGAAGCACAAAGAGCTTTTACTGCCCTGTTACTTGGAGACAGCCCATTGATTTTACTTGGCATTGTGCAGCTTCAGGCACGTGTCTGTCTGTCTGTGTGTCTGTCTGCCTGCTCTATCTCCATCTGCATCCACCTGGGTGCTGCAGAAGGGGTGTAAATGTAGATACATGTGAGTATTTGCTTGGTGGGTTTTTGTGGGTTTGTTTCTTCTGTTTTGGGAGGCGGAGGAGAAGCAGGTCTTGAATGACAAATTCCTGCTCTGCAGGAGGAGCCCGGGCTGGGCTCAGTGAGCTCTTACACAGCACCAGGTCTGTGCTGGGGCCAGCACCCCCAGTGTGACCAGTTCCACCAGTGTGACCAGTTCCACCAGTGTGAGCAGTTCCCCGTGCTGGTGGGGCCTCTCTGCACACCTGGGGTGCTCTCCAGGCTGGCCGTGGGCTCAGCAATCCTCCTGCCCAGCAGCCTCCCAGCTCCCTTTGCAGGAGGGATCTCGCCCTGCAGGGATTTGGGATTTGGCATTTCCAGCATCAATTTCCCAAATATCCGGGTCAGGTGTGTGCTGAGCAAATGGCAGAGCTCAGAAATCCAAACACAGCATTTCTGCCCGGGTTTGTTGGCTGAGCAGACTCTTCACAGGGTTGGCTGTTGCTCCCTGGAGCAAACCTGGTGTGTTTTACCCCAAAAGCTGCCTGGAGTGGGGAGGGACAGGACAAGCACTGAGGTCTGGGCCGAGACCCTGCACAGATCCCACTGCCAGGGGGTGCTGAATCCTAAAAATGCAGGGAAACACCCCAGAGGTGCACTCACACTGTGTGTGCACACAGATACATTGATACAGGGGTATATAAAGGGATGTATGGAGAGGATATCTATATTTGCACATAGAGACTGGGAATATCTGTGTGTGTAGATATATAAAGGGTGTGTCCATGAATATATAGATTTAAAGGGTATATGTGGGCATTTACATAAAAGTTTACACATAAAGGATATGTATATGCATAGAGCTCAAGGGCATATGTGCAAAGGGGGGATATAAAATACATCTATATGTGCAAATACATATAAAGGGTGTATGTGTAGATGTGTATTTATATTTATGTGGAGAGAGGAGTTCATGCTGAGCTGTGCCCACAGACTTTGAACAGCAAAGATCAGGTTGGTGAGAAATAGGATTAGAAAGCTATAAAATAACTGGAAGCTGTGAGGGAATGAACAGCAGCACTTGACTCCAAGGGTGTTATGGGGTGGGTGGGCTGTGTCCAGAAGGAATGCAGAAATCCCCATCCCATGGGTCTGGGAGCCTGGGATTCCTGCCCTCAGTGCTGCAGCTCTGGGGCTTTGCCTTTGACCCTCCCAAGGGTTCCAGTTGTGCTGGGGAGGATGGGGAGGGTTTGTGCTGTTCTGGGATGGGTTTGGTGGGCAGGCTCCAGCTGTGCTTGCACTCAAAAGATGGGGAAAAAAAAAAGAAAAAGGGAAAAAAGGAAGGAAAACTAGAAAAGGAATAAAGAAGAAAAAATAGAACACACACACAAAAAGAGGTCAGTGCCTGCCCTAGCTGTGCTGTGAGCCTGGGGGCTCGTGGGGCTGGAGATGCAGCTGCAGCTTTTCAAACAGACCTGCAGGTCAGGTTCCTGTGTCTCCCAGCATCTGACACTCCCATTAGCAGCACTAAATTACTGAATTTTGGGTGCAGCAGTGCGTTAAGGGCTCCTGGAGGGGTGGGAGGATGGGCAGTCCTGCCCAAGGTCTGGCTGGTGCTGGGCTGGTCCCCCTGCCCCCCCGGGATGCTCCTCAGGGAAATGGTGCTGTAAGAATAAAAACCTGAAAGGGCCAAAGATCCAGTGTGGGAAAGTGGGACGGGCTGAAAGCACAGGTCACAGCCTGGGGTGTGCTGCCCTACCCCTCCCCTGGCCCTGCCCGGGGCCAGCAGGGCTTTTCCCTCTGTTTTATTTTATTTGCCTTCAAACAACTCAGCAGGAGCAGCCAGAAGTGCAGGGGCTGTTTGAGGTGCCTGCAGCAGGGGGATGGGCAGTGAATTATTCCTGATCCTGCCCCATGGCAGGGGGTGGAACGGGATGAGCTGCAGGGCCCTTCCCACCCAAACCACCCTGGGATGCTGTGCGAGTGCAGGGGATGTCTGTGGGACCCCAGCTGATGGTGGGTGTGAGGCACAGCTGAGTGTGTTTGGGTTTGTTCCCAGCCCTGAGCACTCAGGGAGGAGGAGGAGGGTGGCAGCACATCCACCCTTCCCCAGCCTGGGTGCCCAGGTCCCCCTGTGGGAGATGTGCCCCTTCTGGAGGAAAACAGCATTTGGGCAGGAGCTGTGGCTTCCATGGGTTCTGTCGTGTGTCCCTCAAGGGCTGAACTGCACTTTCTAATTCTTTTCTTTTCCTTCCAGAAACCTCGGCAAGTCCGGGCTGAGAGTGTCGTGCCTGGGGTTGGGTGAGTACCTCTGCCCCTGTGCCCAGCCCTGCCCGGGAGCTGGGGGAGGGTTTGTGCTGGAAAAGCCTCGGATGTGCCCAGCCCCGGGAGGAGCAGCCCGCAGGGATCCCACGGAGTGTCCCCAGGAGCCCCGAGGGCCAGGGCCAGCCTGGGCTGGGGCAGAGCCCCATCCTGTCCCGTGCCATCCCTGCGTGCCTTGTTATCCCCGCTGGCTCCAGGGCACAGAATCCCGTGCCAATGTTTTATCCCCTCCGTGTGCCCCTTCCTCGGGAGGGGCTCTGCTGGGCTCCTGGAGAGCTCCTGCTGCCTCTGCTCAGAGAAATGCTCTGAAATGCAGCCCCTGAGGCACAGGGATTGGTGTGTGATGGATGGGAGCCCTGCAGGGAGGAGGAGGAGGAGGAGGAGGCTGTGCTCTGCTCTGAGCCCCTCCCGCAGTGCCAGCCTGGGCACCAGGACCCTGCAGGAGCCCCAGGGATGGAGGCTCTGCCCCACCACGGCCCCGTCCCTGGTTCCTGGGGGTCACAGGTGCTGCCACAGGGAGGTGGAGGCACCACCTCAGGTTCCTTAAAGGATGGCTGAGAAAGGTGGCAGCGAACCCAGGCTGAGTGTAAATTTATAAAATCGGAGTTTGATGGCACATGGTGGTTTATTGCTATACAGACAGAGCATGTGAAGGGAAATCAGGTTAAAATCAGCCTGCAGGGCTGAAGGGGATGCTGGCACACACAAGGGTGGGTGCAGAGGGGGAGGGAGAGCCTCCCATGGAGTCCTGGGGTTCAGAGCAGCCCCCGTGCCAGGCTCAGCCTCACACTGATCAGTGCTGCAGGTCTGGAGGATTTAGCAATGCTCCATCCACACAACAATAGCAGGGCTTAATCAGTTGACTAATTTAACATTTATAAAGTGACTCAATAGGATTTGCTATAAGCACAACAGTAGCTTAATTATGAATCTAAGCTAATTACGAATCTAAGATGGCAATGTTCATTCTACACTTACTCAGAGTATTTAAATCAATTGCTGTACCCACAGATCCAAGGAGTCTGCAGCAAGCTAGAAACCTGTGACACAGTCAGGGGAACACTGCTGTCTGTACCCTCACAACCTCTGGGATGCTTGGCTTTAGTCATCAGGAAGTTTCCATCCTGGGTGCAGTTTGGGTTGGTAGTTACTGGAATTTTCTTTCAGGAGTCCAGTTATAATAATAATGTTATTATTATTTAACAATTCTATTATTATTAGGTCAGAGCAACCTGGTCTGCTGGGAAGTGTCCCAGCCCAACAGAGGGGTGGAGTGGGATGAGCTTTAAGGTCCTTCCAGCCCAAACCATTCCATGATTCTGTGATTATTTTGCTCAGGCTGCTCAGACAGAAAAATAATGCCTTGGGGCTGTTTGTTGGGAACCAGGAGCTTGGTAGAGCACAAGCTGTGAGAGCAGAGAGTGTTTGGGATGAGTTCCAGGGGCTCACCTGCCCAGGTGAGCATTGCCAGGGTGAGGGGGTGCCACTGCCTTGGGGCAGGTGAGGATCTTGGGGCTCTGCCTGATCCTCCCTGCCAGGGCTGGCTGCTCCAGGGCATTTTTCCAACAGGCTTTGGGATTTGGATTTAAACTGGAGGGAATTGTGAAAGTCACCCTGTAGCACAAGAGGGAGAAGCAGGGCCTGTTCTGCCAAGAGCTCTTCTGGTTAAAATAGCTCCAGCCTTGGAAAGGACTCGTCTTGTCTGTGCAGAGGTTTTGTTTATCAGTTTTATTTATCAGCCTCACAGCTTCCCCAAGTGCTGCTGGTGTGGTGGAGGAGAAAAGCCACGGGAAGGAAGTAGCAGCAGGAAAAGAAAAAAAAAAAAACCAACAGTTTTTCAGAGCTTTTCTTTGATTTCAAGTGGAACTGCAGCAGCATCTAAATATACTGAGCCTTTGTGAGTGCAGCTGTGCAGGGGCTGGGGAGGCTGCTGGGCACCTCCTCCTGCTCCAGCACAGGGAGCCCTGAACCCTGCCCTGTGTGCGGGGAGAGGGGACCTGGGAGAGCTGAAATCCAGAAATCCAAACTCCCTGGAATGGGCAGGTGTTTCTCCTGCTGCACAGCACCTTTTCTTTTGCATGGTTGGTTTGGGTTGGAAGCACCTTAAAGCTCATCCTGTTCTCTCCCTGCCATGGCAGGGACACCTCCCACTGTCCCAGGCTGCTCCCAGCCCTGTCCAGCCTGGCCTTGGGCACTGCCAGGGATCCAGGGGCAGCCACAGCTGCTCTGGGCACCTGTGCCAGGGCCTGCCCAGCCTCCAGGGAAGGATTTCTCCCCAGTATCTGATCCAAGTCTTCTCTCTTTCAGTTTAAAACCATCCCCCTTGTCCCAGCTGTCCCCCTGCAGATCCCCAGGTGTCTGCTCCCTGCTCTGCTTTATCTCACTTTCCTAAATGGCTTCTCTCTTGCAGCTCCCCAAAAGATAAATGTGTTTCCCTGTGTTCTCTGCAGCATGAAAATCTAATTTAGGGCTCACTAAAGTTTCTGAAGGCTCAGCAGTCTTCCTCAAAAGCCTTGCAAAATCTCAGCAAGGTGGGAGTGTGCTTCATCCTGCAGGATGGAAAGTGGAGGAGAAGGGGAAGTGGGGCAGGAATCAGAGATGGGCAGGGCTGAGAGCAGGGACCCTTTAGTGACATCCTGCTCCTTCCAGCTCAGAGGGAACGAGCTCCTCTGCTGGGTCCTGCTGAGCTGCTGGCAGTGCTTCCAGGCAGGGCTGGCTGGGGAGGGCCCTGAGCCCCTCAGAGCAGTGGCTGAGCTTCATTCCTGTGGAGCTGGGACTGCTCAGCCAGGCTGGGCTTCCCTGGAACATCCCCGTGCTGGGAACATCCCAGTGCTGGGAACATCCCAGTGCTGGTCCTGCTCCTGCCTGGGCTGAGCTTCCCCCTCCTGCTTGGGTGAGTCCCTCCAGGTGAGCCTTTCACTGGGGACCTGCCAGCCTGGCCCTGGGCTGCTGCCAGGCTCTTCCCTTGCTGCTGGATCCACGGTGTGCTTCTGACTCCAGGGAAAGCCAGGTGATGTTTTTCACCTGTGCAGTGCAGGGGGACCCTCCCTGGGGGCTCCTGCTGGTTCTGAGGGAGCCTCGGGGCAGCCTCCAGCGAGGTGATGAGCCCTGACTGCAGGGGAAGGAGCAGGGCAAGAGCTGCCATCCCAATCCCCAGTCCCAGGGACAGAAGGTCACAGGTGGCTGTAAAAATGGAGTTTTGTGAGCCCAGAGGGGGCAGGTGCTGCTCTCCCCCTGGTCCTGGCTCGGGGGGGAGGTTTGGCACGGGCACCATCCCTGCCAGGGGCAGCATGGGCTAGGGGCTCACCCTCTGCTCCTGCACAGGTGGCACTGGCAGTGGCACTGCCCAGGTGGGGCTCGCTTTGGCACCACACTCTGCTGGGCTCGGGGAGATGGAGCCAGAGCTGGGCCTTGTGCAGGAATTTCCCTTGGAGGAGAGGAGATCCACTTGGAAAACCTCTTGAAGGCAGAAGGGAGGAAGGTGATGGGAAGGGGCAGCGCTGGGAAGTCTGTCTGCCCCGAGCCCTGGGCAGGGGATGCCTTTCTGCACCATGAGCTGGGGCAGGTGAGAGACAGACAGTGACGTGGAAAGGGGAAAGGAGCAATTTAAAAAAGAAAATATCTATGTATCTATTTAAAAAATACATCTCTTTCTCCAGTATATTTTTCTTCCCAAATGAGTGTGTTGGCTGAGGCTGTGAATCATCCTTGGCTGTTGTTTGAAATGCCAAATGCTCCTTGTGCTTTTTTTTAATTTGCAGAGGGAGGGGAGCAGCCTGTGCTTTGGTGGGGGTGCCTTCCCTGCTCCTGCCTCCTGAACCAGGGCCCCTCCCTTCCCCAGCCACTCCTGGTGCTGTGCAGCTCACCCTGCTGGGCCAAAACTCACTCCCTGCCTGGTGTTTGTGATGCTCATGGGGAAAAGCCCCCCTGGAAAGCCCAGCCCTGTGCTCCTGCTGGTGCTGCTGTGCCCCAGCTGGGGCCTGGGGGCACAGGAGGGGCACAGGAGCACCCCAGGCAGGGCTGTCCAGTAGCACAGAGATTTATTCCTTGCACTGAAGGAGCTTTAAGGTGCCTGTTGGTCTCATTTGAGCCGTGGTGAGCACAGGGCTGCTGTCCCTGTCCCCAAGCCCTGAGCACATTGTCACTCAGTGGGACGTGCTGTGTGTCAGAAGGTGAATTTTGAGAGGATGTGCACTCTGTGGGGAGGATGAATAATCCCCTTCCTTCTCACCTGTGCACCTGTGTGCTGCTTATGCAAAAGGGAAAAAAAAAATCACTTTGAGATAAACAGTCTCAACCCATTTTTTGGTACAAACACATTTTAATGTATTCCTGTAAAAATAACACCTCTGAAAGCTTTAACATGGAAATCAGGCTTCATTTGGTTATTTTTTTTATCTGCATGAAGAAGCTTAAAGATAAAATGAAAACAGGTTTCAGTTTTATCTTTGTTGTGCAGGACCAGAGCATTTAAACTCCAATAATCAGAGAAAACACCTCTCCTGAGGTCTGTAGCCAGCAAGGTGCAGCAGGGGTACTCCTGTCCCATCATTGTTGTCCTCATAGAGCTAAAGAAAATACAAAATTAGCTGGAAAATGTGTGCTCTTTGCTCATTTATTTGGTTTCCATTTCATCTCTGATCTGTGGCAAACTTGGCTTTTCCAGCTCGGGTTGTTCTGCAGGAAGTCAGGAGTTGCAGTTTGAACTCACACTTTGTGCATCTTTAAATAGCTTTATTTGCACTGAGAGGAACCTGACGTATTAAAAAATTCAGACTGGCCTTTTTTTGAGGGAAGGAGAGCGAGCTGCTGCTGCCAGGGCTGATGAGTGGCTGTGTCTGAGCAGGGCTGATCAAAGCTGCCCCAGCGCTTCCCCCCTGCTCGGGGTTCGTGTCCCGGCACCCAGGGACCCCGTCCCTCTTTGATGAGGGGCTGGGAGCAGCTTTTGCATCTTTTCAAGTGCAGGCAGGCAGGGAAGCTGCAATTTCTGCCCCTTGGCAGCATCAGAGCTCAGCCCTGGCCCTGCAGTCCCTGTCCTGCTCCGTCCCTGCTTCAGGGATGGCTTGGGAGGGGCTCCCCCAGTGCCACCCTGCCCTGGCAGGGACACCTCCCCCTGTCCCAGGCTGCTCCCAGCCCTGTCCAGCCTGGCCTGGGACACTGCCAGGGCTGGGGACATCTCACTGCCTTCTCCAGCTGGGAGCCTGAGCCCCTCTGTGAGTCAGAGCTTTGGGTTCTGGGGGGCTCTGAGAGCCACGGGAGCTCTGCCCCATCATTCAGGGAGTGACTGAATTTGACATCTGAATTTCTGTGGAGCTCTGGAGGAGTGAGGAGGAGCTGTGCTGGCTCAGAGGGACCTTGTGACAGGCTGGCAGGAGGCCCAGGGGTGTCACAGCCCTGCTGGGATGTCTGGGCAGGGCCCCCCGTGTGACCTGCAGCTTCCCCAGCTCCCTGCTGCCTCTTCCCATGCCTCAGGAAATATGCATTCCTAAAATAAATAGATACATGCAAAACCTGGATATAGAAATCATGTTCCCATGGGAATTCCTTGGGGTTGGACCAGCTGACCTTTAAAGGTCCCTTCTGACCCAAACTGATTTATGATCTGGTTAAACCCACAAGCTGCTTCCACCACAGGATATTTTATTTCATTTTTTTTCTTTTAAAGCAATGATCATAAAGAGATGATGCCCCAAGTTTTCCTAATAATAGACCAGAGTCAGCAACTGAGCCTAAACTCAGCAGCTTTAGGAGCCAGCCTGGAGGAAGCAGTGCCCATGGGCTGGGCTGGCACTGGGCATTGGCTTCATGGAAAAGTCTCTTTGGGTTGGAAATCTTTCCTGTCAGAAGAAATATTTCTCTTTTTTATGTCTTCTTTTTTTTTTT
>VXBC01008932.1:367088-377132 GCA_013399945.1 Ploceus nigricollis | reverse complement strand
TGGAGGTCATGGTGGGGCCATGGGGGTCATGGTGAGGGAGCCTGGAGGTCATGGTGGGCCCGTGGAGATCATGGTGAGGGCCATGGAGGTCCTGGTGAGGGCAGTGGCAATCATGGTGAGGCTGCTGGCAGGGCAGCCCTGGGCACGCTGGGTTCCACTGCATCCAGGCTTTCCACCTCAAATAATTTAAAAGCCTGTCCCAGAATGAGCCCGGTGCTAATTAGGAGAAGATGGGCTGGTGTGTGGGGGTTTGGGTGATTTGGGTTTGTGTCATTTTGGTTTGACTGAAGTCAAGTCCTGCAGTTTGGTATCAGCCTGGCCCGTGGAAGGGGTGGAATGAGATGGGCTTCAGTGTCCCAGAGCAGGCTGTGACTCCAGGAGATGCCAGGATTGCAGCATCCTGCTGGTCCCACTTGCCCTTGCCGAGGGACTTGCCTCGGCCATCTCCTGTACCCTCAGGAGCGTGCCTGGCGTGTCCTGCAGGGCATTTCCCATTTCCATTGCCTGAAGTGTTCTCTCCACGGCTTTCCCCTCGGCAGGAAGCCTACTCCGTGGCCAGGCAGTTCAACATGATCCCACCCGTGTGTGAGCAGGCCGAGTACCACCTGTTCCAGAGGGAGAAGGTGGAGGTGCAGCTGCCAGAATTGTATCACAAAATCGGTGAGTCTGAGCCTGCTGGGCCTTCTGGCTGGAGCATTCCCAGAGAGAAATGGAGATGGGATGACCTGGGGCTCCAGGTGAGACCAGTGACAAAGCCAAGTCTCTATCTAATAGTGACCTAAAAGAAAAACCAGCTTACTGTGCCTCTGATGAAGTATTGCTTAATATTATATGTTAATAACTAAAGTACATTAATGAACATATTAAGTATTAATTGGCTTGGCTGCTCCTTACTCTCTGAGACTCATGTGGTCCATTAAGTAAAATAAATCCTTAAGGGCTTCAGCAGCATCTTCCTGGAAGACCAGCTGAGCGTTGCTGCAACAGAAACAAGCAGCAGTCAGTTTGCTTTTGGTTTAGTTTTTGACTGAAAGGTGTATTTTTGCTACAGCTCTGATTTGTCCCACTCCCCTAAAACCCCCCTTTCCTGTTCCCTCTGCAGGGGTGGGAGCAATGACGTGGTCTCCCCTGGCCTGTGGGATCATCTCAGGGAAATACGGCAACGGGGTCCCTGAAAGCTCAAGGGCTTCACTCAAGGTATTTCTGGAGCACGTTTGAGTTGTGCTGCTTTTGTCAGGGCAGGAAAACAACAAAGGGGAAAGGGCTCCCTGGTGAGAAGGCTGGGCTGTGCTTGGATGGATCAGCTCGGTTTCTCTGGCAACCACACTCCAAAGAGCAGGAGAATCTGGGTTAGATCCAGCTGGAGCTCCCCACGCAGGGAGCTGAGGGGGCTTGGGGCAGGTCTGGGGGCTGCTGGATGCTGTCCCCACCCTGCCCTGAGGGGCATCACCCAGGAGGAGGCACGAGCCAGGGGCTCTGTGGTGCTCCAGGCTCCTCACTGATGTTAATCTTGGAATTGTTAAGGTTGGAAAGGACCTCCAAGGTCATGGAGTCCAACCCTGAATGGATGCAGCTGCTGCCACTTGCAGCCCCCTGAACCACGTTGGTCCAACTTGGACATTGCTTCCCTGGGTACCGGCCTAGGCCAAGGGGGTGCTCAGCCCCCCAGTATCCCTCCAGTGATCCCAGCATCCCTCCAGAGACCCCCAGGCCAAGGGCAAGCCCGCTGAAGACCCATGGGCTGCTGGGGGCTGCCCTCTCTAACAGGTTTTGGCATTCTGGTGTCACCACAACTTGGTTTCCTCACAATTATCCTGATTTTATTCTTACTGGGGGTTATGGGGTCCAAAAAGAAAAGAAAGATTCCAGGTTCTGGAGTGAGAATAAAGCCAGAGAGCTGAGGACAACAGGAGACATTCTGGCCTAATTGCTTTGGGTAGCCAAGCTTTGTTACTCAGCCTCCACGACCTTCTGGGCTGGACGTGGCTTTTCAAGTGCTGCTATTTATATATATTTATAGACTATAATTATAAATCGCCTTAAACTCCCCATTCTGGAGGCTGAAAGCTGACAGCCTGATGTGCTGTGGTTGCTCTGCAGTGCTACCAGTGGCTGAAGGAGAAGATCATCAGCGAGGAGGGCAGGAAGCAGCAGGGGAAGCTGAAGGACCTGTCCCCCATCGCCGAGCGCCTCGGCTGCACGCTGCCACAGCTGGCTGTCGGTGGGTGCCTGCACAGCTGCCAAATTATTGATCCTGGAGTGGTTTGGGGTAGTAAAAGGAACTTAAAGCCCATTTTGTTCCAGCCCCTGCCATGGTTCCAACCTTCCACTAGCCCAGGTTGCTCCAAACCTGTCCAGCCTGCCCTGGGACAGTCCCAGGGATCCAGGGGCAGCCACAGCTTTTCTGGGCAACAATTAATTAAAACAGGATTGTTTCCAGCAGCAGCACCAGGCTGTGACTGACAGGGTCAGGGTGTCTTGGGCATCCCCAGGGGTCCCACCTCCCTGTTTCCCTGGACATCCCTCCCCCCATGAAGCCATCACCTTTGTGGTGCTGGGCTGGCAGACATGAGAATGCTGTTCAAAGTGAGTTTTGGGGTTTTTTTCCTAATAATTATCTTCATGCTGCTGAGATCTGAGGCTGGAAAATACCACATTTATCAGAAAGGTGATCCTTGGTTCAACATGCCAGGAGTGAATCCTTGTGATAGGGAAAATCCAAACCCCACAGCCAGGAGAAGGGCTGGGGCAGGGAGCAGGCTCAGGTGGGATCCTGGAAGATCTGTGGGGTTTGGTATTTGATCTGTGCATCTTCCTCCTGGTAGTGCCAGAGGAGCAGAGTTGAGACAAAGAATGAGATTATTTTCAAGCAGAGACAGAGGCTGTGTCAAACATCAGGGACTGGAGCAGGGCCCTGTCAGCCCCTGTGTGCTCCTGACCACCTTGTGCCTTTGTTCCCAGCATGGTGCCTGAGGAATGAGGGGGTGAGCTCTGTCCTTCTGGGATCCTCCAACCCCGAGCAGCTGATCGAGAACCTCGGAGCCATCCAGGTGAGAGCAGGGGGTGGCACCTCCCTGCAGGGAGACACCCCCAGACCTCAGCACCCTCCTTCTCTCAGCACAGGGCTAACACTCGGGATTTTGTCTCTCAGCTCCATTCATGCACCCTAATCAGGCCCTGGTGTCACCATGGCTTAGCACCTTTTGGGGTCATTGCAGACATGTCTAGTGACACGAGGGTGGCATCAGCAACTTTCATGCACCTGAAAATGCAAGTGAGTCCAGGGCATGTAGTGACAGATTCTGTGCTGTCACATGTCACCTGCACCCACCTTAATTATTCCCTGTTGTTTTTCCCCAGTCAGAGCTTCCTCTGCCTCTGCTGTCCTTGCCACCAGCTCTTGTCCCAGTGCAGCCAAGCAATATTCCACACAGAAAGCTGAGAGGCTTTGCTGTGATTCTCTCACTGAGTAAAGATCCTCCAGTGGTTTTTCCTTTAAGGGAGAGAGTTATTAGATGAATGCTTAATATCTGTCACACAAAAAGCCCAGAGGAAATGTACTTTGATAAAATCTGGGTTTCATTTTGGAACTATCTCGATTAAACATCGCTTTCTTCCACCCCAGGTCCTTCCAAAGATGACATCCCATATTGTAAATGAAATAGATAATATCCTGGGCAACAAGCCCTACAGCAAGAAGGACTACAGATCCTAATGCAATGCATGAATTTCCTGGACTGCATGGTTTAGAAGTGCTCTGTACTCCAGTACAGCCCTGAATTACTCTCATGAGAATCATTCAGCACTTGCTGCTCGGTGTCTACTGTCACTGGATCCTTCGAGATGTGTGCTCTTGCTACTACTCTGCAGTGAATTTAAAAGCACAGTTGATCTCTCTTCTAACCAAGAATAACCTTGTATTTTCTTACCTTCTTGACCAAGTTCATTAATTTTTACTTTACTCTTTGCACCTCATGCTTGTGCTGTGACAAACACTTGTAAAGCAAAAAAAAAAAAAAAAAAAAAACCAATTTATAACCTTCAGGTACTTGGTAATTAAAGAAGGATGTACAGATCTATTTTTTCAATGAAGAAAAGCCAGATACAACTTCAGGTTTTAATAAAACCATGTTTGGGAAATCTCAACTATAAAGTTTCTTCAGGTTAACAGATGGAAGGGGCAAGCTCAAACTTTGCTTTTTATGCTGAATATAAGCTCTAGGATTTCTTTGTAGTTGAATAAAGGCTGTAAGACAGAGACCTAGTTAGCAATTAGACAGTTCAGCTCCTAATTTTACAGCTGTTCCAGCTGTGGGGTGCTCCTGGGCAGCACCCTGGAGCAGTGCTAGGAAGCCCAAACACACATGTCAGGTTACTGAACAGAACAGCTCTGCAGAGTTCTACTTCTCCATAAACCTTAAGCCAAGAAAGCCATGATTAAATATTGGGTTTTGCATCTATAGAAACCTGCCTCTACTTCTGCCTGCTTGTAGACAGAGCTACTGCAAATTTCAATATTCAGGAGCTTTTAAGGATCTAGATACTATAACTATATACAATATATAGCTGCTGAGACCTGCAGGAACAATCAGGTACGTACTCCAAAAGGCTACACCTGCTTCCACTTGCTTTGGAACCGGGGATGAGTAAATGCATAGACACATTTTAAACAGATTTTTGTGAGCATTTACAGGAGTTGACAGGAAGAATTTACATCCTAATTTGCCCAGCTCAAGCCCACGTTGTATCTTCCCAAGGATTTGCTCTGTACCATGCTCCTCTGATTTCAGTCTGTATTTCTCCCGTCCCTGCTGGGACACAGCTCTGTACAGTATTTGTAGGACCCTTGTACTCCCCCCTGCAGCACTCACCTGGGCCAGGTGAGCAGCTCCCCACACCTGAGTGGTCTCCTCCTGTATTTGAAGCTGTGGTTGTGTGTAAATGACTCCTGCTGTACACGAGAAATGCAGTCTGACTGGAATTCTGCTTGGACACAATAAAAGCATTTTGTGCATCTACCCTGAGAGCTGCAGACCCGTTACTGACCCCAGAGCTGCTCTGGGCCAGCAGGGCTTTCTGCTGAGCATGGGGGGTGGTGTTCCACAGGGAACGTTCCAGCTGTGCCCAGGGAACGTTCCAGCTGTGCCCAGGAGGGACAGGAGGGAGCTGGGCTGGCCCAAGGTGCTGCTGGCAGTCAGTCCCCAAGGAGCACAGCAGTCCCAGGTAAGGTCTGTCCTGGCCTGAAGCAGGAGGGGGCAGGGATGGATGGGATTTTGGGAATTAGGAATTGTTCCCTGGCAGGGTGGGCAGGCCCTGGCACAGGGTGCCCAGAGCAGCTGTGGCTGCCCCTGGATCCCTGGCAGTGCCCAAGGCCAGGTTGGACAGGGCTGGGAGCACCTGGGACAGGGGGAGGTGTCCCTGCCATGGCAGGGGTGGCACTGGGGGGGATTTAAGTTCCTTTCTAAGCCATGTTCTGTGATTTGGCCTGAAATGAGCCCAGTGCAGCTGTCCCCAGCCTCCCCAAGGTGACACTGGCCAGTCCCAGCCAGCTGAGGTGGAGCCCACCTTGCCCTGCCCTGGGAACATCCCCACTGCTGCATTTCCACTAACTACTGTTAATTTTTACATAGCTTCAACCATTTCACAGTTACCAGCTTTATTAATTTAATATAATTATCCTCCCAGTGATAGACTAATTCCTTTTCCTCCCCCTGGAGGTACAATTTAATGCTCTCTCTTCCCCTTCTCATGCACTTAGGAATCCAATAATGTATTAAAACTAGATCAAAACTATCAAAAAATAGACAATGCCATCTCTAAATGTAACTGAGGAGATGGCATTGTCCCTTACAGCCTCTGAGGGCAATGTGGGGCCAAGCAGCAGCCCTGCTTCAGGTTAACCCTCAGCATTGGACTAGAGAAATACAATTTCAGTGTTTTATACTGAATTTTTTATTTATCATTGCAGCTTGTAGTGGGGATTGCAAGGGAAAAACCAAACATCACCTCTAAAAAAAAAAAACAACTGAAAAAGTGAACAAAAATCCAAATACCAACCAAAAAAAGCCCCAAACTTTTCTGTGAAGGCTCAAGATTAGGTTTTTTGCAGAACACATCCCACCCTACCCACCCACCTGCTTTTGTTTCAGGCTGTCAGTGCTCAATGTTCCCTCTCCAGGAAAATTCTGACACACTAAGCTCCAGGCCTCAGCAACTGTCAATACCAAAAAAGCCCTAGGAGAAGATGAAAAGCTGATAATAAAAGACTCAGTGAGCTGACAGTAATGACAGAAGAAAGTGCTGCTTCCAAGCACTTTGCAGACAGCAGATTTTCTGGGGAATACACCTGTTATACTCACCAGGAAAGTGAGTATAACATTGTCTGTTCAAGGGTTTGAGTTCAGCACTGGGGGCTCTGAGAGCAACAGAGCAAAAACAGCAACATCAAATCCTGCTGCTCCCAGAGGAGCCAGCCTGGCTTTGTGTTGGGCTCTGGCTGTTTGGAGAGGTTTGTTAAAAATCTGCTTTATGTGAACTAAATACTCAGCTAAAACTCATCAATTATATCCCTTGTAAGAAGTGAGGCCAAGGAAAGGGAAATTGTCCAAGGCAGGCAGCAGCTTTATGGAATGTGTCCTTCCAGTGCTGAATAGTCAGGCAGAAGGGATAAAGAAAAATCCATGTATTTTGTGAAAAAACAGTCAACTAAAGAGTATTAAATGACCAAAAGTACTTGAATTTGTCAGAAATAGAACTATTACTGTCTCCTGCTCGTCACATTCTCCATTTTACTCTATTTTCCATTTAATCTTATTGAAGCCAAGATTAGCAGAGTAATTGTTGCATTAAATCTGATTAAAAACTTTCTTCTCTCTTTAGGACCCCAAGTCTGTAATGGCAGGATCTGTAACTGGAATTCCATTAATATCAGTACAGTTTGGCATTTAAGTGAACAGCTGCTCCAGTGATAGCCAGAAAAGAAGGCACAGGATTGTCTGATAAACCCATTATTAAAAGCCAGCTAAAGCATTTTTCTTAAGCTGTGCAGGGAGACTGGCAGGGTTTTTTATTTATTTACAACTTTGAAGATTAATGAAAAAAAAAGTACATTCAAACCACTTCAAAAGCATTTTCCTAGGAGATTTAGGTTTTGTCCTGACTCCACACTACTCAAAAATGAGGAGTGCTTCTAAGGAATATGTTAGCTTCTAGAAGTCTCCTCTCTTCTGGAAGCAGAAAGAGTTGACAAACCTAGATATGAAAATCCCTGTTTTTTTTAAAAACGAAGAATGAAAATACAAGGAATCAAATGGCAAAAAAAGCTCCTTTTAATTACAACGTTTCAAGTTACAATGATAAATGGATTGTCCCCAGGGTGGAGCTGCAGGAGGTGATGTCTGCTCACAGTTCACAGCCAGCTCCCTCTCCTTGCTAAGTAAAAAAAACTGAGTAACTCCAATATCAAATACCATGTAAAGATACCAAAAGTAAATACAATTTAACCACTTTGGATTCAAACCCTCCCCACATTTTCCTCATGCTAAAAAAAAAATTATTCCTATTCCAGCCTTAGGCATTTTCATGGCAGTTGAAGCCTCTCACAGAAACTGCTGAGGGTTTTGTGTCTACTTGGATCCTGTGGACAGCAGAGCAATCAGTCCTGAGGAAGCACTGATAGAAAGGATGTAGTTTCTGCAGGGAACAGGTTAAGGAATTAAGATCCTTCTCTGGTACACAACATTTGGTAGGAGTTTTATGAAAAGGAAGGAATTGAAATGGCCTTTCTCTGCAGTTTTAAAACTGGAATACTGCAACCTGAAACACAGCTTCAGAACTCACCTTCAGAATTAAGACACCCATAAATTTCAGCCTGTTCTCTTACAAGTTTTATAAATATAGATCTTGAGCTAACTGTCCTGTTGGCAATACTAATATCCTACAGGAACAAAACATTTTACTTGTGAGTTACTGGAGCTGAAGCATCCTGTCAGGGAAGAGCTCCAGGCAACCAACACTGACACAGTGTTGGCAGGAAACTGAGCTGTGTCCTCACTCCAAAATTACAATGGAAACAGCAAAGCCAGGAGAATTCCTGTATGCTGTCCAAGCAATACCCTTAAAACATCTCATGTTTTAAGGGACTTTAACTGGGAGACTGTTTTTTGGTAAGCTCTTATTTTTGTTTCAACATTTTAAGCTTCTGTACCACAGTGAGCTGCATGTACCAACAGAGGAATGCCACAGCCCACAGGACAACTACAGCCTCTGGTGACAGCTCATAGGAGTGGGGCTGTGGGGGTTTTAGGGTGGGGATAAAGGATACACAGTGGGGTTGAAGTTCTTCAGCACGAAAAAGGAAGCAATGATAACCAGGACCAGAAAGAGGGTGTTGTTGTAGAAGATGGAGAAAGTTGTTGCTTCATAGTCTGCAACTTCATTTTTCTTCCACAGAATCCTAGGAGCAAGTGGAGATAAAATTTCAAATATATTTAAATCAATGGATATCACAGAATCCTGGAATGGTTTGGGTGGGGAGGTGCCTTAAAGCTCATCCCACTCCACCCCCTGCCATGGCAGGGACACCTTCCACTGTCCCAGGTTGCGCCAAGCCCTGTCCAGTCTGGCCTTGGGCACTGCCAGGGATGGGGATATCCAGGCACACCCACATGATGGATGAAGTGAGCAGTAGTTTCTCCAGAAGACAGAGAGTTTGGCTCCCAAGCTCCCACCCTGCAGTGGGGATTCCCTCTAACACTGAGTCCATCTGAGACCTTCCCTTGACAACTCACCTCAAAAGGGCTTGAAGCTGAATCAAGAGCCACCCTGCAGCTGCTGCTTACCAGAATACAGAAAAAACGGTGCCAAGCACAGTCCCTAGTGCCCCACCCAGAGCCTCAAAGACATTTAAGGCAGTCCTACAGCAAGGGAGAGAAGGAAGAGGACAGAGAGATCACCTTTCATCCTTCTCCTTGCGGGACATCTTCCTGTTGTCCGCCTCGGACAGCTTGCGGGTCACTTCCTTGGAAACAGCATCTTCTCTTTTCTGGGCTACTCTGTAAGTACCACCACTCATGTCACACTTCAGAAAGGAAAAAAACCCACAGCCCCACCCTGGGATTACAGGAAGTTTTATGTACAGTGAAGAATACAACTTAGCCAAGATACCGGACAGTTTTGTCACGGTGAAGGGACAAGAAATAATAACAGCAATTACTAAAAGTAATATAATTCACATCCAATAAGTAACATAATTTATAATTTAAACATAATTTGTGGTGATACCCAGAGAGCATGATGGTGGATTTACTATTTCACCATACTCCTAGCTGACAAGATTTGACTATAATTACAGGAGAACAACAGAAACCAATCAGGAGATACTTCTGTGCAAAATGTTTTTTTGAGTAACATTTCAGGTGTTCTTATTAATAAAAAAACTACAGTAGTAAATGGCAGTTTTGTTACATTATTAAATGATAAATTCAAAGAGGCACCAAGCTTACTTGTGTTTGAGGACAAACTTGACGTTTTTATATGCAAAAGCCACGAGATAGGTGCTGATGAGGGTCATGACGCTGTACAGGACTGCAGACTGAACAAGATCCATATGCCATATTCTCCAATAAAGCCCTTATAAAAAAGGAAAAATGCTATTTGAAGCAGTTTCTCTCCAAGAAAAACGCCCCATACTGGAGACGCATACAGGATCTGAGCTCTGTAATTCCACAGTCTCTGCCTGAGCAAAGCCAACTCCTCCAAAATCACTCGGGGGTCTTTCAACTGCATTAAAAGTACTTCGGAAGGGGGAAATGAGCTTTGCGCGCGGCTGGCAGGGGCTGTGAGAGCACGGCAGAGCCTGCGAGGCAGCGCTGCTGCGGTGGGTGACACGTCAGTGATGCTGCCCTGCCGGCCGGGCACCGGCACCGCGCCCGGGCCGCACCGACACGGCCGGAACCGGGACCCGATAGGGCTGGAAGCGGGACCCGACACGGCCGGAACCGGGACCCGATAGGGCCGGAACCCGGACCCGACACGGCTGGAACC
>VXBC01008932.1:345227-367026 GCA_013399945.1 Ploceus nigricollis | reverse complement strand
GGGCTCGGAGCAGCAGCCCCGGGATCCGCCATGGGCAGCGGGACAGAGCCCGCGGCGGGCGGTGGGGAGCCCTGATCCCTCTTCCCAACCTCCTGATCCCCTCAGGGGCTGCTGATCCCCCTCTTCCGTAGTATTTTGCTCCCCCAAAGGTTGCTGATCCCCCTCTTTCAGGGTATTTTGCTCCCCCCANNNCCCATCCCCATCCCATCCCCATCCCGATCCCAGTGCCGATCCCATCCCGATCCCAGTGCCGATCCCATCCCTATCGCATCCCCATCCCGATCCCAGTGCCGATCCCATCCCCATCCCATCCCCATCCCGATCCCATCCTGCTCCCGTCCCGATGTAGCCCCGCTGCCCGCGTGGCTGAGGCAGGTGAGTCCCCGGCGGGCCGGGATCCCTCCGGGGTGTCTCAGTTCTGCTGGGAAGGAGTGGAAATGGGCCGTGTTTTCTCTCGTGTTTTCCCCCGCTGTGAAAAATCCCACCCTGCAGCTCCCACAGCGGAGTGTTTCTGTCTTGTTGTAGGCTTTTAGAACCATTGCTGCTCTCCCCAGCTCCAGCCCAGCTTGGGGGCAGTGCAAAGTGCCCTGCTTTTTTCACTGTTCTTAACGTTCCCGCTGCAGTTTGTGGGGACACATTCCCCGCAGAGATTTTGGGGATGAACATCAGTGTCCAACATCAGTGGGGAGCACTTGCCAGTGGGGTACAGGTGTTGTCCCGATGGCCTGGGCTGCTGCAGCACTCCTCGTCCCCTGGACTGCCAATTCTCTTCGTATCTTTAACGTTTTGGTGTCAGCTTCATTTAGCAAAGCATGTATTTCTCTAAAATTTAATTCAAGTCATTTCCCCATTTATTTCCCTCCAGTTACTAGTGTTCTCTGCTTCCAATAAAACACTTCATGTGCATGCCATGAGGAAATGCTATGTGGAAATGAGATTAAATTTAAGTGAGGTTAAATATGATCAAAATGAATGCATTATGATAGAGCTTTATACAACACTCAAGTGCAGTAGGACTCTGCTTTTTGAGCTCATAATAAATTCCCAGGACCAAACAGAGCAGATTTTCAGATTCAGAGTGTGTTGATGCAGTGTGCTAACAGGATCTGTTGATGTTACCTGCAGGCAGCTATGGGAGTTTCACCTCTGCTAGCCAGACCTTCCTTCAGGCTTGGAGATGTGTCTCCTGCAGGGATTCCCAGGCTGGGTTTGCGGAGGCACCAGCCCATCAGATGAAGCCCAGGAGCTCTGAGGAGCAGCAGGAACACCTGTGAGTACCATTGTAGCCATACCTGTGCACAGAGGGCAGGTGTGCAGCTCCCCAGCTGCCACAGCAGGCACCTAGCTCTCCCCTCAGCACGGAGCCATGGAATGGCTCAGGCTGGAAGGGGCTTTAAAGCTCAGCTCATTCCAGCCCTGCCATGGGCAGGGACACCTTCCAGTATCCCTGCCCAGCCTGGCCTTGGACACTGCCAGGGATGAGCCTCTCCTGAAGTGCTTTCAGCAGTTCCTGGATCCACAGGTGGGAAAGGCAGTTTGCCTCTTAGGTGGCATCCCCAAAAGTGTGCTGAGGATGGTTCTTCAGCAAGAGTGGACATCAGAGTTGGTTTCTTTGTAAAACAGGTTAAACCCACAATGTCCCTGCCCATGGCTGTGGGGTGGAATTGGATGGGCTTTAAGGTCCCTCCCAACCCAAACCACTCTGTGGTTCTAGTAGAAAACATCAGTAATTAATCAATGTTGCCAATCATGTCAATTTTTTTATTAAAGAGCATGCTTAGAGATGTGTAAAGTAGCTGGGAACTGTGGGAGAAATTAAGTTTAAGATGGTTTCAAGATTTAGATTAGTCATTATCTCTGCCCTTGCCCAGATTTCTTCCTTCCTCTCATCTGGGTAAATTTGTTTTGTGTTGTGGTGGGATGTAATTAAGTCTTTTTGTTCTTGGTTTGGCTTACATGGGAAGGATGCTGTCATTTTGGAATGAAATCTGCCCAGTGACCATCTGTCTCCCCATTAGGATGAAATAGGACATTGATTTAGGCAGTGGAATGATGAAAGATTTTCTTGAAAGAACAAATGAGCACTTTGCTTTTTGAAAGCCCCTGCCACTGGCAAACTG
The DNA here is from genome assembly GCA_013399945.1 of Ploceus nigricollis. Lineage (NCBI taxonomy): Eukaryota > Metazoa > Chordata > Aves > Passeriformes > Ploceidae > Ploceus > Ploceus nigricollis. The sequence continues at coordinate 364,906 of VXBC01008932.1, read as the reverse complement.
TGGCTGCAGGCAGAGCTCTGTGTACAGTGAGAGCTTCATACCCTGAGTGCCACAGATGCTTCCCCAGAAATAAACAGGGCCACCACTTTATTTATTTGGCAATAGATAAAACAATTCCAGGTTTTGTTTAAGTGCCTAAATTTGCATCTTGGCTAAATCCTCATTCAGAAGCTGTTGGAAATGTGAGGCATCAAGGTCAGAGGAGCAATGGCTCTGTGACCCAAAAGCAAAAAGTTCTCTTGTTAATAGGAAAATGAATGCTGTTGCCTTTGTAACTTAGCAATTAGGTTTCTTACCAAATTTCTTCTGAAGCACAGCAGCAGTGATAAGTATTCTGAAAATACATGGATTGTCTTCACTGCTCTCACTTTTTCTCCAAATTTATAAAGTGGACTAAGCTGAAAATTTTCAGTGAGGGCAGCGACATTTCCTGGCAGGATTTGCTTTGTTTATTTTACTGTTGCCACTTACATGTGTATAGACTCAAAGCACCTTTGTGTCAGATTACTGCAATTTATGATGCAGGAAGGGATTAATGTGCTGAGTTTGGGATCAGCTGATGGGGAGTTGTTTAAATACAAAGGAAAACCTCCTTTGGATGAGCGTGACACTCATGAGCTGAGCAGCTTCTCCCTGTGTGTGAGAACTGTGTGAGTGAGAGGCCTTCCAGTTCTCCTGTGTGCTGTGCTTTCCCTGAAACATTCTGTGGTGTCTGAGGTTAAAAATTGGAGCCATAATCTGGCTGTGTTATTTTCCAGACAAATCAGTCCCTCCATGTGGTTTAGAATCCCAGAATGATTCGTGTTGGACCTTAAAGCTCATCTCGTTCCAAGTCCTGCCATGGGCAGGGACACTTTCCACTGGCATGTAGCCCCCAGAAGAGGTGGCAACCATTTCTAAAAGCTGGGAATTGCTGGATTTCTGTGGCATTTGCTGTCGGTGAAGGCAGCTCAGCGTGTAGCATATGTGACCCATTTTTGATGTCTTGAAATGGTCTCATCTGCTCCAGTTTCCTTCTTTAGCATTTTTAAGGTTCTTGTTCCTGTGGACCACATGAATGAAATCATGTCTAGGAATAGATTCAGCCTTGCTCAGCATTTATTCTGGGAACAGTTTGGAGCTGGCCACTTTTGAAAAGCAGTATCAGAGGCACTGTTTGGAAAATAACCACAGCATAAAGGCAATCAGGCAGTCGTTTCCATGTGGGACAGTGAGCTTGTGTGTCTTGAGCAGCAGCCCCACAGTGGCTCTCCGTGGTCCCACCCTGGGGATGTGCGAGGTGAGGTGCAGTGGGATGATCCTAGTGCAGTTCCTGGATCCCTGGCAGTGGGAGGGAGCAGGCAGATGGGATTTCTGAGCCTGGCATGTGTCATCCTGGCACCCACCCACGGCTGTGCTCCATCCCTCAGCAGTGTGGGATGGAGGGGCTCAGGGTGCTGCTGCCACTTCCCACCTGTGTCTCCTCCAGGCTTCCCCACTCCTGCAGCCTCCAGCTTGGCAAGCCCCTGGGCCTGAACCACAGGAATATTTTAGCCTTTGGTGTTGTCAGAAGAGTTGACCATCCCTGTGCTGACTGCTCCTGAAACGCTAATACCTAAAGTAAGAAGGATGAGCTAAAACTGAAGTGCCACGTGAGGCATGTTTGGCTGAGGGAATAGAAGGGGGTGTTACTGACTGCTTCATCTCCTGGAACAGTTGGGGATTCATACATCCACAGAAAATTTGTGTTATCCAGCTGACCAATCATGGCTCACCCTCAGCCAGGTTAGAAAAAAATTCTACCAAGTTTTTTTTCCTAATTTTAAAAACCTTAGGAAATGGGAAAGACAAAAAGTCATGAACAGAATGAGCGCAGCAAGGCAGTATCCTGTGCCCTTCAGGAATTCTGGATCCAGCAACACACAGATGGAAGAATCCCAGGAATAAAGCATTTCTAGTGTGCTCCCACACAGAATTCTTGTGGAAAGAAATGTCCAAATCCAGATTCTCATTTGCAGAGCAGAGCATCTCCTACTCACAGCGCTTCAGGCTGTTTCCAAGAACAGCTGCTGAGCAGAGCAGGCACTTGGCTGTTTCTGCAGCATCCTAGGGCTGGTTTTATTTAGGTGTTCTGCAGCCTGGGCCCACCCAGCTGCTCCCTGAGCTTCAGATTTTGGTTCTTCAGTTCCTGCATCTTACAAGAAAAAAGTGTTGTTGAATTTAGCATTGATTTTGTCCGTTTGGTTACATTATTCTCAGTTTAAGGTGTTTACACTCCTGTTTCCCTCCTTGCTGTTTGAGTCCTGCAGAGCCTGGGAGGAATTCAAATTTACAAGGCCTCTCCCTTTTCTCTTGTAAGGATTGACCTATTCCAGGGTTATCTACAGGGATCTTCGTTCACACCCTCAACATCTCCAGGAGCAGCTCTTAGCTGGTTTTCAGATGTAAAACAGGCCAGTGCTGTTACCTTCCGGGCATCCTTTTGTTAATTTGATTGAATTTTTGGTTGAAGAATTGACTTTATTTGCATGTAGATAGTAAATTACCTGTTAGTAAAACAGAGCTAAGTGTTAATTACATTATTTGAATGTAGATAGTGACCTCTCTGTGTGCTAGGTAGAACTAGCTGGTGATTTTAGAAAATATTTTGCTTTCAGTTGGCCAACACTGCATTGTAAAGGAACGTTCCTATTTTGCTTAGTTCAAAAAGGAGTTGGCCTAAAGAAGAAGGACTAAAACACTGCCATCCACACCTTACTGCTCACGTGGTGGCAGGATCCACCCGGGAAGTGTTCCAGAATCATCATTATCCTTTAAAAGTCTCAAAAGTTCAGCGTGTTTTATGAATCAGTTTGTGTTTGTTAAGGATTGGTAAGTGTTGCTTTGGCCTTGAATAAATTTGCAGGGTTTACATGGATTTAAGAGACTTCCACGAGAGGGTGCAGCAGCTCAACAAAATCCCACCTAAACCAGACGAGCCTGTCCCCACTGTGGGCATATTTGGACTCATTTCATGTATTAATTTGTGTGTTTACATCAACTTCCAAATCGGATGAGTGCTTCAGCAAATCAGTTCAATGTCCCAGAGTGTCCCTCCAGTCTGGTACTTTTTGGTGTCCAGTGTTACCTGGTCTCAGTCTGTCCCTGATTCCCTGCAAATGCTCACTACGTGCATTTTAAAAATAAAGTGTAGGGATTTTTTAAAATATTATTGTTCTAGTTTGGAAGCATCATTAATTTGCCCCTCAGACTGGTCCAGCTGCAGAAGGAAACTCCACCTAGAAGGCTGAGTTCTGGAGAAACTGCTGACCTCAGTGTCAGTGATAGAACAGAGAGAGAAAAAGGTTCTGTGCCAAATGACTTCTTGTTCCATGGGATAGTCAGGAGCTCAGGAGTGACCCCGCTCTGGCTGGATGGTGCTGCTGTGCTGACATCCTGAAAGCACAGAGGTGGTGTCTGCTCAGCAGGCCAAGGGTCAGGGTCCATTCCTCTGCCTGGAGCACTAAAATACCTCTGCAGAAATGATTAACTCCTGACAAGTTTCCCGGAGACAGGGCCCACCTTGGAAGCATGTATTCCCTGTCCAAATTCATCTATCCTAAATCACTTCCTGAGATAAGATTATTTGAGAATGAAATAACCAGAGGTGTGGTTATACTTGTATAATACAGGATATTTTTCCCTGATAAGTGCTGTTTTCACCAGACTTGATATTCAATAGGAGAAACAGCATGCTGTGCTTTCAAAACTTTTAATTACTAGTATGAGATGTTAAAAGAGGGAGAATCTGAGACCAAGGAAGTTACTTTGGTTACTGCCAGCAGCAAATGTAAAAGTTGGGTCTGAATTCAAAAGGTTTCATTGATTCATTGGAACCACTCTAGTTTTGGGACTTTTCTTTTGAGCAGTGCAAAAAAGAAAAATATGAGGTTTACTAAAAAATCCCCAACACACAGTGAATATGTAACCAGCAAGAAAATGTTTATTTTAAGGACTAGCACCACCTTCTTCTATTGACCTGCTCTAGATTATCATGTATAAGCAGATAAGGTCTGGAGATTAATAGAATGAATGAACAGAATGAAACGAATGACTAGAAATTCATTAATAAATGAATTTAATGAATAGAGAATTTCATCTTGACATGTTTAGACTGTGACATTTCTGCCTTCCTTGAGGACCGACCACAGCAGGTGGAGCCCAGTAGGTGTCAGTCCAGCCAAGGCTTCCTGAGTACAGCTGTGAATGAACCTCTGCTGCCCTCCTGCCCCTTCCTTCCCATCAGTGAAACCTGGCTGGCATCATTTCCCCAGATGTCACAGAGACACAGCCAGCACATCACAGGTTCCCTTGTCCCTCCTTTTAATTTATTAACTTTTACTAAATGTCTGCATCGTTGACCTTTCCTTTCCCTGGGTGCTCACCTACCCTGGCTGGCAGTGTTTGCAGGGGATTAGCATTTGCCATCAAGCACTGGGATGGAAAAGCACAAGTCCAGGCATTGGGAGCTGCCCCGAGGAGAAGAATTTGGGAGCTCCACATGACCCGAGCTGGCCCAGAACCTCCCCTGCCCCATGCCCTGGGCTGAGCCCCAGTGTGGGCAGCAGGGGAGGGGAAATTCTGCCCCACTCAGGTGAGACCCCACCTGCAGAGCTGCCCCCAGATCTGGGGAACATCAGGAGGATGTGGAGCTGCTGGAGAGAGTCCAGAGGAGGCTGAGGAGATGCCCCGTGGCTGGAGCCCCTCTGGGCCAGGCTGGGAGAGCTGGAGGTGCTCACCTGGAGAGGAGAAGCTCCAGAGAGAGCTCAGAGCCCCTTCCAGGGCCTGAAGGGGCTCCAGGAGAGCTGCAGAGGGACTGGGGACAAGGCCTGGAGGGACAGGACACAGGGAATGGCTCCCACTGCCAGAAGGCAGGAGGGGTTGGGCTGGAATTCCCAGAGCAGCTGTGGCTGCCCCTGGATCCCTGGCAGTGCCCAAGGCCAGGTTGGACACTGGGACTTGGAGCAGCCTGGGACAGTGGAAGGTGTCCCTGCCCATGGCAGGGGGGAGAATGAGGTGAGATTTAAGGTCTTTGCCACCCAAACCATTCTGTGATCCCTTTGTTAGTTGTCAGCACGGTGCTGTTTGTTGCCTTGTGTGAAACACTAGAGAGGACAATGAACTTTCCTGTACTGGGATGTGTTTTAGGAAGTGAAGAATGTTCATTGTGCAAGAGTTGAGGTGGAAAAGGAGTTCTGTCATTAGAAAAAAATGTGTTGGAGCTTGAGAGCTTTGTTGTTTTATCACAAACATTTAAGTCAGATGTTTCCCCTCTTTTCATCAGCGACTCCAAGTGTGCATACTGATTATCCTGTATTTGCAAGTCAGAGTTGTAAATTGCTGTATTCAGCTGGGGCCGTTTTACCATCTGAAAGAAATAATTAAAGCTTTCTTTCTCTTGCTTAAGATTTAAACATGTATTTAAAGATGAGATCATGGGTTCATGGTGGTCAGAGTTTCTTTCTATATTTGTGTGGGGTGGCCTCAGAAATGTGTGTCCGAGGGTCTGGTGTGCTCTGTTTCTTTTAATGATATATTTGTTTGGGGAAAGATGGTTATTCCAGCCTCTGTCTTTGCCTGGTTCCATCCTCCCAGCCCCAGTGCAGCGGGAGCTGTGCCCACCCCAGTGTGCAGATCAACCATATGTGCCTCTTATTTATAGCTCATGCGTGAAGGGAGCTATTCCAAAGTGGTAATTTCTCTTCTGGTGGTGGCACATAAATACAAGTGTGTGTGAGCAGCTCCTTCTTCCTGAACGAGGATGTGACACATCCCAGTCACCCTGCTCGGGAACGCTCCAGTCCAGACAGACTGGGAGGCTCTGTCTGGTGCTTCAGACACTCAAGAGCTCAATTAATTTATAGATGATAATTTGTTTTCAGCTCCTGCAGATACAGATGCCACCTTTACTCAGCCTCTCTTGAGTCATTCTGTCTCCAACTGCATTGGAGAGGGACTATTTACAAGGACATGGAGGGACAGGACAAGGGGGAATGGCTTCAAACTGACAAAGAGTAGGTTTAGACTGTATAAAATTTTCCCCTGGCACAGAGAAGCTGTGGCTGGCCCATCCCTGGAAGTCCAAGGCCAGGCTGGATGGGGCTTGGAGCAGCCTGGGACAGTGGAAGTGAGACTGGATGGGTTTAAAGTCCTTCCCAACCCCAAAAGGTCTGTGATTTTATGGAGCTCCATTTCTGTAATTTGTTGGGAAAATGGCATATCCTACCTGCACTATAAATGCAGCTGTGCAATATTTTCCAACCGTGCTGTACAGCTTGTGCCACCTTAAAACAAGTTTCCTTCCAGCTGCCTTTGTTTTCTGTGTGGGTAATTTCATAAAGTCACTGAGCGCAAGGAATGAAAGACTGGCTTTAAAACGAAAACAAGAACACGAGTTGTGGAAGCCCAGAGTGGTTTGGGATGGGAGGACCTTAAAGCTCATCTTGATCCAGCCCCTGCCGTGGGCAGGGACACCTTCCAAAGGTCAGGTTGCTCCAAGCCCCATCCAGCCTGGCCTTGGACGTTTGCAGGGATGGGGAGTCACAGCCGCTCTGGGCAGATGATACAATAGGTGTTCCATCAACACGGATGTTACATTCTGGAGTTATTGCCTCCTTTATAATTTATCTTATCTGGCCGTTATTAGTGCTGTGGGTGCATGGGTTGTGGTTGGTGTCCGTGTGAACTGCTGGCCGTGCCCTGCTGGGGTTTCTCCGGGAGCCGGCAGTGATTCAGCAGGGAAGCATGCCAGGCCGGCACGGACAGCTGAACCGGCCGTGCTCCCGCACACGTACAGACAGCACGGGCACGGCTGGGACAAAGGGAGGCTAACTGCTCCTAACCAATCCCACCTATAAAATACTCTGTAAACAAACAATAGCTGCCTCTAGTGCGGTATCACAGCACGGCTTGGCTTGGGAAGGGACCTTAAAACTCATCTCATTCCACCACCCTGCCACGGGCAGGGACACCAGGTTGCTCCAAGCCCCGTCCAACCTAGCCTTGAGCACTTTCCGGGCTGGGGCAGGCACAGCCTCTCCGGGAAACCTGTTCCACTCCACGCTCGCTTTTCCGGAGTGTGTCACCGCCGGGAGCACAGCCCCGATCGGGGCAGCGCCGTGCCAGGGGCTGCGTGTGGGTGCACCAAGTGAGTCAGGGTGACTTTGTTCCGGGACGGGCTCCCTGTTTGTCTCTTACTCATTAATTACCGCGGCTGGAGCCGCTCGCACCGGGAGCTCGGCGGCGCGGGGAGGCTCAGGGTGCCGTGCTTGCCTTCCGTGAGGACGGTGTGTTCCTCCGTGCTGCGTGACGGGAGCGCCCGGGCTGACACGGCTCGGTCCCGGCGTGTTCCCGGCCCGGCCCCGGCTCGCGTGCGAGCCCCACGCACGCAGCGCCGTGCTCGGGGACATCGCTCCCTCCCTGCCGGCCCGAAACGAAACGCTCGGTGCGTGATAAATGAAACGCGAAGGGGCCTCTTGTCCTATCGCTCTTGGGAACGGCCTCGGGCGGCGCTTTCGGTTNGGGCGGCAGAGCGAGCAGGAGGAGCCGGGCGAGGCAGGAGGGATGCGCGGGCAGGCGCGGCCCTCGGTGCGGACACGGCGGTGCTGACCCCGCACCGGCCGCGGTCACGGCGTCCCGGCACCGCCCGCCGCGTTTGTTACATCTCCCCCCACCAGAAAAGTGATTTCGCTCTGGAGTTACCGTGGATTTGGGTCAGAACGCGGGAGCAGCGCCGAGGGAGCCCGCGCCGGTAGGTCCCAGCTGCGCTGGGCTGGCTGCCCGGCAGCTCCGCCGTGCTCAGGTTCTGTCTCTGGGCTGCCGCTTCCATTGTTCGTTGTTGAAACGTGTCTTAAGGCCAGCGGAGCGGCTTTCCTCGCAGAGGAGGTGCGGCTCGCGTGCGATGGCGAGCGCTCGGGGAGCGAACCCCCCGGCGAGACGGCGGCGGCTGCGGGAGCATCGCTGCGGGACCGCTCCTGCCGGCTGCAGCACGGGAGCGCCGGCAGAGCCCGAGCCTCGTCCTTCCTGCTGCTTTATTTTTAGAGCCCTTGGGGGATCCGGCTCTGCTCGCTAAGGCACTTCTGTAAAAATAGCAGCCAAACTTAAATGCTGGTCGAGTGAGGAATATGAATGTTGAAATGGCAGCAAAGGTATGGCTGAAGGAGATCAGAAGTCACTTGCTCAGCACCTTGGCGCTGCAGGGTCCTTGAGCCCTGGCGGATCCTCTCGCTCCTCGCCAGGGCAGTGAGACCTGGGCTGGAAGAACGGGAACATCTCATTCTCTTCGGAGTCGAGGATTTTTAAACCTTTGGAGTTACCTGAAGGTGCCTTTGGTGGTTTGGAGGAATTGCCCGGTGTCTGTGGAAGAATAACAGATACACCGATGACTTTGGGGTTAACTGCCAAACAGATACACCAGTTGCTTTAAATTTAATCTAAAAATGGGAAAATTGGAGAGGCACAACTTTTTTTTTTCTTTTTCCTGGCAATTCTGATGTGCTGTTTCCCAGGGAAATGGAAAAGCCTTATAAATGAATGTTCCAAAATACGGAAGGCTCAATGAGAAATTTTCCAGAGCAAATCATCAGTAGTAAGAAATTATTGCCAAATTTTCTCTGTTTTTTGGGATTTTGTTTTGAAGTGAGGAGTAACTTTGCTCGGAATGCATTTATCCAGGAAGTAATCCTTAATGTGCTCCACTCTGAGCGTTGAGCCTGCATGCGAGATTGAAGAAGGTTTAATTAAATGTAATCAAATATTACAGGATTCCTGATTAAAAGGCATAGCACTTTTGGTGACGTACGAGACACACTGCTTATTTGTGCTTTAAAATAATACAATTCTGCAGCTTGCAAGGAATGCCTTTCTCGCTTCCTGAGTAACGATCACCCTTGTGTTTGCTTCCCTGCCCAGTTCTAATTCCTGGTGCCCAGCGTGGCGAGAGGAGCGCGGTGTGTCACCGCCGGCTGCCACGGGGCAGGGACGGGCGGGGAGCTCTGCGTTCCTGGGAGCCCGGCAGGGTGGCACGGTGGCCCCCGCCGCGGTCCGTGGGAAGTTTGCCGTGGCTCTCCGCAGCCAGCGGTTCCCGGCGCTGCTGCCGGGCTGTGGGAGGTGACACGAGGGAGGACACATGCCACTGGGATGGGAATGTGTAGGTTTGCTCCTCCGGTGGGAGAGGAAATGGTGCAGGAATGTCTGAAATGCGGGGGGGGACGTGTCTCATGCTCCTCAGGTCTGTGTGTGAGGGAGGCACAGAAATCAGCGCTGTCATGTTCTCTTCTGTGGGATAGAACGAGCCCAAGTGCTCTTGTTTGTTGAACATCCTGACAGGGAGGAGGCGTCGGACCATCCCCCTTTCCTGCCCACCCTCGGGGGACTGTGCGTGCGTGCCGGAGTGTCTCAGAGCCTGCATGTGCGGGGAGAGGAGGAGTGTGGGTTTGGGATTAATTAGCCTGAGTTTAGCTCTTTTCATGCTTTACGTGCCTAAGGGCTACCCGCAGTCACAGCGAGGGGAGGAGTTTGCTGTTGCTGGCTCAAAATCCTCTCCAGGGGTGATCTTGTTCGTGTCAACCATGAGCAATTATAGAGATTAACTGTCTTGTTTTCCTTTCTGCCCTAGGTTGATTCCTGGGAGGCTCTGGGACATTTGAAAGTGATTTGGAGAGAGCAAAGTCTGTGTCCGATGGACACCGAGCCCCAGCCGGCGTGCGTGGTGCCCCAGGCTCCCTGCCCAGGAATGAAGTGCTCTCCTGCAGAGGACTTTTCTCCCCAGGTGAGGCTGGCTGAAAAGATCCCCCCAGTGAAGCCTTGCTTCAAGAAGAAGCAGCAAGTGCAGAAGAGACTGGACACACAAACTCTGCGGGCTTTGCGGCCCATCTTTACCAGCCTGCTGGGGGCTGGGGCCTTGGATAGGGTCTTTGTGCCCCGAGGCCAGCGTGGTGGCCACGGGGATTTATGTGAACCTGCTGTGAAAAAGACTCTGGACCTCGGTACCTCTTGCCCCCAGACAGAAAATAATGTGACTGTGCTGATGCCAACAGCTCCAGATGTGCAGGGAGCTCGTCCTTCCCCCGGGCATCCTGAGCAGGACATGCAGTCAGGAGAGCAGGGTTTCTCCCCAGAAACTCCTGGAACTGCTGCTGATAATGGTAATGAATCATTCCAGGATCATCCTTTGCACCCAAGTGCTGGTGATGGTGCAGCTTGTCCTTTGTTCCCTGACAAGGTTCTGGAAAGCTACACATCTGGCTTACTCCAGGAGAACAGCTGTCCAATGCAATACAACTTGACCCCAAGCAATAAATTCAGTGCTGGGATATTCCAGGATAAAAGTGAAGAAGCTTCCCTTGACCTGGTGTTTGAGCTCCTGAACCAGCTGCAGTATCACACCCACCAGGAGGACGGGATTGAAATCTGTGTGGATTTTCTCCAGGGCACTTGTGTTTATGGCAGTGATTGTCCCAAGCATCACACAGTGTTACCCTACCACTGGCAAGTGAGGAGGACAGCAACCCAGAGGTGGCAAAGTGTGACCAACGATTCCCAGGAGCACCTGGAAAGGCTTTACTGCAATCCTGACAATGACAAGATCAAAGTCAAGTATCGGTAGGTAACTGAATTTACTCTGCTGGGAAGGGTGCAGAAATATAACAGGATGTGCCTTTTTTTCCCTGATACTTGTATCCAAGTGTGTTATAAACCCTGGGATGATATTTCTTGATTTATATCCAACAAATTTAACTGGACAAAAAAATTTTGTACACTTGTAAAACTGTTATTTAGCATCTGGAATGTGTTCTTTGAAGCTGCAGGACTTGGAGTGTGTGAAATAAGAAAACTTCAGCTCTGTAGGAATTCAGAGGCTGTTGTGGAATGCTGAGCTTGTTCTTGGCATTCCTAATTAGTTTTTCCTCTGTGTTGGACAAAGTGGCAGCATGAAAGCCTTGGCAGCGCTGGGGACAGGGATGACAGAGCAGTTGCTCCGTGTCACTGTGAGCACAGCCTGGCTGTGCACTCCCAGCACAGTCTGCATCATTCCATCCCAAACAGCTGAGCCAGAGGGGAGCTCTGCAGAGTCCTTGGGAGGTGTCCTATCACTGTTAGCAAATGGAGATGTTTCAGCTAATTCCTGTGAGCAGCCTGAGCCACACGGGCAGAAATGCTGATCACCTCCACCATTAAAGCAGCTATTGAAGTTATTGTTTTCTCTGTACAGAGTTGTGTTTATTGACTCATTTTCTAAAATTAGCCAACAGCTGTTAGGTTGATGTGGTTGTGTGACCTGTTTGGGCTCCTGCACCCTGAGAGCTAAAACTTCTTCAGCTTCTCCCCTGCAGGTTCCAGTTTGAGGAGCAGTGGGGAAGAGTGATGTTTGCAGGGTGCAGTTAGTGCAGGGTGCACACTGGTGTGGTGTTTTGGTTTTTATTTTTTTTTTTTTTGGAGGAAGTGTGTGGTGCACGTTGTGGCAGGGCAGATAAGAGAGGAGAAGTTTGCCAGGCTGGTGCAAGTCCAGTTCAAAGTGACATTTCTGGAGTGAAACTTCACACTGCCTTTGCCACCTGAATCCTTGGGGGCTCTGCTCACTGCCTCTTCTTCCTTTCAGTTCCTGAAGGAAGTATATTCCTGCTTTCTCAATATTGTGTTTTCATTTATTAAGCTGAGATTTCTCATTTGGCACTAGACCAAATCTAGTGCTTAAAGTCAGCATTAGTCTTTATTTCACTTAATTTGATGTTGGATTAGACACTGAATTCAACCTTTGTCATAGACTCAGACTGGTTTGGGTTGGAAGGGACCTTAAAGATCACACAGTGCCACCCCTGCCATGGGCAGGGACACCTTCCACTGTCCCAGGCAGCTCCAAGCCCCATCCAACCTGACCTTGGGCACTTCCAGGGATCCAAGGGCAGCCACAGCTGCTCTGGGCAACCTATGCCAGGGCCTTTTTAGTGATGGCAATATCAGAATATGGATGCCCCCCATTGAAAATGAAGTAGGATATGTAGTAGGGAACAACTATATTTTATAGAATTGTCTTGAAGAAATATGCCAGTCTAATAAAAATTGAAAAATCATCTAAGTGCATAGCAGATAAAATTTGCTGTATTTTACAACAGAGGAACTTCTATTTCCCAGGTGTTAGAAATGATTTCTGAAAACCAAACAGCACAGCCAGAGACAAGCCCATTACATGATTTAACTTTGAGCTCTGTGCAAATGAGCAAATGGTTTTCTTTTAGAAGTTGTGTCACCAAATCCATCCATGCACATGAGCTCTGTGTCCTAGAGGATGGACTTGGGAATGATTAATGGTAAAGGACACGGTGTTTGGTCATGGCTTAGTCACCCCCAGGCTGGGACTGTGCAGTGACATCTCCCTTGCACTGCCTGTGCAGATCCCAGCCTGGTGGGACATGGCTTTCTGCCTGTCTGACCCAGCTGGGGACAGGGTGGCAGGTGTGTGCCAGACACAGGACGTCCCCTGAGCGTGAGGGAAGGGACAGGAGCAGCGTGGGCTGGGGACAGCTGGGTGGGACACTGCCCTCAGAGCCTGGGGACACAGACCTGGCCTTGCTGGGCTGAGTGGGTTCTGCCAAACTGCAGATTTACACTGGATGTTGGGGAGAAGTTCCTCCCTGGAGGGTGGGCAGGCCCTGGCACAGGGTGCCCAGAGCAGCTGGGGCTGCCCTTGGATCCCTGGCAGTGCCCAAGGCCAGGCTGGACAGGGCTTGGCGCCCCTGGGACAGTGGGAGGTGTCCCTGCCATGGCAGGGGGGGAATCAGCTGATCTTTAAGATCCCTTCCAACCTTTGAAGAGCCTCACGGCTGGATAAGTGTCAGTGAGACCTTTGAAGTGAAGCTCTATTTAAGACCAGAGCTTCTGATTTCAAACTTTGAGTCTGATCCTCCTTGGAACTGTGACTTGCCAAGGTTTTAAGCCAGGTTTTGAGGTGGGAGGTCAGTGTTTTAGTGTGCATCATCACCAACTTCTCCTTATGCAACATCACCTTGTGAGGAGAGCCGGCCAAGGTGTGGGGAGCCCCAGCTCCCTGGTGGTCAGTCAGGCTGGTGCCAGTGTCCCTGTGCCCAGTGTCCCTGTGCAGTGTCCCCTGGCAGCTGGGGAGCCAGGAGCTGTGAACGTGCCCCGCCAGCGCCGCGTCCCATGGTTCCAGCATTATTTGTTAAAGCCATTAATCTCCCGTGGTCAGACGAGCTTTGCAGGCCTGTCTGCTCCCTGGCAGCCAGAGGAAACGCCTGCTCAGCACTCTGCCTGCCCAGCCAGGCTGCTGTTTGTCCTGCTCGCTGTCCCACACGCTCTGGGGGTGTGGTGAGTGGGGATTGGAATGATCCTGGCACCGGCGCTGCCCCCAGGGAGCTGGGCCCTTCCAGAAAGTGTTGGCCATCAGCTCAATTAGGGAATGAGCTCTAAATTAGAGTGTTCTTCAAAGAGCTATTTATATAAACCTTCCTTCCTCTTAATTATTGGGATGAGTAATGATGCAGATAAGTTATTGAGATGAGTAATGTAAAATACACATTAAGTTGTTGCCTCTCACCTAAGGGAATGTGATCTCAGAGGAGTGGTAAACCTTGTTTAGTTACTTTGTAATGCAACTCCTTCAGCTGCTTCTTGCAGTTTGGCCTCAAACTAGTATCATAAATTACTTACCTTTTTTTAATGTTCTTGAGTCTGCCAAGTATGTAGAGCCACATACCAAGCTATCTAAACAAATGGGGGAACATCAACTTAAACAGGTTAAAGTACTTAGAAGCACTCAGTTTTCTTCATAGATCTGAGGAGAGGTGCTGGAGAAGTTCCAGCTTTCAGCAAAGAGAGAGCAGTGCCAAGTGCTGCTTTCCAGCAGGAGATGCCCACGTTGGGATATTTTAAGATGCTCTTTGCTAAGAGGAAATACTTGGCTGAGGAGCTGAGCAGGTTTCCCCACACACACACACCTGTCCTGTCATGCACACATTGCTTTTCAAAACAAGCAGCAGCATTAGAGATTACAGGAGGATTTGTTTAAAACAACTCTGCAGTTCCTGACCCATCAGTTCCCTGTGGTTTGGCTGAAAATTCCACTCTTCCTCCTGGCAAAAAGGGCTTCCTGACACAGCAGCTTCTTGCTGTTGCTTTGATTTCTTTCCTTTTTCTTTCTTTTTTCCCGTAATTTCTGTAAGTTCTATGGAATGGCTCCTTGTAGCTAGGAGAGAGGCCACAGTGGAATGGCTGCAGCGAGGGAGAAGCAGGTGGCTCTGCAGTGGGACGTGTCCTCTGGGAGCTGTCCTCCCTGTGCTCACTCCTGGCCCTTGGGTGAAGTCAGTAAATGACAGGACAGGAGGAAACTCAAGCTGTCCTGGGCTGGTTCAGCTCGGATATCAGCAGGAATTTCTCCATGGAAAGGGTGGCCAGGCACAGGAAGGTCTGTCCAGGGAGGTTGGGAGTGCCCATCCCTGGAGGTGTCCGAGGAATGACGGAACGTGGCACTCGCTGCTCTGGGCTGGGACAGGGTTGGACTCGGTGTTCTTGGAGGGCTTTTCCAACCTCACTGATTCCGTGGCTCTGTAAATACAGAGTGTTCCACTTATCAGGGGGCATGTAAGGGACTGGGAAGGAGAGGCATGGACACAGCAAATGTACAGGAAACTGGTTTTCCTTCATTCCTCTGTGTGTGGGATGGCTGCTTCTCTGGTGCTGACAGAATGTGCTTGACGTGTTAAAATCATACAAGCACAGTAGAGGCATTTCAGGATGGAATCATGGAATCACAGAGTGCTTTGGCTTGGAAAAGACCTCAAATCCCATCCAGTGCCAGCCCTGCCCTGGCAAGGACACCTTCCACTGTCCCAGGCTGCTCCCAGCCCTGTCCAGCCTGGCCTGGGACACTGCCAGGGGTGGGGCAGAGCCACAGCCTCTCGGGCAGCAGTTGTCTGGGGAGTTCTGCAGGTCCCTGGCCCATCAAACAGTTAAATTTCAGAAGATTTCTGTGTGATCCACACGGTGCCACAGTGTGTGAGATAAGGCATGTGTTAGTGATAACAGGGAGATGGGAAACCAGCTGAGAGTCCCTGTGCCTGAGTTTGGGGGAGGTTCTTGGCTATCCCCTCTGAGTGGCTGGGAGCTGCTTTTCATTCCTTTCCAAGGAATGCAAGGCAGAGCCTCGAATGAAACTCCCGTGAAGTGATTTTGGAAGTGTTTGCTTTGTGCTGTGTGGGTTCCTTTTTGCTGCACTTTGCAGCACCATTTCCATATGAAATGGAACTAATTGGCTTCTAGCTGTACAAAGGCAGGGAGGCCCTGAGCTGTGAGGAGGCAGCAATCCCTGCCATCCCTGCCATCCCTGCTCTCCTTTCCTGTCAATAAACACATTGCACTTTGGGGAGCAGCTGTCACCTGGCTGCAGGCTGAGGTCAGGCTGCTCCTGGCACTCAAGCAGCCCCTCCTGAAACAAAGATCAGGGGTTGCTCTCAGGAGCTGCTCCCAGGTAGGGCAGCAGGCACAGGGCTGTGACAGGACTGCCCATGCCAGGACCCAGGGGACACCAGGGGGCTGTGACAATGCTTTGCTCAGCAGGAGCAGGGATCCTGAAGTTCCTTCCTGCTGCGTACTCGGAGTTGGTGAAATCAGGAGGGATTTGAGCTGAGGAATAATTGGGAATCTGATTCTTGTAGTCACGTGTACACAGGAATGTTTTTTTTTAGGGAAGTTGGTTTTGGAAGGTGTGATGGGGAACATTCATTTTTGGAAAAGCCTGGAATGACAGGACAAGGGGAATGAATTTCCACTGCCAGAAGGCAGAGGTAGGTGGGACGTTGGAAAGGAATTCCTCCCTGTGAGGGTGGGCAGGCCCTGGCACAGGGTGCCCAGAGCAGCTGTGGCTGCCCCTGGATCCCTGGCAGTGCCCAAGGTCAGGCTGGAGCAGCCTTGGACAGTGGAAAATGTCCTGCCTGTGGCACCGGGTGAGCTTTAGGATCCCTGCCTGTACCAGCTGTGCAGCCACTCAGAGCTGTGCTTGTGCTCCTCTGAAACATAAATAGTTTAGGTTGGAAAGGACCCTAAAGGTCATCGAGTCCCACCCCTGCCAGGAGCATCTTTTACTGATTTAAGAATGAAACAAACAAAGCAACCCCTCCCAAACACATCCACATCCCGAGCAGCTCCGAGCCCAGCAAGCACAGGGACACTCTGTGCTGCCCTGCAAACACCAGGTGCAGCTGGGCTTGGAATTAGGAAATAGGGTGCCTGTGCAATCCCTGGGAGAGGGGGATGTGTTCAGCACCCTCATTGCTGTGGAGTTTGAGAACTTAGCCGTGCCTACACCCCAGGACCTGGTGTTCAGGAGTGGCCAGGAGTGAGTTCTTGGGAAGAACAAACAACTTCTGGTACAGTCTCTGCTCCTCCAGCAGCCCTGCCTCAAGGACTTCCTGATCCAGAGCTGGGGGGGTTACTTTTATTGTTATTATTATTATTATTGTTTTTATTTTCCCTGCCAGGCATTCATCTAAGCTGTATATGTACACACACACACGTACATATATGGGCCAGTTTGTCAGCAGTTGTTTCAGGTTTCCAAGCTGGCCCCTCTGGTTGTGAAAATTCCAGAAGATTGCTTTTGCAAGCACCCCAGTCACCACCTGTAAAGGCAGGGAAAAACAGTCTTTCCAACCTTTAAAAAATAAACACAGGAAAAGCAGTGAAGTCACTACTTTTGGGTTCTTCTGTCCCCTGAGAATGGAGCCTTTAAGCTGAGAGGGAAATGTGTCTGCAGCACCTTTCCCCAGCCTGAGCTGTCACCTCCCACGTGGCCCACGGTCACCACAGAGAGCAGCAGCATGACTTGATGAGAGGGCAAATGCAGTAAAATCTGAAACTCACGTGCTGCCCTGGCACTGATACCCCTCTCTGGGGTTTGGATTGAGGAGGCACTGATAAGATCAGGCTCAGACAGGTTCTTTGTGCTCCTGCCCTGCTGCAGAGTTCCTGAATGCCTGGCACAGCCTAGCAGCCCAGTCCTGGTCACTGCTGTGTTGGGAAGAGCTGCTGCTGAGCATCCTTGGGAGTGTTCCCTGGCCTTTTCCTCCTGCTGTGCCTTTCCATGGGGGCACATTTGGCTCTGCTGTCTGAGCTCTGCTGTTGCTATTTCAGTACCTGTGCTTCCAAATTAAACTCTTGGTTGGGTGCCCAGCCCTGGCAGAGGCTGCCTGGTGGAGTCCCCATCCCTGGAGGGGTTTAACAGCCCTGGGCATGTGGCACTTGGGGACGTGGGTCAGTGGTGGCCTTGGCAACGCTGGGGGAATGGTTGGGCTTGATGGTCTGGGGGAGCTTTTCCAATTTAACCAAATCTGTGATTTCCATGATCTTTTGAAGCCAATATCCTTTAAGTGACGTTTGGTTTCATACAGGAGTTTAAACACTCAGCCCCCCACCCAAAGCTGGGCTCATCAGTGGGACAGTCCTTCCCCTGCAGCTTCCATCAAGTGCACAAACGAGACAAGATCTCACTGCCTTGGTGTCAGCAGGAAGTGCCAGTGCCTGCCTTGCCTCTGCAGTGGCTGAGCTCAGCGTGGCTCCCCCAGCCCTGAGCACAAAAGCTTCTCGTGCCTCTTGGGCTCTTTGAAGCCCCTGAGGTCCCGGCAGGTTGTTGCTGGTGCAGGGAGGAACTGGTTGAGTCAGAGAGAGAAGATGAGCAGTTTCAGCAGGGCAGGAGGTGGGGTGAGAGCCGTGCTGAGTGTCACAGCTGTTCTGCTGGGAGCAGCTTTCATTTCCTGCTGGGCCCTGCTGCTCGCAGCGTTTCTGTTTTTCTGAACCTGTTTGCGGGAACTGCTGACACGTCCCCGAACTCGGAGAGCAGCAAACCACACGTCTTCTCAGAGCCCTCACAAACTGATTTCTCTACTCATCCATTGGTCCATGATATCTAGAGAGTGTTTGTCCTGCTGAAGGGAAACAGCCCGGGGGGTTCATGGATTGGGCTGGAGTTCTGCAGAAGGATGGAAGGAAGAGCCCAAATATCCTTGCTGCACCAATCTGAAAAAATCTATCAATGTTAAAACTTGCCAGTCAAGGAACCTGCTCAGTCCTGTCCTGCAAAGTTTACACCTTCTGTTATTTATTACATTTAGGGAACAGAGAAAATGAAACTTACTCATGAGGTCACGTTCTGCTGTTGAGAGCTCATGGAGTTTTATTTTGAATTGTGGTGTTCTACAGCACCAAATTTGGGTTGTGTGCCCTGTTCTTGTGAGAGTTCAACGTGCTCACTCACTCTGTGCAAACAGTTCCACTGAACTGCTTCCTTTTATAAATAGAGACCTTTATTTGGTGAGTTGGTGAGGAGAAATTCTTCAGAAATGTGTTCTCACCTCTCGAGTCCCTGTGGGGCCTTTAACAAGGGCACTTAGTGCCTGGACAAGGGGAATGGCTTTAAACTGCCAGAGGGCAGGGATGGATGGGATATTGGGAATAAGGAATTGTTCCCTGGGAGGGTGGGCAGGCCCTGCACAGGGTGCCCAGAGCAGCTGGGGCTGCCCCTGGATCCCTGGCAGTGCCCAAGGCCAGGCTGGACACTGGGGCTGGGAGCAGCCTGGGACAGTGGGAGGGGTCCCAGGGGTGGCACTGGATGGGATTTAATGGCCCTCCCAACCCAAACCATTCCAGGATTCTACACCTCAGACAGCTGCTGGGTTTGAGGTTTTGTCCCTCTGTGCTGAAACCCATGTGTTTAATGGCATACAAAAGGTGAGAATTGTCTGTTTCTCCCATTTTCCCCAGGGGCCAGGAGTGCTGGGTGGATCTGAACCTCATGAAGTTGTATGAAAGTGCAGAGTTCGACCAAATGCGGCGCCTGTCCACAGCCTCCTGCCCCAGCTCCAGCTCCCACTGCTACACGGTGTGGAAGTACTTCTGCAGGGACCACTTTGGCTGGAGAGAGTACTCGGAGGTATGGCCCCTTCCCAGCCCTGCTGCTGGGCTGAGCCCCAGACTGCATGCAGCACACACTGAATACCTCTGCAGGCACTCAGGGGGGGGATCTGAGTTCCTGTGAGGATGAGGAGAGTCACTGTTGGACTGAGCAAGCAGTGAAGGGACAGCTCTGCTGGCCTGGGTTGTGGTTCTGTGATCCTGTGACCTGAATTACCCTGAAAGCATCAGAGACACGAGGGCTGGCCAGACTGTCCCACTGGGGAGCAAACCAGCTTGTGGCACTACCAAGGAAGCCCTTCTGGAGCCTGGTTTGGTTTTATGACAGTGGGACAGTTTCTGCAGCCTTCAGAACAGCACCTCCATTTACCTTGGCAGTTTTTAATTGATTTCCCTGTTCCCAGAGCTCTGCTGAGGCAGGACATGCACTGCCCCAGCTGTGGGGTGCAGCCCTTGGGCTGATGTTTGGAGTGAAACTTCATCAGTGCTGCCAGTCCCAGAAATAATTCCTGAGTGTAAGAACTGCAGAGAGTTGGGCAGAAATACCACAAATAACACGGTGAGGGTGTTTGAGCTGCAAGGATAACTGGGTTTGGGAGGGAGAAGAGGAATATGAATTTTGGACCGTGTGGTTTCTCATGTGTGCATTTCCCTTCCCTGTTTTTCCCCTGTTTTTCCCCCTGTTTCTCTGCCCCTTTTCTCCCCTGTTTCCCCCTGGTTTTTCCCTGGTTTTCCCCCATTTT
>VXBC01008932.1:325330-345050 GCA_013399945.1 Ploceus nigricollis | reverse complement strand
CCATTTCCCCCCCCATTTCCCCCCGTTTCCCTGTGCAGCCCGTGGTGAGGCTGATCGAGGAGGCGAGCTGCCGCGGGCTGCGCGAGGTGCGCTTCATCACCTGGCACAACCAGTACATCCTCAACATCAAGGATGGCTTCCAGCAGAACTCCTGCTTCCGCAGGGAGATCAAGAGGAGGCCCCTGCTGCGCTCCTGCCTGCTGCTCATGCCCTTCCTGCAGTGAGTATCCCCAAAATGGGCCATTCCCACTGCTCTCCACGTGGGGCTGTATGGGAGAGTTGTGTTCCTGGGCTGTGACAGGGAGCAGGCACTGTTGGGTGGGAAATGGGAAGGAGAACCCAAAATCTGGGTCGTGCTGGCAACTCCTGCCACTTTCCAAAGGAATGTTTGTCTGAGGAGCTCCTTGTTTAAGTTTGTAATGTACCTTGTGGATGCTGGAACGTCAGGTTTGCCAAATTCCTGTCCATTTTCCAGCATCCTGGGCTGTGGGAGGTGTCCCTGCCTTGGCAGGGGGTGGCACTGGATGGGGTTGGAGGTCCTGCCAGCCCAAACCATCCCGTGCTGGTTTAATGGGAGCACTGGGTGTGCTCACAGAGCCCTCACCCCTCTGGGGTTTG
The DNA here is from genome assembly GCA_013399945.1 of Ploceus nigricollis. Taxonomy (NCBI): domain Eukaryota; kingdom Metazoa; phylum Chordata; class Aves; order Passeriformes; family Ploceidae; genus Ploceus; species Ploceus nigricollis. The sequence goes on along the minus strand of VXBC01008932.1, from coordinate 344,432 downwards.
GTCACAGCCTCAGCACACGTGGGCTGGGAGGTGTTTTTAGATAGGGTTTGACAGGAAGGAAAGCCCAGGTTATTGGAGAGAAACTGGGGGGTGCCAGTAAAACACCAAGAGTGGCCTTGCTGGTTTGAGCAGTCCTGCTTCTCATCCTAATGAAAAATGAGGATTTCAGGGCTCCTCCTTGTGCTTTGCTGCCTGGGACTATCTTATCACAGTGATCTGCTAAAATTATGCAATTCCCAATTAATTCCCAGCTAATTTTGTTGGACCTTGAGGGCTCTACACTCATGAGGGATTGACCAAAACTGTCTGTGCCAGCTACAAAACCTACAGACTAAACTCTGAGATTCTGTTCTGCACCAAACTTCATTCTGATTTTTTTTATCCAAAGACCTTGTAAAGCTCACTTTAAAACATGGATTCTTGGCAAGAACAAGAGTATTTTAAATATTTATGGGATCTATCCTTCAGGAGTCAGTGTTGTCTCCACTTCCCACATGATGCTACCTGAGAGTTGTTCTTTCCCTCACCTCCCACCTGCTTAAATCTCTTCTAGAATTGGAAAAGAATCCTTGAATAGGAATGAAAAATGTTGACTTTTTAATGGCTTCCCCTGTAGAATAAATAACATAAATATTTTACACCAGTCAGAAGAACTGAACAAAGTACACCAAAGGATTGCAGGATTTTTATTGGATTTGATTCTTCCTCATTAATCCAGCACTTACTGGCAATCTCTGCTTGCTCTTCAGTCCAGTGTGAGTGATGAGGCCCTACCCGAATATTTTTTTACCCATTTGCCCATCAAAGAGGAAAACCAAATGAAAAACAAATGCCCACTTTGGTATTTGACTGCTATTTTAATAGTAATTTGTAGAACAAATTTCTGGGTTTCTGCTCAACTATTAATAACCTGAGAAGAACTTGGAGTTAAGTCAAATCCATGCAAATGAAGGGAATCCTGGCCTTGGCCTCGAGCAGGAGGGAACAGCCAGTGAACACTCAGAGAGTGTTTCTGCACTGAAAAGTGGGAGGGCGGTCACAGCTTTCCATGTGTTGATTTAAAAATAGACCTTTTTCCACTAAACTCCCCCTCCCAACGCTTTTCCTTGGGTTTGGTTTGGTTTCTGGCCATCTGTGGGGTTTGGAGAGCAGCTCCACCCTGGGTCTGGCAGCAGCCAGTGGCTCTCTCCTGCTGCCTGCCCTGGGGCACTGAAGGGTTGGCAGCTTTTCCTTGAGAAATACTTTGGGAAAATCCTCCTTGGTGGACTTTGGAGCTTGCCCCACGTGTTCCTGCAGCTGCAGGAGCTGTGCTGGTGTGAGCCAGGGCCCTGCAGGTGCCTTTCTCCCCCTGGGGCTCTCCCCAAGGGTCCCAGTGTTCCCCTTGGCAGAGGAGGGAGAACCCAGGGAGCAAGGATTTACTCAGCTGAGTAAGGGCTGCTCACTCAGGTGGGATCAGGGGAACATAAACCACAAAGGCCACTTCTCTCAGCTCAGCAGCTTCCAGAGTGGGAGGATTCCAGAGAGCTGCAGGAGGGTGGGAGCAGAGTCCTGCTGGTTCCTTCGCTGGGTTCTTTCCTGGCATCCATGGGGCTTCTTGGCCACAGCTCCTCCCTCAGCCCTGCCTGTTCTCCAGGCAGCATTCCCAGAGGAGGGGCAGGAAAATAACCAGCTGCAAATGCAAATCCACCTCTGGCTGTGTAAAGGGCAGTAAGAATCTTCCTGTTTGGAAGGGGCCTTGAATCCCATCCAGTGCCACCCCCTGCCACAGGCAGACAGTTCCCACTATCCCAGGGTGCTCCTGGCCTTGGACACCTCCATGGCAATCAGAGGCTTTTCAGCCCCGCTGGGGATGAGCTGGGGGTGACTGGAGGCTGCTGAGGGTGTCTGAGCACAACCTTTGTCCATCCCCAGGACCCTGGGTGGCAGCTCTGCCGTGCCCTCCCCGTGCTCCGAGCCTGCCGCCGCACACGACTTGTCCCCAGCTGCTGTCACCTCTCCCAGCTTCTACCCCGAGACCTGGATTGGAATGGATCCAGCTCAGGACTTCATCCAAGTGCCTGTTCTGAAGGAAGACAAGAGCTACAGAACCATTTACAACCTGTTCCACAAGACTGTGCCAGAGACCAAATACAAGATTCTGAAAATCCTGCGAGTGCAGAACCAGTTCCTTTGGGAGAAGTATAAAAGGTAAGAGAATTGCAGTTCTTTAATAATGGATATTCCTAGAGGAGGAATTTTATAAGAGAGCTTTGTATCTCCTCTCACAGCTGAGCTCTTCCAGAGGGTGATACCGTGATGCAAACAGCCTTTCCCCGGCTGACCCGCAGCGAACGCTCACCTTCCCTTCCCATTTTCTTTGCAGGAAAAAGGAATACATGTCCAAGAAGATGTCTGGGCTGGACAGGATCATGAACGAGCGGCACCTGTTCCACGGCACGTCCCAGGACGTGGTGGACGGGATCTGCAAGCACAACTTCGACCCGCGGGTGTGCGGCAAGCACGCCACCATGTTCGGCCAGGGCAGCTACTTCGCCAGGAAGGCCAGCTACTCCCACAACTTCTCCAAGCGCTCCCCCAAGGGCGTGCACTTCATGTTCCTGGCCAAGGTGCTCACGGGCAGGTACACGGTGGGCAACCACACCATGAGGAGGCCGCCGCCCGTGGAGCCCGGCAGCATCACCAGCGACCTCTACGACTCCTGCGTGGACAATTACTTCGAGCCCCAGATCTTTGTCATCTTCAACGACGACCAGAGCTACCCCTACTTCATCATCCAGTATGAAGAGGTCAGCAGCACCGTCTCCATCTGACAGCCTGTGCTGCTCCCTGCTGCAGACTCTCAGCTGGCAGCAGTTTGTGTGGGGGGGATGAAATCTGGACACTTCCTGACTGGTGGAATGACTTGGAAGGAAGGTCACTGAAGTGACCAACTGTGCACTTGCTGGTTGATTCCCTATGTGGAAATTGTACATATTTTTCCATTGTTTATAGTTGGAAATCTGTGCCTTTTGTTATAAAACACTGTTTATTTATGTTAGTAAATATTTCATGTTTCAGAATGTGTCTGTGGGTGTCATTTCAGTCGCTGTAACGCCCTGATCTCAGCATGGCCATTTCTAGGGACTCAGAACCACATTTCATCCCGAGGATATTAAATAAGACATTCCCCCAATCACTTCTTCCTATGATCATATTTCAGAGGGACTGAGGGAGAGATCACAAAACTACCCCCTGCTCATACTTTGCATTATTGAGCAGGACAACACAAATAGATGATTTTCTAAAATCAAGGAAAAGCAGGAAGAGATTAGCATGGTCTGTGGGGAGGGTTTAAAGCCTGTGATGGCTTCCCAGCAGGAGCAGGGACACACAGTCTGTCACTTGTTGGTGACAGGGGTGGTGCAGGATGGGCTCTAAGGTCCCTCCCCTCCCAAACCACTCTGACTCTGTAACTGTTCACCTCCAGGCCTGTGGTTTGGGTGTACCTGAGGTGCCCTGTCCTCACTGGGACCTTTCCCAGGAATTGTGTGTCCCTCTGAAGGCTCCTGCAGCAGCACAGGTGTGGCTGGGAGCCCTCGCTGCCCTTCAGGGAGCTCCTGTGGGGCTCAGGTGGCTCCCTGGGATGGGGAGGGACCCTCAGGCTCTGTGTCCTGGGGCTGTCCCCAGACTCCGCTGGGCCTTGTGACAACCTGCTCCAGTCAGCTTCCTGGGGCTCACAGAAACCTGTTTTGTCATGGGAGAGAATTCCCTCCCCCAGCAGCACCCCACTGCTGGTTCCCCTCCTCTGGCTCTCTCCTGCTTCCCTGAGACCAGCTCAGCTGCAGGTGAGCAGAGGGGGAGGCACCCCCAGCTGGCCCCAGTGACCCCAATCTGGGGAGGCCTTGGCAGGGCTGGGAGAGCTCCCACGGGAGGTGGAGACGCCGGCAGGGCGGGGTGGGAGCTCCGGGCTGGGATGGGCAGCGCGGGGCTGCTCCTGACCCTGAGCACAGCTCAGTCCCACGGGATGGCTTCGGAAAGGTACCGGGGTCAGGGCGGGCTGGGGCTGCCTCGGGAGAGGTGAGGTCACCAAAGGGCTGGAGGTGTCCCAGGTCTGCACCGGGGGCTCTGTGCAGCTCTGGGGGTCAGCGCCGGGGCTCTGGTGGCTCCAAGAATGGAGATTTTGGGTTGACTTCAGAGCCAAAGCCTTGCAATGAGGGTTGCTGTTCTTGTGGGGTTGTGTTGAGTCGTTCCTCGCTCGAGGCTCCTGCCCAGGCTGGGCCTGGCACGAGCAGGAGGAGCGGGAGGTGGGACAGCTGCTCCCTCCCACTGGGGACTCGGGCCCCCTCCCGCTTCCCACGGGCAGGAACTCAGCTGTGCTTTTTCCTTGGATGTTGTAATGGGGTTTTGCTTTTCTGGGTCCTTCTCCTCCGCAGCCCCGTGCCTGGGGACACTCCCTGGGAGGGGTCTGCCCGCACCTTCCCCTTCCCACCTTGCCTGGAGCCGTGGGATGAGGAGGGAGGCGCCGCTGACAATGCACTGAAAATATTTATGGCGTTTCCTTGCCAACGTGCCGAGTGTCTGAGCCACCCTGCAGGGCTGAGCCCACGGCGGCTCCGCCTCGGGGACACGGCCTGCTGTCCCCTTTGGGCCACCTGAGCCTGGCCCCGGGGATGGTCCCGGGACTGGGCACGGCAGGGCCGCGGCCGTGTCCCCGTGTCACTTGTCCCCATCCCCGTGTCACTGTCACCGCAGTGCCCGGCCAGCTGAGCACTGCTGACCCCATCGTCCCTGGGGGATTTGTGGGATCGTTCCCAGCTCCCTGGGCAGGGGCGCTGGAGCAGCGTGGGGCAGACCGTGCCCCTAATTACATTAATTGTTAATTGCCAGAGCAGCGCCGGCCGTGGCACCGTGTGCTCGAGGGACCCCTGAGAGGGCCCTGGGAAATCGCCTGTTCCCAAATCCTGCTCCTGAGAGGGACACGGGGACAGAACGGGCCCGGCCCCAGCTCTGCCCGGGGATGTTCCCGGTGCTGGCTCTGCTTGTGCCGGTTCAGGTGACACAAGGCCGGTGACAGCCGGCGGGGATGTGCAATAGTGCCCGGCTCCTGCCGTCCGCCCGATCATCCCTTCTGGGATCCGTCCCCCTCGTGCCTCCTGCCCTGCTTTCGGTGCTGTCACCGTGCACGGATGGAGCCGGGTGACAAAGGAGGGTTTGCGATAAGGATCTCGCTGTGTCACTGCCGGGACTGCCGGGGTGACACACCCTGGGGCAAGGCCGGCGTTGGGAAAAGCCCATCGGGGACCTGGTGGCCCTGTGGGGGTGGCACCGGTGGTGGCCTGGCCGAGAGGGACCGGCTGGGCTGGCTGGGCCATGATCGGTGNCTGTGGGGTGTGGGGGTGCTCCGGGGCTCTGGTGACTGCTTGGGGACCCTGTGCTTGGGCACTGCCAGGTCAGGGCAGCTCGGGAGGCAGCAGCAGCCGGGGCAGTGACGTGTGTGACAGTGGAGGGTGAGGTCACCCCTGCCGCGGTCACTGCCGTGCCTGGGGTTTGTCAGGAGACAGCCTGTTCTGGACAGCGGGATAAAGGTGCCCCAGAGGCCGGGAGGAAGGAACAGCCTGAGCAGGAGCTGATTTGGGAGCTGGGCAGAAGGGCAGGAGCTGTTCCTGGAGGAGACTCTGAAGTGTCAGCAGCCCGAAGGTGCTGTGGGAACAGCCAGCCCGTCCCCCCTTCCCACGGGGCACAAACGCTGCTCCCGAGGTAGCCACCCTGGCCAGGGCCCCCCCAGGGACCCGGCTGTGCTCTGCCCCTGCCTGGGGCTGTCTGGTGATTCCGGGGCTGTCCAGCTGCGGGATTTCATCAGAGAATGACCCTGGAGTGGGAATGTTCCTGTCCCCTCCTTCCAGGCGCTGGGGGCTGCTGGCAGAGCTGCTTGGGGAAGTGGCTCCAAGGAAGGTGCAGGCAGTGGGTGGTGGTGCTGGGAAGGTTCCCTGGGAGGTGTCCTGTGAGTGGGAAGGAGCCTTGGGAGGTGTCTAAACCAACGTCCTGCTCAAAGCAGGGTCAGCTCTGAGGTCACACCAGGTCCTTCAGGGCTGCATTGAGCCTGCCCTGGGAATCTGCAGGGCTGGACCTGCCCACCTCCTGGACAACCACAGCAATGTCCCTGTGAGGGGTAAAACCCCCTTAAATGCAGGATTGTGGTGGCCCAGGGTGACACACCCCAGCTGCAGCCCGGGTATGTGACCTCAGGCTTGGGGCAGGGGCTGTAGGAGAGGGGCTGGAGCTGAGTGAGACCACAAATGGATGCAGTGAGAGGTTTCCTAGGAGCAGGATGCCAGGGCTGGGTGGCTCTCCCAGCACTTCCATAGGATTTCTGTGGCTCTCCCATAGCTCACCAGAGTTCTGCCTGGGAAAAAAATTCCTTTGCTTTCATCTCTGCTGGGAGAGGCAGAGTGAGACGAGGCCGGGGTGCCCTCGGTGTCACAGCCAGACTGGCCCTGGGTTTCCTTCTGCTGCAGGGGAATTTGGTCCCTCATGAGGGACTGAGTCATGGGTGGCACAGAGCACATCACAGCAGATCCTCGTGATCCCAGCACCAAACCCCTGCCCAGCCTTACTTGTAGTTTTTAATGTGGAAATCTGAGGTTCTCACACAGGAGTGAGAACTGGGGGATGGACACAGGGAGCATCTCTGGCTGCCCCTGGGGTTTCTCCATCCCCACCGTGTCATCCCCATCCAACCATTGCAGCACATCCTCTGCATTAATATTTATTTTTCTCTTATGGCTACAAAGTCTGTTTTTATGAGAATAATTTCCCACAGACCCAACAACAAATGTCAGGTTGACCTAAGGGCTGTTGTTGCCTCAATTTTCTTCGGGCTCCCTCTCGTCCAACCAGCCGGGTACAAGTTGTCTCATGCGTAATTAGCCCGTGATAAATCATCTCCTGCCTTCTCCCCGTGCACGAGGAGCACATTCCCATGTGCTGATCCACGCTGGGGTTTGTTTGTCTGTGCACTCTGTGCACTCCCTGTACCTCTGCAGCTCAGCAGGGCCAGCCTCGCCCAGCTCTCCGCAGCTGCAGGGGACAGGATCCACTGCACAGCCACGGGCTGCAGCTGCTCCGGGGTGGGCCCCTGCCAGGACAGGCCTCAGCTCGGTGGAGATGATCCAGAGAAGCTGTGCCTGCCCCTGGATCCCTGGCAGTGTCCAGGGCCACGCTGGATGGGGCTTGGAGCAGCCTGGGACAGTGGGAGGTGTCCCCGATGGGATGGGATGGGATGGGCTGGGATGGGATGGGATTTCAGGTCCCTCCCAGCCCAAACCATCCCGTGGTTCTGTGGCCCATGGTGTCCATGCAGAGGGTGGATCTGCTGCCCAGCTCTGAGCCCAGCTCGTGGCCCAGCCTGGAGCCTGAGCCTCTCTGTAGTCCATCCCTGATGCTGGGGCAGTTCCTGGCTGTTCCCACCTCAGCTCTCCAGCAGAGCAGGTTGCCCCAAGCCCTGCCCAGCCTGGCCTGCTGGTGCTGCTGCCCCCAGGCCGGGTGTTCACTGAGAGCCATCCCAAACAGCCTCAGGCGGGTCACAGGAAGGACAGGCCAGGAAGTGCTGCAGTAAATACCACCATGGAATCGAATTGCTGTTTGTTTCCCATGGTGTTTGCACAGTCAGAGCAAAGGGCTCTGCCTTTCACTGGATGCAGCACAAGGCACCAGCTGATGCCTCTTCCAGATAATCTCAGCTGGGATCTGCTGAGCTCAGAAGTCTCCTGCTGACGGAGATGTTCCAGGTGCTTTCTGTCTCATTCCTGCCCATTTTCCAGAGCATTAGGCATGGGAAGCACATTTCAGAGCTGTCTGATAAAACCACACAAGTGTTTATAGTGCCCACATTTGTACCACGTTCTGGAGGCTGCTGTAGTGCACAAAGAGCAATAATTATTGCAAGCAGCAAAGCAGGGAAAGGAGGAATATTGGTTTGCATTCAGGGCACCCCGTGTGTCCTGGCCTGGAGCTGCTGTGGGGCTGCAGGGCTCAGTCCAGAGGAGGCCACAGAGATGCTCTGGGGCTGGAGCCAGGCTGGGAGAGCTGGGAATGTTCACCTGGAGAGGAAAAGGATCCAGGGAGAGCTCAGAGCTCTTCCAGGGCCTGGAAGGGGCTCCAGGAGAGCTGGAGAGGGACTGGGGACAAGGGATGGAGGGACAGGACACAGGGAATGGCTCCCACTCCCAGAGGGCAGGGCTGGATGGGACATTGGGCAGGAATTCCTGGCTGGGATGGAATTCCCAGAGAAGCTGTGGCTGAGTCAGTGTCCTGCCAGGCTGGTGACGAGCTGTGGGACATGGCAGGGGTGGCTGTCCCTGCCCGGGCTTTGGGGCACCTGCTGAGGGCACCGGGGGGAGTCTCTGTGTGGGCAGGCTGGGGGAACGAGGAACCAGCAGCAGCAGCAGCTTTAGCTGGGAACAGAAGCACCAAAATGCTCCCGAGTTTGCACCAAAATGCTCCCGAGTTTGCACCAAAATGCTCCCGTTTGCCCCCCTGGGTGTGAGGAACAGAGGTGGGAGCTTTCTGGTGAGCCAGGCAGGGTTTCTGACCCCCGGCACTGGCAGGGCCCTGCTGCTGAGCCTGCCTTAACCCCTGCGGCTCCGGCTCCGTGTGCGGCGACCTCGGGGAGGAAGGAGCCGAGAGCCCCGGGAGCATCCCCTGCGCCCTCTCACCGTGTCTGCTGCGGCTCGTGGGGGCTGTTGCAACACCAGGACGCGGCGTGTGAGCCACGATGGTTCCTGCTGATCCTCAGGGTTTATCCGTGTCCGTGCTGCTGCTCCAGCAGCCGCGATCGGCCGGGCTGGGTGGGATCGCACGGAGCCACCCCGGGGCTGAGCGCTCCCGGGAGCGCTGCCCGCTCCTCCCCGGCTGTTCCCCGTGTCCTGCCCCTCTCCTGCGGCTCTCCCGAGGGGCTGCAGCACAGCCCAGCAGCTCCAGTGGCCCATTTGTCACTGATAAGGCTGCGATAACGCCGCCGAGAGCAGCACTGAGCGTACAAAGCTGCGAGGGTTTGTTCCCTCCCGACCTCTGCCCGGGGCTCGGCCCGGCCGCAGGGACACCCCGGCCCGAGCAAACCTCGGCGGAGGCGGGCACTCCACAGCCCCGGGGAACAAAGCTCAGCCTGAGCTCCTCCGAGCGTCCCAGGCAGGGGCAGGGAGCGTGGTGGGACACCGAGGAGATGTGGGACACCGCGGTGCCTCCGAAACCTCTTCCTGGCTGGGATGGAGATGCAAGCAGGAAAAGGCAGGATGCATCTCCTGACTGTCAGGGATGCAGCACCAAACACCCCACTCCCACCTGGAGCACCCACTGTCCCTGGAAGGTTCGAGATGTGGCCCTGGGAGATACGGTTCAGTGGGAATGGGGGTTCTCGGTGGAAGGTTGGACTTGGCAGCTTCTCCAAGCCCGGCTTGGAAGTGCAACGTGAGCATCAGCTGCTCCTGCGAGCTCCGTGCCCCTGGGTCGGTGTTGCAAACATCTGGCAGGCCGTTGTTTGTTTGTTTTTCCACCTCACACACATTTTCGTCATTCCTGCCGGGGGTGCTCCGGGGAGGCCGCAGGAAGCCAGTCTAGCCAGGGCAAATCTGGGCTTGCTTTGGGAGGGAAGTCGGGAAGAATGAATATTTGCCCTGTGGCATCAATTTCCTGTCTAGCATTCTCCAAAAGGCAGCTGGAGAGGGCCCAGGAGCACAGATGTGTGTGTTGTGTGTGCCTGGCACCCTCCTAGCAGGGCTGGGAAGGAGACTTTGCTCTTCCCCTCCCCTTGCCAGAGCCCTTCCTCCCTCCAGAATTCCCAGAACCAGCACTTTGCTGGGGAGCTCCTCTCCTCGGGAAACACCGGTTCGTTATTGACTTTAATGGTCCATCTGAGCCCGTGTGGGAAAACGCAGAGGCTGCCTCGGGACACGGAGTGATGCAAGGGATGGCTTGGGAGGGAGGTCGGGCCACTGCTGGCCACTGCCGGTGATCCCTGAGCCCCCTGGGCTGGGCAGGCACCTCCACACTGCCTGAGCTTTAATTGACAGTAAATTTTAATGATCTCCTTCAGGAGGCTGACGAGTGGTAGCTCAGTGCCATGTCCACTGCTGGCATCCCGGTGGATTGGAGGGCTCAGGAATTGCAGGAAAATGCTGTGTAGTTACAATAAGAACAAAAAAAAACCCACCCTAAACCTGGTTTATTTTAAATGTGCCTTATCTATGACTGAAATTTTGCTGTGGGCTTCATGTAAAAGGCTTTTGATGCCTCAGGTTTGGCGTGTGTCAGGTTTTATCGGATCACAGAACATCCTGAGGTGGAAGGGACTCACAAGGATCATCGAGTCCAGCTCCTGTCCCTGCACAGCACAATCCCAACCTCCCAATGTATTCCATCTGATCACAGCCTAGGATTCCCACAAGGACAAACATCAGCTAACAAAAGCTGGCTTCTTGTGGCCCCAAACAAAACCCCTCCTCTGCATTTTCACCTTCCTTCTCATGAAATTGATTTGAGAAAGCCTTTCTTTGTCACTTCACAGACCGCTGGCAGTTGTTGGTTGTGGTTATGGAAATGCTTTATTTGCACAGTTATGGGAAGGAGTTTCAGCTGGGGGCTGGTCTGGCTCCAGCCCCACCCAGCAGTGCTGGAGCTGCTCTGGCAGCACCGGGTGGATGGCACCGGCCCGAGGAGCTCAGGGTCCAGCTGAGGGCAGCGCTCTGGGTGTGAGCGGGGCAGGCTTAGGGGGGAGCACAGCAGATTGCCCAGATGAGCCCTGCCGGGGGCACAGGCTCGGGAGGATGTGCCACATCGCTGTGGAGCTCCCTGCTCCCTGCTGACACCGCATCCCGCCCGCAGCAGCCGCGGTGGCCGGGACACCTCGGGAGCACCAAGCCCCTGCAGCCTCCTCCGGCCGCAGCTTTGAGGGATTTGTTGTGATCTCCTCATCCTGGAGGGCTGGAATCAGAAACCCAGCCTGCTGTGGGTTGGGAGGGACCTCAACGCCCCTCCTGTTCCCCCCTGCCCTGGGCAGGGACACCTTCCCCAGACCAGGCTTTTCAGAATTAAAACCTTACTTACAAATCAAATACATGCTGAAATTCAAGTGCTCCCCTGATACCGTTGTGGGTTTGGATTTTATTCTTCTTTTCCTATTAAGTCATGTGCTGTGACAGCATAAATAATGTGACTGAGTGTCTTTGGCAGTCTGGTCATCTGCAACATGTCTCGAGGCTTTTGAGGGGGGGTAAAGCCAGAAGAGCTGTAGCTGTTGGACTGAGCGAGGCTGTAGAAAGGGGCTCATTGCCTGGCTGCACAAATAAGTTGATTTTTTCCATCTTCCAGGGTCTGTTTTCCTTTTGCTGTGTCTCTTGTAAGGCCAATTAACATTAATGGGAGTTGTAGAAACAGACCCTTACAGGAGGACCTCGTTAGCTCTTTCTTCCTGTGGTTTTCATGCCGAGTTGCTAAGTTTTATGGATTAGCAAGAATGCTTAAAAATATGGCAAAGCAATGCTGGCTGTTGCCATACTGAAGTGCTTACTGAGTGAATTTAATGAGTCAGGTTTGGGAATGGATAGGCAGGTCCATAAGTAACCAGACCTCTGGAAAATCCATACCAAGGCAACCTGATCAGCCAGCTGTACAAATATCCCACTGACCTCTTCCTCTCAGACAGCCTAATTCCTGGGAAACTCTGTTTCCAGGGGAAAACCACGAGAAATTCCCACAAACTTTGCTTTCCCAACCTGCAGAGAGGCGTTTGGGAGGGAGTCACATCCGGGGGATCTCCTTGGCTGAGCAGTGCTGTGAGGATTGCTGATTTCCTGGGATAACTGCGAGTCCCAACCGTCCTCCATCCATCTGAGCTGGGATTTTTGTGGGTGTTGTGTATTTAATTCAGCTGTGAGAAACCTATAGCCCCTGACATCACTTCCCTGGCCTGGGGATGTTTGATTTTTCCCACGTTTTGGTGGGATAATGAGATGTGTTTTCCTGTGTGGTCTCCCAAGGGGCCCTCGGGCAGGAAAGATTCTTCCCTGCTTCTTCTTCTCCCTGTGAGTTTGAGGGAATGCAACAGCATGAGGGACCTGGGTTGTATCAGAATGTGAATTTGCAGGTCAAAGAGTGAAATATCTGAATTTCAAGTTTATCCATGTGGATTAATTATCAGGATCACAAGGTAAATGAACGTGGTTGAGCAGGAATGGCAGAACTGTGATGGAGAACACGGAGGTTGTGAAACGCCCTCCTTTTTAGAGAGGCAAGTTTTGGAAATCCTACATAAATGTAGGATTTAAACAGAGAAATGTCCCTGTGCAGTAGCTATTTTGATATTCTCAGGTCACCTTCCAAGCCCTGTAGTTTTGAAATGAGCTCTCGGGGTTGAATTTAACATCCTTGCTTTCAAAAAACCAAGCACGCAAAAGGACAAGGTTTCCTTTCTCATTTTTACTGCTGTTTCCAGTCCAGCTCTGTAATGCTATTTTTAGAACCCTGTGTTTTAATGCTGTGGCATGAACTGCTGGGATTTCCCCTGGCTGATATAAAAGAGAGGATCTGCACTTTGGTATTAGCAGTCAGCCAGGAAATCCGTGCCTGGTGCCAGAAATGGGCCTTCCTTCATAAATCTGTATTTATTTTCATTTCCTTGTGCAGCAGTGACGTGCCAGGTCAGCTGTGCTGGTGTCCTGACACATTCTGGAGTGCCATGGAACAGGAGAGGCTGGACTGGAAAGCAGAGACAGGGTTTGCCTCTGATTCACTGGGGACACGCACAGCTGGGAAGTGCTGGTTTTCAGGGAATCAGGGATGGGACCGTGTTCTGATCCCCATAAAGAACCAACAAAAGGCACTTCCAGAGGGAGCTTCACACGTTTGCAAACACAAGTGATCTGTCTGATTGCCCTTACCACCTTGACAGAATTATCTGTTATTGATCATGGATTTATTACAAAGCAGGAAAGCTGTGATAAGTGGGCTGAAATCAATGGAACAATCCCTGGCAGTGTCCAAGGCCAGGCTGGATGGGGTTTGGAGCACCCTGGGATAGAGGAAGGTGTCCCTGCCCACTGCAGGGTAGAATGAGATGAACTTTAACATCTCTCCCAACACAAACTATTCCATGATTCTGTAATCCAGAGATCTGGATGCTCTTTCAGCTTGGCCTGTCTGAGCAAACCTCTCTTTCAGTGTACAATGAGGATTACTCTGCCAGTTATCATTTCACCATCCCTGGAGGTGTCCAAGGAAGGCCTGGCATGGCACTCAGTGCTCTGGGCTAGGAACAAGATGGGGATTGGTCACAGATTCGGTGTTGGATGGCTTTTCCATCCTTAGTGGTTCTGTGATTCTATGATTCAATCCACTTTCTGTGCACTCTGTGAAGGAAAAAGGCTCTGTATAAATAACCTATAATTACACTTCTTTTTGGATCCAAGTTAATTCCCAAAACTCCTGTGTCCTGTTGCTGCTCCGGCTGGTCCCTTGCCCTTCACTGGGAAGGCTTTACAGGGTAAGGGTTATGTGAAGCACTTTCTAAAGTTCTATTTTTGAGAGTTCTGAAAGGTGACACCTGTGTGGAAGTCATTGCCATCCTTAAAATAACCAGGGTGGCAGCTCCGGGCACTGTGACATTGGTGGTGAGCAGGGACACACATGGCACGGGGGGAGTGGGACTGGCTCTTATCGGGGTTTTAGAGCACCAGGTACCGTGGAGCTTAATCCTGACAGGGCCTCAAGGTGTGACAGCTCGATAAATATTGAACGTGCCCTTAATCTCGGGGCGGGGAGTGCTGTACCCCCAGCAGGAAGTGCTGATCCTCCCTCTGTGAGTGCAAGATACTACAGCGAGTATCTCCCACCATATCGGCCCAGATATGGGAAGTGTACTCAGAGGGATATTGTGCAAAGAGCAAACAGCAGCAAGGAGAGCTTTTGTTCCGCAGGCACCGAGCCCAGCTCAGCGGGTGACACACTGCAGAGCTCCCAAAATTGCAGGCTTGGAGTCAGATCTGACTTGATCTGGAAGGGAGGTTCCCTCCCCAGGAAGGGGGGCTTGGTGTGGTGCCCTCCCACAGAGGAATGGGGACAAGGGAGAGTGCAGGGACAGTGGGACACGCTGTGAGCTGGTCCCAGCGCTGGGCACCCCAAATCCTGCTGGGGGACGTGGCTCTCACCCCGCACACCTGGCGGAACAACCCGCGGCCCTTCCTCTCACCCCTGCAAGAAAGGCCAGCGGGTAAAGGTCAGGGAGCTTAGGTGTGTGTGCAGCTCTGGGTTCTGCAGGGAAGGCAGCCGTGGCTCCTGAGAGGAGGCTGCAGCGTGGCAGGCCAGGCTGGTTGCTGTGTGGTTTCCCGTGGCGCAGCCGTGACTGATGCCCTGTGACAGCCCGTGCGTGGCGCCTGCTGCTCTGCTGGTGCAGCTGGGGACTCTGCCGCTCCTCACCATCACCACACGACAGCAAAACTCTTTGGGAATGAAATTTTCTGCCATGAAATGGAGGCTCACGAAAGCACTCACCGCAACTGCTGGGAATGAATTCACTTTTACTTTATTCACAGTGCCATGTAGCGCACTGTCCCTGTGTGGTGTGACAGGCGTGTGGGATCCTGAGTGACACCTTTGACTTTAAGCCATCAGCTGCTGCACTTTAGGATGGACCCACAGAGTGTGGCAGCAGCCTGAGTCCCTGCAGGAACCCCCAGTCCAGCCTGAGCTCCCAGCAAGGCTTGGTCTTGCACACAGTGATGAGATCTCAGGATCCCTGAGGCTGGAAAAGCCCTCCCACATCATCAAGTCAAGTGACCTTGTCCCCAGCCCAGAGCACTGAGTGCCACCTCCAGCCATTCCTTGGAGATGGGCACTCCAAACCTCCCTGGGCAGCCCCTGCCAAAGTTTAACCCTTTCTATGGAGAAATTCTTCCTGATGTCCACCCTGAGCCTCCCCTGGCCCAGCCTGAGGCCGTTCCCTCTCCTCCTGTCCCTGTTCCCTGGGAGCACAGCCCGACCCCCCGGCTGTCCCCTCCTGTCAGGAGCTGTGCAGAACCACAAGGTCCCCCTGAGCTCCTTTTCTCCAGGCTGAGCCCCTTTCCAGCTCTCTCAGGCCCCTCACAGGACTGACTCTGGATGCAGGTCGTTGTTGCCATTCCCTGGGGAGCAATTCCCTGTGACATATCTGGGCCACCTTTGGTGTGCCCTCCCTTCTATCCTGGCTGCAGGCTGGGACTGCATCTCCTCCCAGCCCTCCTGCGCCGCAGCGTCCTGCGGCAGGGCCGGGCTCTGTTCGGGCTGGGGACCTCTTCAAAAACCCTCTGGCAACGTGTTATTGCCATGGTGTGTCACCACGGCTTCCAAATGGTGGCTGCAGGCCACCAGAGATGGGGACAAAGCTGCTGGTGCCATGTTGTGTAAACAGGAAGAAAATCTGCCTGTTCCCTCGGTGACTCCATGGTGACCAGGAAACAGTGGCCCATTTCACAAGCCTCCCCTGCCTCTCACGGGTCACACACATGCTTTGCTTTCCCCAGAGCCACGGACACCTCTTTGTGTGCCTCTGACAACAGAGTCACAGCTGCTTGGGCTGGAAGGGACCTTAAAGCTCAGGGACCCCTGGCAGGGAGTCCCCACTCTTGCTCTCAAACACGTCAACAGCTCTGGGCCTTCTGCTGCCAGCTGTGCCAAGGTATTCAATAGCTTTTATCTGGGATAAATCACAAAGAAACCTAAAGATTTTAAAGCAATTTAATCTAAAATCTCCTTTCTTGAACCAGTTAGGATACTTTGAAATAGCAATCAGCTTATGGAAACCATCACGTGCTGACAGATTCACAGGAACGGGGGCAAAGTTTGTGATGCTGAGCAGTGCTGGAGGAACCCCAAGACAACCACCCTGAGGGGTCTGCAGCTCCCTGTGTAGGGCTCTCAGAAACCAGCCAGCACAGCGAGGTGGTGGCTGCTACAGCTCCTGCACCTCCCTGGGCTCCACAAGCTGCCAGCTCAGCTGGCATCAAGCCATGGGTCACCTCAGGTGGCCACGGGTCACCGCAGGTGGCCTCAGGGCACGACGGCCGAGCTCTTGGTCAGGGCAGTACAGAGGGCCATCCTCTGGCCATCACCTCCCCCAGTATCTACCTTTAGAGAGCAGAAATAACGAATTTTGCACTTCAGTAAACAGTATCTCTATTTGGATGTTAGCTGCAGTCTTGCCCTTGCTCCTTTTGAAGTCAGTGGGTTTGACAGATGAGGAAAGGGGTTCTAAAGCAAAGCAAGAAAAATCTTATTCCACCTTATTTTCATCCCAGTTCCGTACATGTAAGGGTAGGGCTGCTTTTTAACAAGTCTGTTGTAGCAACAGCCTGCAACCAACACACACGTGCTGTTATCTCTTCGTGGGAGATAAATTTACATTGTCAGGCCATGCCATGGAAATGCAACATTTGCATTTTCCTGTCAGGATGTGCCAGGACACTGCAGGGCAATCCCAAAGCAGGAGTTGGGCACCAAGGTGAGGCAGAGGAAGGAGCAGCCTGACCTCCTGCCAGGCACTGCATGCTGCTGTTTAAAAGGGTTTCAAAGGGGATGGAGAGGAGCCCAAGCAAAGCTCCAGAAGTGTGTCACCAGTAAATATCATGACACAGTCTCAGGGCTTGCAAAGACTCTCCTCACTAGTCCTTACTTGTATGGGTATTCCCATTCCCTTCCTTGTAGGCTGGGAGACCCAGGGACTGGTTTTGCATGCTGGATCTCAGAATGATGCACACACACTGATCTTGCCCCCTGGATTCGAGTGAGCCCCACCATCCTCCTTGGGATGCTCCATCCTCTAAACATCCCTGCTTCCTTCACTTGTGTTCTCTCTCTATCTTTTCCTGTTTTACAGTGACTCCACAGTTCCCTCATCACTGCCTGGTGTTTCTTCCAGTAGCTCACCGAGGCTGTAACATCTGTCTTGTTTCATCCATCCTTGTCCCCTTCCAGCGGGGAGGGCTTTGTGTGCAGTTTCTGTTTTGGCAGGATTTTCAGGTTTGTTTTTTTTTTAAGCCAGCAGTAGAAAGGTTTAGCTCCCTCTAGCTCTTGTGTTTAAATTAGGAAAGAGCAGATCGCTGGTGGCTGGGGGGAACAGGGAAGATTGATGGGCTTTCTGCAATCCCATGGGAGTTCCCTGGCAGGCTCCTGGGAAACTGCTGAGTCCTGCTCGGATGAACCTCACCCTCATGGTAACAGCTCTGTTTTGCCTGAGGAGCCATCAGGAGTGCCACCATCATTGTCACCCAGGAGCATTAGGAGATCTTACAGATATGCCCTTGAATGCCTTAAAAATAGTGAACAAAGCCTCCTACCCCTCGGCACCGTCTCCCAGGGGTTGGGCTTTTGCTTGGACCTTTTGACAGGAGAAGAGGAAACGGCCTCAAGCTGTGCCAGAGGAGGTTCAGGTTAGACATCAGGAGGAATTTTTTCGTGGAAAGGATTTTTCAGCATACCAAGGGGCTGCCCAGGGAGGTGTCCAAGGAATGACTGGATGTGGCACTCAGGGCTCTGGGCTTGTGACAGTGAGGTATTTGGTCAGTCAAAGGGTGGATTCAATGATCCTGGAGACCTTTTCCAAATCTAACAACTCTTTGATTTCCTCCCCAGATCCCATCCTGCTGACTGGTCTGTGCCCTCTGTCCCTCCGTGCCCGTTCCTGACTGCGAAGCTGCCTCTGTGCTCTGCATTCCCTCCTCACTCCAGCCCTGTATCCCTGATGCTTTTCCTGGCACCCTTCCCAACTCCTCTTGCTGCCAAGTCAGACTCAGTACAAGCGTCTTGTATTCCCTTTCAAATCCTTTCCTATCGTGGCAAATAAACCCACTGTCCTCCACACACACACTCCTGATATTATCCTTGACAGCTCTTCACTTCTGGCACTCAGCTGCTGCTTAATCATATGGTTTCTTTCTCTGAGTCACCTCATGTGCTCTTGCAGCCAAGAGCTTGACTTTGCTTTGGCAATGTCACGGCAGGAGCACATCCCTCGGGATCCCATTGCTGCCCATGTCCCACTGCCACCAGCACGCTCCTCGGTGCGCTGCTCTGGGCTGGCACGGGTGCCTCTGGAGAGTGGGACCCTTCCCTCCCCTCTGCCTTCCCACACACACCACCAGCACCCCGCTCCACCCTGCTTTTCCTGATTTTATCATTTCCCTGCTGCTTTGCAGAGTTTCTGTTCTTAGCACAGAGCGACCTGCCTGACCTTGACTCCCAGGTAGCCCTGGCGCTCAGATCCCTTCTCCAAACATCCTCCCACTGAGGCCCCTCTGCCCCCACGCTCTCATTCTTCTGACATTTGCAAAGAGGGGGCAAGCACAGCAAACCAAACAAATCCAGCAAATACCGCTGGAAAAGGGGAACCAACGCGATGTGCAGGGAGCACCGGGAATAACCTCGCTGCCTTCCGAGCCCTGTCCTTCCCCTGACCCCTCCTGCCGCACGTCTGCTCCGTGCTGCGGGCCCGGCACGGGACCCCCGCTCCTCCCCAAATCCCCTGTGTACCTACGGGGCGATAACCGAGCTCTGCTCCTCCCTAGGAAAACAACCGGAGCTTCCCAGAGGAGCTGTTTGCAGACAACGGTGCAAAACCGCTTCCCTGCTCTGCTCTTTGTACTGAGCAAATGTAAGGGCAGCCTAAAGCCAGAGGGCTGGGATAAAAGTTGGATTTCTCATTGTCCAGAGAACGCTGCAGGTGTGGACACACCTATTCACCCTCCCAGCCCCTCGGCCGGTCCTGCTTTGTGCGGAGAGGGTGTTGGTGTTTATTGCCTTTTTCCCCAGCTGCACAGTGGCACGGACTTTGCTCCTCTGGGCTGGGATTTCTAAGCAGCGGGAGGCTTTCCACGTGTGTTTGAGAAGGTACAAAGCCTGCCGGAAAACAATGGAAATAGCTGCCTTATGACTGCTGCGTGTCACGCACTCGGTTCTTGCCCGTTCGTTTGTCCTTGGAGCTGCTCGCGCCGCCTGGAACCTGATCCCGAGCGGTGCCGGGGCTGGCACAAACACCGGCACCGTACCGTGGGCACAGACACGGCTGCGCTCCCGCCTGGCCGGAGCCCGAGGCCCCCGGCAG